>CAJQZJ010032464.1:7919970-7967210 GCA_907164525.1 Lophiomys imhausi
GTCTTTAAGAAAAGATTAAGAACTCTTAAGGCTGGGTGGGAAGGATACAAAATGATCCAAAACATGGTATGGTGTCAGAAAGTAAGGACAGGCTCAATAAAGAGATGAGCACAGGAGATGTAGCACATGCCTGCAATCCCAGGGCTGGGAAGGCTGAGGCAGGCAAGTTTCATATTTTGAGGCTAGTGTGTGCTTACAGAATCCAAACAGAAAACGTTTTCAATTGTCAATTTTTGGAACAATTTTCACACACACACACACACACACACACACACACACACACACACACACATACAAATAGTGATTGAGTTGAGCTGAGTTTTATCTCAAAAACAAAATAGCTGGGCATAGTGGTGCCACTTTTGTTCTCAGCACTCTCTGTGAGTTCAAGGCCAACCTGTTCTACACAGTGAGTTCTAGGATAGCCACAGCTACATAATGAAACTTGTCGATAGATGGATGGATGGATGGATTGATGGATGGATGGATGGATGGATGGATGGATGGATACATAATGAAACCTGTCGATAGATAGATTGATGGATGAATGGATAGATAGATAGATAGATAGATAGATAGATAGATAGATAGATAGAGCCAGTTAAATTAAAAGAAACAAAATAATGACAAGTCTATAGTGTAAAAGGACAACCCTTCTTCACACTAACATTCCAATTACTAAGTCTTGAAAGGAATGTTACAGAAATCATTGCTACAACTGAATCCAACAGAAGCTGAAGTTAGTGGGGAAAGTTTAAGTAGAAACAGAATGTTTGTGTAGAAGGAAAAACAGAGAGCCGCATTAGGGTCTTAAATTGCCACCACTGGTCAGTGTGGACTTCTAGGAAGGTCTCTCTATCTGAGCTCCTTAGATATACAAAACAAATTTTTTTCCTAATTATATGCCTGCTACAATATGAATTTCTTACTCAAAGCCAGAGTATCCTGTACCTAGTAACCTTGAGTTACTTTCTTCCACCAAAAAACTCCACAAGTTTATTTAATCTGTCTTCTCTCTAAGCAAATCTACCCATCATAAGCCCATAACAATTTCTGGCTGATCTGGGACCTATTGGGTAGAGTTAAACTGTAAAACCTCTGCTTAATTTGCTCCAGAATTATGCAAATGGGGCCAGTGGGTAGATATGAAGCAATGCAGCCATAAGCTCCTCAGTATTGAAGCTGACCTACCTCTGGCTGGCTCCTGAAATCTCCCTCCATGTTCTGTCCACACTGGATAAGGAATTTCCCATTATTAAAAATCTGAAGAATGGGACCAGGTAGTGGTGGTGCCTTTAAACCCAAAATGCTAGAAGCAGAGACACACAGATCTCTGAGTTAAAGGCTAGCCTGGTCTACAGAGTGTTTCCAGGAAAGCCAGGGCTACACTGAGAAACCTTGTCTTGAATGCTCCCCCCCCCCCACAAAAAAATTGAAGAACAAAAAACTCCTATTAATCACTCTTCAGGACACCTGGGCATGTCACAAACCTGGCAAGCATGGCAGAGAGGATGGGAAGAAGGGTGGATTCATTAGTGGGGTAAGGTGTTTGAGAAACACCACACACATCCCCTACAATTAGCAAGTCACCCTGTTCAAGAAGAAATCCAATACAGACCTTCATCGGGAGACTGAGTCTTTTCATATCTAACATCACACCAGAGACTGTATAGTTTTCATGAATTCTGAACCACATACCAGTATTTTAAAACATGTGACTATCACATTTTAAATCGAAGATTAATTGGGGGGGTGGACACAAAACAAAGGAACAAAACCTTAAGACTTCTGGTTTGATACGGGTTTGTTTTTGCAGGAAACAAAGGAACGCACTGCCCCCTGCGGTTGTCTTGGCTCTTTGACTTGTAGCTGACAAAAGGCACTCATCTGTCTATTGGCCACCCTGCCTAGTGCACATGTATTGTATACGTATAGCCTGTGGCAAAAGGACGGCAATATCTGAGGTGTGGGAGACAGCTGTTCTCAATAACTACAAGGCTCTCCCACCTACATGAGAATCCCTGCCCTCTAAATTTACTACAGCGAAGGTATCACATTTACTCCTCCGAGTTTCATTCTTTTATGGTTTGGGTGCTTTGAGACAGAGTTTCACTCTATAGCCAAGGCTCCCCTCGTTCTCACTATGTACTTCAGGCTAGCCTTGAACTCAAAGCAGTCCCCCTGCCTCAGCCTCCCAAAGATGACAGGTAGATGCAAGCCATTGCTCCCAGCTTACTCTTCAATATTAATACCTAAGACAGTAAATCAGATCTGCATCAACTTGCCAATTTGTATGTGCTTGTGTGTCAGCCAGCGCTCAACAGAGACAGAGCGCGAGGCCTTGGGCATGCTAAAAATGGGCACTTTTCTACCAAGTCATAAGTCCCATCCTCTATTCAAGTGTTTAACACTTTCCTAGACAATTTCCATGCATGTCATGATTATCTATAGAATCCTATCCAACAGAACTTTTTACATACTGCCGAACAGGGTGAAGTTACTGAGTGTGTGACTTTAAAAATTGGCTTTTTAATTTTATTTAATTTTAGGTCATTTCTGTTTGGTTTTTTTGTTGTTGGTGGTGATGGGGGTTTTTGTTTGTTTGTTTTTGGGGGGGTTGTTTTTTGTTTTTTTGAGACAGGGTTTCTCTGTGTAGCCCTGGCTGCCCTGGAACTCACTCTGTAGACCAGGCTGGCCTCGAACTCAGAGATCCACCTGCCTCTGCCTCCTGAGTACTGGGATTAAAGGCGTGCGCCACCACACCCAGCCAGGTCATTTCTGTTTTAATAGCCACAAGAGACTAGAAACTTCCTTATTGGACAGCATAGCTTTAGAGTAGTGGTTCTCAACCTTCCTCATGCTGCAACCCTTTAATACAGTTCCTTGTGTTGTAGTGATCCCCCCAACCATAAAATTGTTTTCATTGCTACTTCATAACTGTAATTTTGCTGCTGTTATGAATCATAATGTAAATATCTGTGTTATTCAATGGTCTTGGGCAACCCCTGTGAAAGGGCCATTTGACCCCAAAGGGGTCGTGACACACAAGCTGAGAAATGCTGCACTGGAGACTCTTGAAGAGACAAATATAGAGTGTACAATGAAAGAAAAAGAAGACAACTTTTACACCAGCACACCCATCAAAACCCAGAATTGAGTGCACAAGACCTGGCTGATTTCTAAAATTAAGCTTTTAATAGTCTCAGACTGTACTCAGAAATAGCCATGGCATATTAATGGGTACAATTAATTAATTAATTAATTAAAAATTGTACAACAATCCCCTTAACATCCATCCAGGCTGCAGAGATGACTTAGCAGTTAAGATCCTGCAGAGGACCCAGGCAGGGTTCCTAACACCCACGTGGCCTCTCACAGCCTCCAGCTCCAGCTCCAGGAGATATGACACCCTTACCTGGCTCCTGAAGGTATTTCATGCCTGTAATGTACATGTAGGGAAAATGCCCATAAAATAAAAAATAAAATACTTTCTTAAAGAAAAGGAAGACATCCATCAAGCTCATTTGTTTTTACCTTTTATTGTCCTGGAAATCACAGTCACCCAGTCAGGTCCACTGGAGTTGATTGGCATTTTGATATTGACACCACTTTAGAAAGAATTAAAAAAAAAAGCTTAGATTAAGATTCAGGGACATTGTTTGCAGATGTGTATCTTTACCTGTAAGTGAAAAAATACATATGGTTTCACCAAGCCTTATGGTGAAGCACAAAATACTGACCAACAAGACTAATAGTTAATTAACTATGACTCTTGAGAGAAAGTTATATAAACAAAAGATGAATTTACTACTTCTTCAGTGTGTTTTGGCTGATGTTTACACACGCACATGTATATAAAGAAATTATATATATATATATATATATATACATATATATATATATATATATATATATATATATATATATATATATATATATCCTGCTTAGCCAGTCTTGGGAATGCAAACTCCAATGACTAACTCCAGGTTGAAGAACTCCTTTTGGAATCTGAGAATAGCTACTTTGTCACCACATGATCTTGAGGCCACAAATCTATGTTGAACTAAGTCACATGCTAGACCCCTTAGGCATGCCCCAAACTGCCCCCAAGCAGAGCTCAACGACTACTTTCTTCCATTACAGACTCCTTGTTGTCCGCTCCCCTTACTATAGCATATATTCCTCAAGAACATGATTGGGGCTTCACTCACATCTGCATCTTTAGCACTTAGTACAGACCACAGATTAGAGTCTCTGCTCAGTAATTTCTTCAAAAGAACTAAGTGAAAACTGAGGGAGGGAGCATGAAGCCAGTAGCAAAGAATGTGAACTGTCCAGGCTCCTGATACAAGAATGTCCCATCAGGATATTTTTACTACTTCATCAACTTCAAAACAAAAAAAAAAAAATGTGTTCATTCTATAGATAATCAGTAAGATTCTTTTATATGCTGGGCACCATTCTAGCCCTAGCTTATGTGTCAAAACTCCCAGAATCTCCTCCCTAATTGGAACTGACATTCTACAGAAGGAGACAGAAAAACAAGTAATGAAGGATCTATACAGGGCTGGCCACACTGGAGAATAACAGAATTTCATATCTTACATAGTGACATTTGATCACTAAAAAGAAGGCACATATAAACCACTTATGAGCTTAAAGTTTCATATCTAAAAAACATAAGAATTTTCATATAAAAATGCCTGGAGAATAGTTTTCTCCATAATTTTCCTGCAAAAATACTTAACCTCATTTTAGTCATATGAAAACAACAAACCAAATCTAACATAAAGACATTTTACAAAATATCAATATTGAAATTATCCATATCATAAAAGCAAAAGAGATGAAAGAACTTTCCTAGATTTAAAATATAACAAAGTATTGTGGTGGTTTGAATAGGACTTCAAAGGCTGGAGAGATGGCTCACTGGTTAAGAGCACTGGCTGCTCTTCCAAAGGACCTGGGTTCAGATCCGAGCACCCACATGGCAGTTCACACTGTCTCTAATGGCCGGGTGTGGTGGTGCATCCCTTTAAACCCAGCACTCGGGAGGCAGAGGCAGGTGGATCTCTGTGAGTTCAAGGCCACTCTGGTCTACAGAGCAAGTTCCAGGATATCCAGGGCTACACTGAGAAACCCTGTCTCAAGAAAAGAAAAGGAAAGGAAAGGAAAGAAAGAAGGAAGGAAGGAAGGAAAGAAAGAGAAAAAAAGAATAGGAATGTGACTCCACCCCATCCCCCATAGACTCAAGTGTTTGAATGCTTGGCCCATAGGAAGTGATACTATTAGGACGTGCGGTCTTGTTGGAGTAGGTGTGGCCATGTTGAAGGAAGTGTGTCACTACAGAGGCAGGCTTTGAGGTCTCATATACTCAAGCTATGCCCAAGCTACCCTTGAACTCCCAACCTCTTGCCCTGGGTCTCCAGAGCTTGGGTTACAGTTATGCCCAGAAAGAAAAAGTATACATCACAATAAAATAAAAAGAGAACTTTCCTGGGCTGGAGAGATGACTCAGTGGTTAAGAGCAGTAGCTGCTCTTCCAAAAGACCTGGGTTCAAATGCCAGCACCCACATGGCAGTTCGTAGTTGTCTGTAATGGCTGAGCGTGGTGGTCCATACCTTTAATCCTAGCACTCAGGAAGCAGAGGCAGGTGGATCCCTGTGAGTTCAAGGTTACCCTGGACTACAAAGTGAGTCCACGATAGCCAGAGATATACAGAGAAAACCTGTCTTGAAAGAACAGAAGCAAAAACAAAACAAAAAAAAACTCAGTGAGAATGTCATTTTGAAATGCCTCCCCTTATAATAGAATCTTTGAGGGAGAGTCCTTCCCAAGACCACCATTTTCTCTCTCTTAAGGGCAAAAAGCAAAGATTCTATCATCTTAATAGTCCACCAATGATTTGAAGATCCAAATGCCAAAGCTATCCAGGTGAGGTCATTCTGTCAATAATTCCATCACTTGTAAAAACTAGGAGAATCACCACAAATTTGAAACCAGTCTAGGCTACTTAGTGAATTCCAGGACATCCTGGGCTACATAGTGAATACCAGGACAGCTTGGGCTACACAGTGAATTCCAGGACAGCCTAGGCTACAGTGAGATACTATCTCAAACAAACAAAACAACAACAAAGCTTCTTAATCTTTCTAACCTAAGCAAGGTTACAAGCCAAGGACAGAAGGTAAAAATGAGTACAAACTCAACAAACTTAAGTGAACTTTTAAAACAGTATGTCCAAAGACCTTTAAGATCGCTATCCTCTTCTTTTGAGATAGTGTCCTGCAATGGCCTAGAACTTTAGCAGTGTGAAGGATAACAAAATGAAAATTAATCAGGTTTCTACCAAATGTAAGTAAGCTACATCAAACACTTTCTCTAGCAAACATCCCAGTGGAGAGAGTTTTATGATGATCCTACTACAACCCACAATATGCCGTTAACCAGCCTCTTTCAGGATCTGCAAGGAAGGGCGGGCACAAGACATCATTTTCTCTTTCTGTAGTAACAAGGTTTTTCATTTGCTTTTTGTCTCTAATGGTGTGGATTTAATGTTAGGAATATCTTTAAGAGTTTCACTATTCAACTCTCTACCCCTTTATGCAACTATTTTCCATATGGAACTTGGTTAAATTATAACCATGCTTCTTCTTCTTCATGGGTGAGCCACTAGACAGACTAACAACCCAACTCCAGAAAGGGACAACCAGATAATCTTCATATATAGGCAAAAATATATAGAAATGAAATAATCTGCTCATATTCATTGAAAAATACCAACTAATGGGTCTGAGCTCAAGATTCAAAATACATTAATACAGTACACATATATAAATGTTTAAAAATAAATTTAAGCCCAGCGTGGTGACACATTGACTTTAATCCCAGCACTTGGGAGGCAGAGGCAGGTGGATCTTTGTGAGTTCAAGGACAGCCTGCTCCACAAAGCAAGTCCTGGACAGCCAGGGCTACACAGAGAAACCCTGTCTCTAAAAAACCAATCAGTCAATTTAATTTAAAAAATTAAAAGAAATAAAACTCTTGACGCTTGGCATGGTAGCACACACTGTAATTTTCATTATTTACAATGCTGCATCAGAAAGATAGGTTTTCTTGCCAGTCTAGGTTTATGTAGTGAGAGACTAGGTCTTAAAAATAAATAAGTATATGTAAATAAACATTTAAATTTAGGTTTAGGGTTTTTGGGGGGTTTTGTTGTTAGTTTCATTTTCAGTCTTCCTTCAGTCATACAAAATACTAGTCTCTAGAGAACTATGTAGTAAACGCATTGAATGAGGCGCCCTCTGCTGGCCCTGTAAATAATGCATGACATGACTTCACGACTTACAGAAAGTGGAAACTCAGTTTCATTTCAGAAACTCTATAACCACATGCTTCACAATAACATTTCTTCTACCAAAATGAGTGGCTGTAAAATACTAAAACTTCAGGATTTCTAACTTCACTCAACAAAAACAGTTCTCTGCCAGAGTTACAAGCATTTCATATGGAAGTTAAAAATATTTGTAGGAAAGGACCCAAAAGGAGGTGAGGAAGACAAAAGAATATCATCAAAATATGTCACAAGAATTTTTTTTCAACTTAAAAAATAAAATATTTATAAGTGCTGGAGAGATGGCTCAGTGGTTAAGAACATTTGTTCTCTTATAGAGGACCTGGGTTTGACTACCAGCCCCCACATGGTGCTTCACCATCATCTCTGACCCTGGTTCCAGGGGATGTGATGCCAGCTTTTACCCTCTGTGCACCCCAAGCATTCATGTACACATTCATACACGCAGGCAAAACATCCATATACAAAAGCTAAATCTTCAAACAATTTTAAGTACATATTTATACATTCTTCCAAATAATTGTGCTTTTTTACCAGGTAGTTTTATAATGACACTTCTTCTTTGATTTTTTTTGTCACCTAGTAATTATAAACACAAGGTACAACATGTCTTTAATGCATGTTTGTATATATAATGCTTAGAAGAGGAAACTGGGATATCAGCAAATATTTACCACTTTCTATGGTGGAAACATCCAAATTTCAATATATTTTTTAAATATTCAATTAGCTACTGTCTGTCATAGTTATTCTGCTACAGCAGAACAGTAGAAGTAATTTCTTCTCTACAACATAACTTTCCCTGGGACTGCTTTGTCACTTCAGAATTACATGCAACATTGAAGAAAACACAAATTTCAACTCAGACTCGTTCTATACGTTTCATTCTCTCCATTACCCACACACTGACACTGTGCTGAAAATGTTCTGTTTTATGTTCAAAATAGATATTTCAGCATCAATACCGTAATACTTTCAACAGCTGTTAAAAATGCAGGGTTTCTCTGGAACACTTTGGTTCTCACACTCATCAAGTTAACTCAGTAATAATCATATCCATGGTCTCTTAGTATAGATAAAAGTTTTTTATAAAAGCTGGTCTTTTCAAAATTTTAGCTTCATCTGACCCCCAAGCACCAGTACCTAGACCTCAATACCTCCTTTCTGGGCTGAGGGACAGGGGTTTGGTACACAGGTGCCGTAGCATGGCTGGGAACCAGAGAACTCCTTTTTGGAGAGTTGGTCCTTGCTTCCCACCTTGTTAAGGTGGGGACCTCTCTCGTTTGTTCCATGCTGCACACTCCAGGGCAGTCTGCAAGCTGCTAGACTATTCTCACATTTCTGTCTCCCATCAAACCACAGGAGTGCTGGGATTACAGACCTGTGCTGCGGCAGCCTTTTTATGTGGATGCAAAGAACTGAAGTCAGAGGTCAGACTTGTACAGCAAGCATGTACCGAGCCATCTCCCGCCAGTCTTGGCTTTTTAAAACATGTTCTGTGAATAAGTAGTCTTGCCTAAGTCACAATAAACATGCTATGTATTGCTAACATAAAACATAGCTGAGCAAGAACAAAAATTGAAGGGCAAAGTGTCTTGAGTTTAAAGTTGAACAAGCACTAAGTTTCACTTTTAAAACACTAAACAAAAAGTACAACCCTGTTTTCTTATTCAATACCTCTTCTGAACAGGACCGGGTTCAGACACACAAGAGATGTATACTTACAAGAGTCTCCTAAATGGGGCAAAGACAGTGGAGCAGGGAGGGCTTTTATCCCCTAGAAACAGGACCGCGTACCTCTGAAAGAAAGCCCTGTCCTTGGTGGGGAGAAGGTCCTTCTCGTATCCGCCCTTGAAGTGGTTGATCCGGCTGCTACAGGGGAGCTTCTTTGGTTTAAAGCAGAACCAGGGCTCTCCAGTGTAGAGGTCTGTGAAGTTGCACAGGGGAAGACTTCCGGGGAGACACACATTACACTTCATTGTTTCAGAAATCCTTCCCGAACGGAAGAGACTCTTGAAATAGACTCTGTCCGGTCTCTCTTCCTGCAGGTTCTGAAGAACTCTGATCCCTTCGCTGGGGTGAACCAGAGATATGGACACTGTAACTCTACCTGGCCAGAGCAAAGTAAAAAACACTTTGTAAAATCCATTTTGGTAGTCTACCACTCTGCCCACAGCTCCCGCCTGCAGCTTAGGCGAGTGTATTCTGGCCTGCAGGTAGTCTCCTCCGTACTTCTTGGGTTTCCCGCGAAAATCCTGCATATGGACCAGCACCTCCAGCTGGCTGCCCACCCTGAACAAGGCTGCAGAATTCAAGATGACAAAGTAGCTGGACGAAGGGTCAGTGCTCTTCACAAACGGGACCAGGTCCACATCAGGAACCTGCCACTTTGAGGCGGCAAGCAAGGTATCCTCCTCTAAGCGTTCCTGCCTGGACAGGGTCTGGTGCTCATAGCCACAGTACGGATTCCGGCTAAAGCCTGTAGCCTGAGAGGAAACATACTGTCCACTGCTGTCGATGAATGTCTCTGATAGAGTCTCATGGTCCAAGTACTAAAAAGAAAGACAAGAAAAACCACTGCTACAACGCTTCTCTGAATATTATGCAAACAAATCTCTGCTTCAGTCTAAATTTGTATAAAATCAACTGGGATGACATTGTTTCAAAAGCCACAGCCTGCAAGTTTCACAGTTATTGTAACAGACTAAGATTAATGGGAAATTTGTAGAAAGGTCTCTATAGTTTCACAAATCTTACTGCTAGGAGCGGTAGGAGTGTAGGTTCTTAACGGTGAATTATCAGAGAAAAACTTCCTTGAGCATCTAGCCATGGAATGGAGAAAGGAACTATCTTTTTAAATAATGTTGATTAGTATTATCAAGTGTGAAACTACTTTTCCAAATCTGAAACCTACCTGGGAAAAGTGAACCCACCAACTCCAGCCTACACCAGGGGTAAGAACCAACACGCACTGAGGAATTCCACATGGGGTACATGCTCACCAAAGGACTCAGAGCTCTGCTTCTCCCCATGTTCACGCTACCATTTTCCTGCAAGCCTATAGAGCACAGGTCCTCTTACCTAGTTCTTCATGTCTATTTCTTTTGGTTCTTCAAGACATGGTTTCTCTGTGTGGCCCTGACTCTGTTCTGAAACTCATTCTGTAGACCAGGCTGGCCTTGAACTCAGAGATTCGCCGGCCTCTGCTTCCCAAGTGCTGGGATTAAAGGTATGCACCACCACCATCTGGCTGACAAATTAAATTCTTAAAAATTAAAAAGAAAAAAATCAGATTTTGAAGACAGAGCAAGCACAAGAAACAACTCCAGATACAATAGGAATGCTAGAATTATCAGACACGATTTTCCACAGAGATGCAGTTCAGTGGTACAGCCCTTGCCTTTCATACACACGAGGCCCTCAATTCAAGGTTTAATGCAACAAAAGCCTAAAAATAAAATAAATTTTAAAATTAAGCAACTAAGTCTCAGGCTAATGGCTCTGGTGGCCACTCTGAGACCTGTGGACACACATGCAGTGGCCCCTAAGATTGTGGGAGGCTCTGGGGAACCTGCAGCAATGTGTAAAATGTGTCAGCACCCGGGCCTCTGACCATTACTGCCTGGAGCTGCTGTAAATTCAGATCACAAAAGTGATTCCTGCTCCATGCTGCTCCCTCCAGAAGCCCAAAGCTCTGCTTTTGCACAGAGGCAATGCCCAATCTAAGCACTGAAACTCCTAGAAAACTCTAGGACTGTAGTGAATGTAGACACTGGTGTGAGAGCCACATATTATGACAATCCACCACATTCGCCTGTGGCCATTAAACTGTCAAAAAAATATCATCTAGGCTCCTGATATGGTGCATGGCATAAAATTCATAAAGAATCAATAAAAAGTTTTTTAAATGTGAATTTTATAATGGAATATTACTTAGCCATTTAAAAAAATGAAATTTGCAGGCAAATGAGTGGAACTAGGAAAAAATCATCCTGAGTGTGGTAACCCAGTCCCAGAAAGATAAACAGGGTATGTATTGTGTTGAGGGAAGGTCTAATATCATTGCTTCTGATAGGTTGAATTCAATGCTGAGATCTGGTTACCATCCCTTCTGAGGCATTCTCTTGATTGGTTAATAAAAGTCGCTTATGGCCAATTAGCTGGGCAGAAAGAGTATAGGAATGCAGGACTTCCTGAGATTAGAACAGAAAGCCTGTACTTTAGACAGAATCTTTCCTTTCTGCTGGGAGACACAGAAGAAGACAGACATTTTGAGAACACTGGAAAGTAATCACAGGCATATGGTGGATTGGAATTAGGTGATCCAGGTAAACTTAAGAGTAGCTAATTGAGAGTCTACCCAGCTAAGGGCTAAGCGGTTAAAACATTAAAAGGTCTTGGTGTATTTAATTATTGGGGAAAAGACTGCAGCGGTTTATAGGCTATCAGTCCAAGCAGTCCCAGACTGTCAGACTTCCAGACTCCCAGACTCTCTTCAAACCCAGGCAAATCTCCTGCCAAGCTGCTGGTAATTCTACCAGCCTAATATAACAACTTATGATAGTTAACAGAGTTTAGGTCACAGGCGGTGTAGACCACCCTGGTCCTGGGGCTCTTTCCCCAGGACAAATCAGGCAACCGGTTAAGGCACACAGGCTAGGCCACCTGCTCCTCTGCCAAGCTGCTGGCTGCTCCGCCGGCTTAATCTTACAGTTTATACTTACTAATAACTATAACAATTAATTAAATTGCAGTTTCAGTATTCACTTATATTATAGATATGAATATTAGCCATTAAATCAATGATAACCAATCTGTAGATCCATAGAGGTTAGGTATATAGGAATGGAGTAGGGAGGACACATGGATCTCCCTGGGAATGGGAAGTAGAATAGAATGTATAGGTGGACTGGGGGTGGAGGGGTGGAAAGGGAACAGAAGGATCAGGTGGGGAGGGAGATGAGAGATAGAATTGAGGAAGGGGAGGTGGGGTTGAGGGAGGAAATGCAGGGTACGACAGCTAAAAATTAAGAGGCATTTGAGAGGTGGTATGGAAACATAATACAGTGGAAACCTCATAAAATATATGAAGGCAATCCTAATGAAGTCTCCAAATAATGGAAGAGACAGAGTACCAACTGGCCATCACTTGTCACTAAACAAAACTTCCAGTAATGGGACTGGGTTACATCCAATTAAGCTGTTGGCCAAAGGGATCCCATGGAAATCTCCAAACAACTCAGGCTATTGCCAAGACAATAGGTTGCGCTCTACAAACTGACAGCAAGGCCCCATTGTTGAAGACAATACACACACAACTCATTAAACATGAAGAAGTTGAGCTAGTGCCTGCATAAAATCTTCACCCCCTACATTCTAGTGTCTTTGGTATGGGAAGGTATTCTGCAGGCTACCAAAACAAAAAAAAACATAAACACCAACCTAGCCACAAAGCCTTTGATGTGCAAAGTTGTCCTGCCTACAAGATATGCCAGGACAATCGTGGCACAAAGCTTGTGGGAATAACCAGTGAACATCTGACTTGACTTAAGGCCCACACCATGAGATGGAACCAATACCTAACACTGCTTGGATGATCAAAAACCAGAGACTAGGTAGCCCAGAGATCTGGGGTAAAACCAAATATGACTGGTTTTAAAAAAAAAAAAAAATCGGGCATGGTGGTGCATGCCTTTAATCCCAGCACTCGAGAGGCAGAGACAGGCAGATATTTGTGAGTTCGAGGCCAGCCTGGTCTACAAAGTGAGTTCCAGTACAACGAGGGCTGTTACACACAGAGAAACTCTGTCTTGGGGGGCGGGGGGAAAGTAGTGATAAAATGACTCCTCCTAATGATATTCTGCTATATTCACAGATCAGTACCTTATTCAGCCATCTTCAGAGCAGCTTCCTCCTATACCAGATGGGAACAAATACACCGACCCACAGCCAGACATTATGCAGAGAAACAGAGACCTTGGGACTCACATCTCTAAATGGGATGTCTCCATTACATCCCTCCCCTCAGAACTTAGGAATTCCCACAGAAAAAGTAGGTGGAAAGAGTATAAGAGCCAGAGGGGACGGAGGACATCAGGAGAACAAGGCCCTCTGAATCAACGGAGCAAAGCTCATGTGAACTCTCAGGGCCTGAAGCAGCAAGCACAGGGCCCACACGGGTTTTACACCATGTCCTCTGAGTCTACATTCCAGCTTTCTGAGACTCCTGAATTTGTGAAGGAGAGGGTCTGAATCTGGTGCCTTCTCCTGGACTTGTTGCCTTCTGTTGGTTTGCTTTCTCCAACTTTGATGTGATGGTTTTTGTTTTATCTTATTGTATTTTATTTTGATATGATTCCTAAATGATTTTGGAGCTAACCTCTTCAAAGGGAAGAATGTTAGAGTAGCAATAAAGGCTAATTAAGAAAAAAATCTGTTGCCCTCAAAAGAACAGAATCTCTTGAGTGGGTGGAACCTAATGGTCTTGTTGTTCTAGGCTAATCACCTAGCCAAATCATCACTCCTGAGGAAAGGAATTCACCCTAGGGCAGGCTAAAGAGAGAGGCAGAATAATTTTTCCTTTAATGAGACATTATATTTTTCCTTCCTAGTCCTTGGCAGAGTCTCTACAAGCTGAGCAACCAGGAGGCTCAGCAGAGACTGCCCACTTTCTAACTCAGAAAGGTACAACCTTACCTTTTTGATTGTTATTCTATTTCTTTCTTCCAGACACAGGCAAGAAGTCAGGCGTGCTTTTTCTCATAGTTTGGGCTTCCTTACCCTTTCTCTAAAGCTCCACTCTCCAGCATGTGGGTGCTTGTCTGCCTTGTGTCTGACCTCCATGCTGGTTTAAAGGACATGGCTTTTTTTTTTTCCTTCCCTACTCCTGGCAGTTGCTGAGATCTGCAGCTTGACTGCCTTGGATGTTTTTCTTTCTAAACTCTAATAAAATTGTCCTCAAGCTTCAAAAATAATGATAATGGTAATTTCATGTTAGTGACATTGATTTACTTTTAGTTTGCTAACTTTTTTAAGATGTGCTAGTTAGGAAGCAGTTTACTTAAGGGAAAAGGGAATTATTGGGGGATCCAAGATGGCGGCGGCCGGCACTGACGTATTTTGATTTCGGGGTCAACAGTCACAAGGCAGCAAGTGTTGTAGGACGCTGTACAAAGGGCACGACCCCTTCTAAATCTCACCCAGCTACACAGGGACCACGGAAGATGCCTGGGCAGGACGCCCCTTCCAACTCTCGGACATGCTAGGAAGCCTCTGGACCCGGGAATCGGGATAACCCATCCCCCCCAAAAGGAGAAATCCAGCAGATTCAGAAACCACGCAGAGATAATCCCCACCCTGCTGGGCACTCCCAGGTCTCACACAGACGATCCAATTATCTGGAACCTTGAAAGTGAAGTAGCTCCACTGCAAAGCGCCTTCAGATCCCAGTCTGTGACGTCACAGGCCAGCTTCCAAGCCTTGGGAGCGGCAAGGCTATTGGAGCTGAACTGCAGATTTACCCCCTACAGGAACCAACCCCGGGCAAACTGTGAGATATTTGAAACTGTCCTATATCGAACTTTTGTACTAGTAAGGGGAATCAGAGCTTACTTGTGCATATAGTTACTTGCTAAGCTAATCAGAAATAAACCTGCTAAGAGACAAGCAACATCTGCTTACCCTAATATAAGAGATAGATAGGGCCTCTTCAAAAACCTCAAGAGATCTGCAGAATATGGCATTCAAAGATGTTTTCGTAACTTTAGATTTTTTTATATCAAGACATATCAACTCCTGACAGCACCCCCTATTCTCCTCCAAGTAGAAGATGAGCATTGAAGAATCTCCAGTGGGAGATGATTGAATTAGTCGCAAGCCTATCTCTTGGTAGGAAAAGCCCCTTGCTCCAACTGTAGACAGAATGCTGTCCAAAAAGGACAAAACATGGAAGCAGGTAAGTCGACAGCCTAGGTCTGCCAAGACAGGGTAGGCAAGTCCTTCATAACCTCTGCTCTACAATCAATGTCTGTCAGAGAACCGGGGCCAAATGACTGAGGGCAATGCTGTCATGTATGGAGAGAAAATGGGAACTGTCCAGGCAGCCACTGGTATGTCATTTCTTAGTTTGGGAAGCTGCAGACCCTGTACTTCCTATAAAATCAGATATATTTATCCCTCTCAGGTCTCTGAGGTGATTGAAGAACAGATAGATAAAGTCTCATAATTAAATTTTGAGTTGTTTAGGAGTCAAGAGTGTGTTATACATCTAAGAAGATACTTATAAAATTGTGTTGCAATTAGTATGAATGTTGAGTCAGATATAGAACTTTAAACTCATGGAGACGTTTAGATAGTAGAATGTTAAAGTCAGGTACCAAATACATATGGACTGGTCATTGGGAATGTACATTAAGCCATATAACCCTCATAACTGTGGCCTAATTACCTCTGTTGTACTGTATTGTATTTCTTATTATAAGAGAAAGAGCCATTTGTTGGACTGAAAGGAGAAACTGTAGGGGGAAATAAGATATACCTTAAACTTAAAAGAAAAAAAAAAGGGAAGAGGATGGGGGGTTGAGGGTGGGAGGGTGGGACTGGATGGGGAATAGGGAGGGGACTGGAGGGGGAATAGGGAGGGGACTGCGATTGAGATGTAACTTGAAGAAATAAAAAATAAAGGAAAAAAAAGGGAATTATTGTGTTTACTGAGCAGTTCCCAGAGCTAAGAACAATAAAACAACTATAATAATGTACAAATGGGTCTACTGGAAGTACTATACAGTGGACAAACACAGGAGGCTATTTCAAACTGAGAGACAGAAATTCTAAAGAGGAACCAAAAAAGAAGTACTAGAGATTTAAAAACAAAAACAAAGCGCGGCCAGGCGTTGGTGGCGCACGCCTTTAATCCCAGCACTTGGGAGGCAGAGGTAGGCGGATCTCTGTGAGTTCGAGGCCAGCCTGGTCTACAAAGTGAATCTAGGACAGCCAGGGCTACATAGAGAAACCCTGTCTCGAAAAACCAAAAAAAAAAAAAAAAAGAAAAGCGCAGGCAATAGAAGTGAGGAGAGTCTGATGTGACAATGCCAGGGAAGCACACAAGCTAACTGAAGAGCTCTACCTCTCCCTCCAACCCTCTAAATTCAACCCCCCAGTCTCATTCCAAGCACTGCAGCAGAACACCTGCAGCCACCTCCCTTCCCTCCTGCACCCATCTCCAGTGAATCACAAAGATCTTCCCCTCCAATTTTTCTTCCCTCATTCATTGCTTTCTCCCAGTCTCCAACTCCAGCAAGAGCTTCTTGGGAACCCACAGGCCACTCTGACCAGGAAAGCAAGTAGGCTAACTGCAGATCATCACCTATTCCTCCAACTCCAATCCCCCAGTCTTGTGCCCATCTCTGCAGCAGACCTTCTTCTGTGGCCTCCCCTCACTCTGCCTCCTTCCCCAGGGGACAAACTAAACAGATTCTGATGGAACACTTTGATTTCCTCCCTCTTGTGAAGCCCCTCCACTGCCACAGCACATCGCCAGTCCTAAGTCTCAGGTACCAATAACCAGAAACACATTTTACCCAGAACCCCTAGTGCCCATACCCTGAAGGTTTTCCTACAGGCAACACACAGCCACCACATTGTCCTAAGAGCCAGAGAGAAGGCAAAAACCAAGGAAAAAAACACCTGCGTAACAAAGAAAAGACCAGATATCACTACATTACAACCTTCCCAATCCCAGATGCCTAAATGCCAGTGTAAAAACACAGTAACAACCAGGACAATATGTCTCTACTAAAGCCTACCACAGCAGACCCTGAATATTCCAACATAGCTGAAGCACAAAGAAAAAGACCTTAAAACAACCTTTATGAATATGACAGAAGTCCTTAAAGACGAAACTAATGAATACCTCTTAAAAATCTATAAAAACTCAAACTGTAGAAAGAAATGGAAAAAAAACTGTTCAAGACCTGAAAGTAGATATAGAATCAATAAAGGAAATACAAACTGAGGAAATCTGGAAATAAAAAATTTAAGAACTCAAACAGGAACCACAGAGGAGATAGAAGAGAGAATCTCAGGTACTGAAGAAACAATAAGAAATGGATACATCAGTCAAAAAAATGTTAAATCTAAAAAACTTCTGGCACAAAATGTCCAGGAAATCTGGAACAAAATGAAAAGACCAAATCTAAGAATAATGGGAATAGAGAAAGAACAAGAAACACAGTAAAAAGGCACAGAAAATATTTTCAACAAAAACCATAGAAGAAATTTTCCCTAACCTAAAAAAAAAAAAAAAAAAGTACAAGAAGCTTACAGAACACTACATTGAGTGGACCAGAAAAGAAAGTGCCTTTGGCACATAACAATTAAAACAGTAAGCACACAGAACTAAGAATATTAAAAGCTGCAAGGGAAAAGGCCAACTAACATATAATGGCAGAGCAATTATACTTACATCCAACTTCTCAATGGAGACCACAAAAGCCTAAAGAGATGTGCTGCAAAGACCACAAAAGCCAGGCCAGACTATTATACTTAGCAAAACTTTCAATCACTATAGATGGACAAAGTAAAAAATTCCATGGTAAAACAAAATTTAAGCAATATTTACCCACAATTACAGCCCTACTTAAGGTACTAAAAGGTAAACTCCAACCCAAAGAGGTTAACAACATCCAAGAAAACACAGGGAATACCAGACCTGCAAAGTCAAATGAAGGAAAATACATGTATATACATATACAAAAACAACAACAACAAAATAACAGGAATCAACAATCATTGGTCATTGATATCTCTCAATATCAACTGTCTCAATCCCCCAATAAAAAGACATATAATAACAGAATGGATGTGAAAATAGGTTCCATCCTTCTGCTGAATCCAAGAAACATGATAACATCAAGGGTAGACATCTCAGAATAAAGTGTTGAAAAGATATTTCAAGCAAATGCACCTAAGAAACAGCTGGTGTAGGGATTTTAATATCTGACAAAATAGACTTCAAATCAATACTAATGAGAAGAAATAGGGAAGGGTATTATATACTCATCAAAGGAAAAGCCACCAGGAGGACATTTCCATTCGTAACATCTATGCACCAACACAAGGGCACCCAATTTGTAAAAGAAACACTACTACAGCTTGAATCACATATTGACCCTTACACACTGATAGAGATTTTAATACCTGACTCTTGACAATAGACAGGCCATATAAAAAAACTAGACAGAAACATGCTGGAGCTAACTGGTGCTGAAGTTATAAACCAAATGGACCTAGCAGATATTTACAGAACATTTCATGCAAACACAAAAGAATATACCTTCTTTTCAGCACCTCATGGAATTTTTACAAAATTGACCACATACTCATACAAAGCAAGTCTCAACAGATACAAAAAAAAATCAAAGTAATACATTTCATTCTACCAGACCACTGATGGGGTGATCTGTTTTGTATTCTAAATGTTAATTAATTTACTCCTCCAGGTCTGCTTACTGTACAAGGTCATACCCACATACAACAAGTGAAGCTGTATTACCTTACTTGCTAACCATTTTCTATGATTGGTTTTAATGAAATGCTGAGGCCTGTGATTGGGCATAAAGAGAGATAGGTGGGGTGAAGGTGTGTGGGCTTCAAGGGAAAGGAGAGTAGCAAGGAGAGAAGAGAGGAGGAAAGAGATATACCATGGGGTTAATTGGAAGATCATATCTCCAAGTGGCCTGGAACATTGGTATACTGTAGAGTATAACAGTCCAGGGGACATATGTATTTGTTATGGGGTTTTATTTGGGGAATAGAATTATAAGCTAGTTTAGATGGACTAAGATTGTACAATCCAGGCTAAGGCTTTTTAAAATCCATCAAGTGTCTATGTGAGTTTATTTATAATGGCAGGTTAAGGATTAACACCACAGACCAAATACCTATAATATTCACACTGGTAATTTTTAATATAATTTCTACAGACCATCATGGATTAAGCTGGATTTCTACAACAGAAACAATAGAAAACTTACAAATTCATGGAAATTGAACAACTCTCTACTAAATGAAAAATATGTCAAGAAAGAAATTAAGGAAGATACCAAAGACTTTCTAGAATTGAAAAAAAATGAATACACAACATATTCAGACTTATGGGACACACTGAAAGCTATCCTAAGAGTTAAGTTCATAGCACTAATTACCTACCCAAAAAACTTGAGATCTCATACTATCAATTTAACAGAACACCTAAAAGCTCTAAAACAAAAGAAGAAATCATACCTCAAAAGGAGTAGAGGCCAAGAAATAATCAAACTCAGGGCTGAAATCAATTTTTAAAAATTCAATGAAACAAAGCGATGGTTCCTTGAGAAAATCAATTAAAACTGATTTAATTTAACTAAAGGCAGACAGAAGATCCAAATTAAAAAAAGTATAAATGAAAAGGGTGGCATAACAATACACACTAAGGAAATGCTAAGGACATGCTTTAAAAACCTGTACTCCACCAAATTAGAGTATCTAAAAGGAATGGATAATTTTCTTAATACATACCATTTTCCAAAGCTAAATCAAGATCAGATAAGCTAAGCAATTTAAACAGACTTATAGCCCCTAGTGGAATAGAAGCAGTCATTAAAAGTCTCCTAACCAAAAAAAAAAAAAAAAAAAAGCCAAGGGTCAGACAGTTTTAGCTCAGAATTCTATCAGACTTCCAGTGACTAGTTAATGCTAACACCATCCAAATCTTTCCACAACATAAAAACAAAAGGGACATTTTCCAGTTCATTTTAAGAAGCCAGTTATCCTGACACCACCCAAACTACATAAAGATCCAACAACAAATGAGAATTACAGACCAATGAATGACCTTTATGAACAGAGATGCAAAAATACTCAATAAAATACTTGCAAATCAAATCTAAGAACACATCATGAAGATCACCCACCATGATCAAGTAAGCTCCATCCAAGAGATGTGGAGATGGATCAACATAGGTAAATCAATAAATTTAATCCACCATACAAACAAACTGAAGAAAAAAAATGATCATCTCATTAGAGGCAAAAAAGGCCTCTGACAAAATCCAACATCCCTTCATGATAAAAGTCTTGGAGAGATTAGGGATACAAGGGACATATCTCAACATAATAAAGGCAGTCTATAGCAAGCCCCTACCCAACATCAACTTAAGTGGAGAGAAACTCAAAGCAACTCCACGAAAATCAGGAACAAGAAATGGTTGTTCATTCTCCATAACTATTCAATACAGTAATTGAAGTCTTAGCTACACAGATCAAAAAATAAATATTGGAAAGGAAGAAGTCAAAGTATCTTTATTTGCAGATGATATGATGGTGACCTGAAATTTTGTATAATAAAAACTTCAAGTCATTGAAGAAAAAAATTGAAAAAGATATCAGAAGATGGAAATGTTTCCCATGCTCATGGATCAATAGACTTAAAATAGTAAGAATGACCATCCCACCAAAAACAATCTACAGATTCAATGCAATCCCCATAAAAACTCCAATACAAATCTTCAGACTTTTATAAGACAATTTTCCATATGGAAACACATCCACACTTACACACATACACAAGACAGGATCACTAAAATAATTCTGATTGATAAAAGAAATGTTGGAGGTGTCACCATCCCCCATTTCTTCTAGTTGTATTACAAAGCTACAATAATAAAAACAGATGGTATTGGCACAAAAACAGACATGTTGATCAATGGAATTGAATCAAAGACCCAGATATAAATCCACACACCTATGAACACCTGATTTTCTTGTAAAGAAGGCAGAAATATATACTGGGGGGAAAAAAAGACAGCAACTTCAAAATATGCTGATGGTCAAACTTGTGGAAACATATAGAAGAATGTAAATAGATCCATATTTATCACCCTGCCTGAAATTCAACTCAAGTGTAGCAAAGACCTCAACATAAAACCAGAAATACTGAACCTAATGGAAGAGAAAGTGGGGAATAACCTTGAACTCACTGGCACAGGAAAAGACTTTCTGAACACCAGTAGCTTAAGCAGTATGATCAACATTTAAAAATGAGACCTTACGCTGGCCGTAAGAGCACTCAGAAGGCAGAGGCAGGGGGATTTCTGTGAGTTCAAGGCCAACCTGGTCTACAGAGTGAGTTCTAGGACAGCCAGGGCTACACAGAGAAACCCTATCTCAAAAAAAACAGAGAGAGACAGAGAGAGACAGAGAGAGAGAGAGAGAGAGAGAGACCCTTCGAAACTAAGAACCTTCTGCATAGTAAAGAATGCCATCATTTGGACAAAGTGGCAGCCTACAGAATGGAAAAATACTTTTATCAATTACACATTCAATATAAGGCTAATTGATACCCAAAATATATAAGGAACTCAAGAAACTATATATCAAGGAAACAAATAATCCAATTTAAAAATGGGGTACAGATCTAAACAGAATTTTTCAACAGAGAAAACAAAATTGCTGAGAAACATTTCAATGTTCAACATCCTTAGCCATCACAGGAACGCAAGTCATTATTCTACCTTACCCCTGTCAGAACGGCTAAGATCAATCACACAAGTGACAGCTCGTGTTGGCGAGGTTGTGGAGTAAGAGGAACACTCCTCATTCCTGGTGGAAGTGCAAACCCTTACCACCACTGTGGAAGTCGGTGTGGAAGCTCCTCAGTAAGATGGGAATTTGATTTGCCTCAAAACCCAGATATACCATGTTTGATCATACATCCAAAGGATGCTTCATCCCACCACAGAGACACTTATTCAACTCTTTTCATAATAATCAGAAATTGGAAACAACCTAGATGTCCCTCAACAGAAGAATGAATAAAGAAAATATGGTATATTTGCACAATGGAGTATTAAAAAAAAAACTCAGCCATTAAAAAAAAAATGACATCATGAAATTTCCAGACAAATGGATGGAACTAGAAAAATCAATCAACCTGAGTGAGGTATCATAAACTCAGAAAGATGAATATGGTATGTACTTACTTGTAAATAGATATTAACTGTGAAGTCAATTGAATCACAGAGGATAGCTATAGAATGAGAGACTATAGGAAACAGATAAATCACATTAGGACAGGGAAATAGAACAGTTACAGATGGGTAGGACAGGGCTGGAATGAAAGGATTCACCAGATATAATTGTCATATCAGAGACTTACTACCTCCGTGTGCTAACTTAGCCCTCGTCCTGGAAGCTTCTAGCCTCCATACAATCTAATCAGGCCTAGAATATTTTCAGCCTCTGAGATTTACTGCTGAATAAGCTCGCCCTTTCTAGTTCTTTCTGAACTCTCACTAGCTGGTTCAATTCAGCTGTTCTGGCTCAAACTCCTCTCCAAGATTATTGATTCAATCTGACTTCTCTCAGTTTCACACTGAATTGATCTGCTTGGCCTCAAACTAACTCTAGCAATCTGCTCTAATCTTCTAGCTCCTTCTCATTTGCTGACTTATTCTGTCTTCACCTGTGTCTAGCTTGTTCTCTCTTCAACCTTTCTCTTTAAAACTCTCCTGGTAAAAACTGCCTCTGAATTCCACGAACTGAATTCCACTGGCTGCCTCTCAACTCACTGACTCAACCGAACTGCCTGAACAGAACTCCGAGATCTGCCTGTCTCCTGAGTGAGGGGATTAAAGGCGTGGACCACCACATCTGGACCTAAGCTTTTCTTTACCTGAAACTTGTTCTATTCCAAGTGAGCCTTGAACTCAGAGATCTGCTTGCCTCTGTCTCCTGGGATTAAAGGTAAGTCTGTATTCCAGCCTGATCACACAGACCTAGAAGGTCTTTGGATCTGATCTCTTGCCAGAGCAGCCATGTTCTGGATTAAATTCCTCTAAAGCGGGGGTAATGAGAGGGTGATATGGAAGAAAATACAAGGAGAGACAGCCAAAATAAGGCACATTTGAGGGGTAATATGGAAGCCTAATATAGTAGAAACTTCCTAAATATATATACATATATGAATGTAATATAAATGAAACTGCCGAACAGGAGAGACACAGTCCCAACTGTCTATCTCTGGTCCCCGAACAAAGCTTCCAGTATTGAGATTGGGTTACATCTAAATGATGTCAGCCAAAGGAACCCCATACAAGTCCCCAAACAATCCAGGCTGTTGCCAAGACAGCAAGTTGCTTTTCACAAAATAACGGAAAGGCCCTGTTAGTAAAGACACACAACTCATCGAAGATGGAAATGTTGAGCTGGTGCCTACATGGAGCCTTCATCCCTACTTCCAGCATCTTTGATACAGGAACAATCTCTGCACACTCTCAAAAGAGAAACACACACCAAGACAGCCACAAACCCTTTATCTAAACTGTTGTCCTGCCTGAAAGATATGTTAGAGCAATAGTGGCGCAATGCTTGTGGGAGTAACCAACCAATGTCTGATTTGATTTAAGGCCCACTCCAAAATATGGAACCCTTACCTAACCCTGCATGGGTGACCAGGAACCAGAGAGTAGATAGCCCAGGGACCGAGCATGGGTGACCAAGAACCAGAGAGTAGATAGCCCAGGGACAGAGGGGAAAACCAAATAATACTGGTCTAAAAAGAGAAGTAAAAAAAATATGTAGTGTTAAAATGACTCCTAATGACATTCCACTTCATGCAGATCAATGCCTTGCTCCGCCATCATCAAAGAAGCTTCTTCCTGCAGCAGACGGGAACAAACACAGAGACCCACAGCCAGACATACTCAGAGAGACAGACCTTGGAACACACAGCTCTAAGAAGGATGCCTCCATCTAATCCCTCCACTCAGAGCTCAGGGAACCCTGGAAAATGAGGCAGAATGAGTATAAGAGACAAAGCAGATGGAGGACACCAAGAAAACATGGCCCTCTAAATCAGCATGAGCAAAGCTCAGATGAACTCACAGAGATTGAAGCAACATGCACAGGGCTTGCACAGGTCTGCACTTCTGCCCATATATTGGCTTCCAGTTTATTGTTTTTAAGGGATGCCTGAGAGTTCAAATGAGAAGGTCTCTGATTCCTGTGCCTTCTCTTGGGCTCTTTTCCTTCTGTTGGTTTATCTTGTCCAACTTTGATGTGATAGCTTTTGTTCTATCCTATTATTTTATTTTGCTGTATTTTATTTAAAGGATGGATGGATGGATGGACGGACGGATGGATGGATGGATGGATGGATGGGGGATGGATGAAAACCTAGCCACTAAAGTAAATGTTAACAACTGAACTGTCACTTGTACATACTGGAGGAGGAAAAATAGGTTTTCTCCAATGGTGTGACACTGGGTATATCAACCAGTTCACAGGCCTCATGTTCAGGAGGAGTTGACCAACGTATGATAGACTTCAGTTGTGTGTGTGTGTGTGTGTGTGTGTGTGTGTGTGTGTGTGTGTGTGTGCTTTTATTTGGTTACAGTTTCATGGGTTTGTTTGTTATCCCTTTTGGGTGTGGCATTCTTTTCTTGCTTTTGGGGGGTTTGTTGTACTGGGTTTTGTTTGTTTTTTGAGAAAGAACTTAAGTTGGGTGGGTAGGGAGGGGGAGAGGATCTTCAAGGCTTTGGTGGAACAGAAGAATATGATCAAAATATATTTAAATATTAAATTTGTTTTCAAATACAAACAAAATACAATTTTTTTTAAAAAGTGTCATGGGAAAAGCAAAAACTGACCCTGAAAAATTCCCCTTGCCTACAGAATACCTTTCAGGAAATGCTTCTTCCTCGTGTTTCCTTTTTAGTTGCCGAGACACTAAGAAGGAGAAAATCCTACATTTATGCTCACAATGTGCACCCTACTCTTCTTACCCTTTACTCTCTTCCTGTGTTGATATTTCTACTGTCCCATGTATAGCCAGAACAACTGCCTAAGATGAGCTTATAGGCCTCTACCACCAAGTGTAGGAATTACTACTTAGTGCTAAGCCACGTGGCCTTACTTGCAAACCTGTACAGTTTTGTGTGCCTATATTCCCAGCACTTGGATGGCTAACATAGAAGCATGGAAAGTTTGAGGTCACCATGAGCAAACCAGCAAGAACCTGTCTCAAAAATAAAATTAAAGGAACAAATAGTCAATTGCTTTCTTTCCACAGGTGGAAGCTCTCTCCCAAACCAGCAGCTTCAGATCTGTCATCTCTTTGCATTCAGAGCCAAATAGAGGATCACTCTTCAGTCCATCATGAGCCATGGGCTAGTGAAAGCACTGGGTACCTACCCAAGCCATTAGTGCCTTGCTTGCAGGATAACAACAAAGCCATTTGCTGACCTGTTTTAGCTCTAAGGTGGACCTGACTGACGAAGGGACAACGTGTGTTCAGCAATGGGCATGAGAACAGGAAGAGGCTGCTGGACCCTTGACTGACACACGCAGTCAAATTCTACAGTGACAACTAAAAAAAAAAATCCCCTGATAATATCAAGGTTCTCTCCTGGTAACTACTGAAATTGGTGAATTTTCCTTGCAAATGAAAAAAAAACTGCAAGAAATCTCTTCCAGGGAATAATGATCCTTTTAAGGCCATTTCCAAAGAATAACATTCTTGTCATCTAGACATGTACAAGGAAGCAACCACCCCATTGCTTAGACAGCCATTCTACTTCTCTACCCATAAGGGAAGATGCCAAAGATAAAAGCTAACATTCAAAAGAGGGCAAAGGTAAGCAAGAGAAAGAGGTTGATCACAACAGAACTATGTCAAACCTATCTACAAGACTTCAAAGTGAATAACATTCCTTAATATTACAGCTGCTTTCAATCAAATGTCTTTATTTGCATCCCAATGCCCCAATATACTAGTAATATACCCCACATAGCCAAAGCAATCTTAGGCAAAAAGAACACTCCCAAAGGACCACAGTACCTTACCTCAAAGGATACAACATAGTGACATTGATGAAAACAGACATGTAGAGCAATGGAATAGGACAGAGGACCCAGAACAAACCTACATAGCTATGACCACTTAATTCTTTACAAAGGCATCAAGAACATATACTTGGGGGATGGAGAGATGGCTCAGCAGTTAAGAGAACTGGCTTCTTTTTCAGAAGACCCAAGTTCAATTCCCAGCACCCACATAACAGCTCACCACTGTCTGTAACTGCAGCTGAAGGAGTTCTGACACCTTCACACAGATACACATGCAGGCACATAAAACAAAAATAAATACTTTTTGTTGGTTTTTTTTTTGAGACAGGGTTTCTTTGTGTATCTCTGGCTGTCCTGAAACTCACTCTGTAGACCAGGCTAGCCTTGAATTCAAAGATCCACCTGCCTCTGCCTCCCCGAGTGCTGGGATTACAGGCACGCACCACCATGCCAGGCCAATAAATACTTTTTTAAACAAGAACATATACTTGGGAAAAGGACAGGCTGTTCTATAAATGGTACTAGCAAAGCTGGATCTACACCTGCAGAAGACTGAACTTAGATCCCCATCTCTCAACCTGCACAAAAAAATCAAATCAAAATGGATCAAAAATCATCACTTAAAACACTGAAAAATATAGGTAATAAATTTGAAGTTATTACTACAGGCAATGAAAGCATAGAAACCAGTCCTGAGAATCAACAAATGGGATTACACAGAATTTAAAAGTTCCATGCACAACAAAGGAAACTATTACCACAGTGAACAGACAGCTTCCATTACGGAATGGGAGAAAATCTTCGATATCTATACTTCAGACAGGGTGCCGATATCTAGAATGTATACAGAACTGCAAAAAATTGAACTCCAAAAGCAAAAAGCTGCAGATCAATAAGTGGGCTAATGAAATGAACAAAAGAAAAGCAATAAAATATAAATAAGCCAGGTGTGGTGGTGCACGCCTTTAATCCCAGCACTCAGGAGGCAGAGACAGGTGGATCTCTGTGAGTTTGAGGCCAGGTGGGTCTACAAAGTGAGTCCAGGGCAGCCAGGAATACACACAGGGAAACCTTGTCTCAAAACAAAAAAAATAAAATAAAATAAAAAATAAAATGACCCAGCTAAGCTATACCACTCTGAAACATGAACGAAGGACAACTTTATATCATTCCATGTTTATTGCTACATTATTTACAATAGCAAGGAATAGTTAGATGTCTACCATTCCCATCAACTGATGAATTAATAATGAAAATATAGCAAATATATACAATAGAAGTTTACCTAGCTATTAAGTGAAATTGTGGCAGAAGGATAACTGAACATTAAGAAGGCATACTACTGCTTTTCCAGAGGATCCAAGTTCACTTCTTAGAACTCACAATGGGCAGCTCACAATATCCTGTAACTCTAGCGCCAGGGAGATCCAATCACTCCTGGACTCACATTCACATACACATGCATATAAAAAGTAAATCTTAAAAAAAGAAAGAAATTTGTTGAAAATGATTGCAACTGTAATATATTATATCAAGTGAGGTAGCGCAGTCTCAGAAAGGCAAAAATCATGTATTCTCTCTCACATGCAGGCCCTAATTGTACCTATGCAAATAAGGGGTTGTGAGAGTGCATCTAGACTATAAAACTACAGAGAACAAGAGGTTCTGGGGACATGAAAGCAGATGGAAACCTAGCGGGGAGTGAGGGACCAAGGGAGAGTGTGGGGATGGAGAAGAAAGGGGAGAAAGAAACAACCTAATCCAATATCATTTGGAAAATACCATAATAAAATCTATTTATTGGTAATTATATTTCAAAAATGCACAAAATATCTATAAATAAGGCAATGTTCAAATGAGTTTATCAGAGAAATAAGTCTCCCTGCACTGTTTTGTTTTTTCCAGACAGGGTTTCTCTGTGTAGCTTGGGCTACACTCATTCACTATATACACCAGAATACCCTTGAACTCACAGGGATCTTCCAGTCACTGCCTCCCAAGTTCTGGGATTAAAGGCATGAGCCACCACACCCTGCCTCCCTGCACTCTTTCCTTAGGTACACTGTACACATCACCTGGCATTGTCTTAATTAAAATTGAGCCTGTACATTTTAGATAGCTATGAAATATGATAACTAATTGAAGAACACAGTCAGAAAAGCAGAATGGAAATGGGATTAAGGCTTGGGAGACTGCCAAACGCAGAGCCTCTGCCTGCACCACCCCACACCCATCACAGTAAACAGACACATTTGAAATTCCCAGCAATTCCCTGTCCTGGACCTTTTGACCTCTTCTCTCAAGAGGAAATAGTTTACCCCACTCCACTAAAGACTCATCATTTCCAAGATGGATTTGTCCTCCATCAATGATCACTGCCACCTCCCTCCTTCATTATCATTCAGGGATAATCATTCAGATAATTAGAGCTTCTAACTAGCATTAGGTCCAGAAGTTTCCAGGAATGCAACAGGACTAAAAGGCACTTTCCTAACACTTTTTCCTGCCTATAATAACCTTAACAGTCTGCTTGCCAGTCTGTCTGTCTCCTTCCCTTCCTCCCTCCCTCTCCTCTCTTCCTCATCTACCCAAGAGCTATAGGCTATCCGTCTTCCTATTATTATGCTGACGCTGTTTGATGTATCTAAAAACTAACATGGGTGCAAGCACACCTACATTAACCTGTCAAAATCTGTTCCTCCCTGAAATCCTGCAGAATAGCTCTATCCCACAATCCTTCCTTTCAGTCTCCTATACACAAACCTTCTGGTCTCCATTCTCCTTCCACCTTTCCACCCTCTACCTGCTCCACCAACAAAAGTTCCCTAGCATCCCATTCTTGAGTAGCACAGACCTCTGCTCCCACAGCAACATCTTGCCCTCTCCCATGAGAGGAAAGCATGTGGCTCCCTGCTACATCACTAGTAACAAAACACAAAGAACACCCACAGAGATGTGCACACCATCCTACCCTGGCTTCTGTGCTCCATCTGTGTTCCATGCTGGCCTTTTCCTCTTCTCCAGAATTATTTCTTTCTCACTCAAATTGAAGTCTCTTGGACTTCTGTCTCCAGACAGGCTATTAGAAACAGTTAGCAGACTGAGCCTCCCATCTGGAGCACCTTTAAACAATAAAGCCCAAATGTATTAAACTATGACTTTTGCAGACATTGAACATGAGACTGTAAAGAAGTATGGCCATCCTCACAGTTACCTTTGGCTTGCTCGCTTGAGAATTTCCAGGCTGTAGCACAAGAAGGGTGGAATTGCTGAAGTCTACGAGCTGCAACTGAAAAGTGTTGCTTTAAAAAGCCAAGTAGGAGTAGAAGACATTGCTATGGATTAAAAAAAAAATCAAAACACTTGCCACAAAAGCCTGAAGACCCTTAGTTTGATCCCCAGGACCCACATTAAAAAAAAATGCCAGAGGTAATGATATTAAAAACTCACCATGGTGAAATGGGAGGAAGGGATAGAAAAAAAAAATCTGCCAAAAGCTCATCAGCCAGCTAGCTAGGAGTACACAGAGCAAGGGGTAGAAGCAGGAGATACCATGTCTTGGTTGGGGTTTGTCCCTCCCCTAAGGCAGAAAGATGGTGGCTGCAAAGAACATGAAAAAGTCTCTGGAGCTGATGAACTCTAGGCTCTAACTTGTTATGAAAAGTGGACAGTATGTACTGGGCTACGAACAGACCCCGAAGATGACCAGACAAGGCAAAGCAAAATTGGTTATCCTAGCCAACAACTGCCCAGCTTTGAGGAAATCTGAAATAGAATACTATGCCCCTGGTGTAACTCACTCCTTCTTTCCTTCCTTGCTTCCTTCCTTGTTTTTCAAGACAGGGTTTCTTTGTGTTGTCCTGACTGTCCTGGAACTTACTTTGTAGACCAGGCTGGCCTCAAACTCAGAGACCATCCTGCCTCTGCCTCCTGAGTATTGGGATTAAAACTGGTGTCCATCACTACAGGGGCAATAATATTGAACTGGACACAGCATGTGGAAAATACAACAGAGTATGCACACTGGCTATCATTGACTCAGGTGATTGCAATATTATTAAAAGCATGCCAAAATGGACTGGTGAAAAGTAAACCAGGAAAGGTTTCTTTGAATAAAATTTTGCCAGAGCTCCTTTAAAAATAAAAAATAAAAAGCTATAATACCATTTGGCAGTGGTAGTGCATGACTTTAATCCTATGTTTTCCTTGAAAAACAAGGAAGGAAGAAAAGAAAGAGTGAATGAGTAATCCCAGGGGCTGCACAAAGAACCACACAAAGGCGTGATGTAGATAACTAATCCAAGATCACATGGGACCAGGAACAAAACTTGTTTCCACTAGTTTAACTGGAAAACTCCATTAGTCACAGTTGTAGGGTAGACCATGCAGAAGAGTCTTAATAGACATGTCATTTTAACACTGGGCAGAGGACTGGAACAAAAAGCACTCAGCAGTAATGGCTGTGCTCTTGCCAAGTTGACTACAGAGGGTCTCACTGAAATCAGGAATGTGCTGCTGGCCAACAAGGTACCCACTGCCCCATGCTGGTGCCCCTGCCTCATGTGATATCACTGTCTGGACCCAAGAACAACTCTGCCTTCGTGAGCTGCATATACATTAACAAAATGCCACAGGCTCAAGTAGGCATTCATCTCCCCATAGTTCTGGAAAATGATTCTGAGATCAGATGGTGGGCATGGTTAGGTTCTGGAAATTTTCCTCTTGTTGAGGCTCACCAACATTGAGACATGTCCAGGCCTTACTGCCTAGCATAACTGCAGCCATTTTTTTCTTTAGTCTCCATCTTAATCATAAGGTAAAATTAAGTTCAAGTTCGCAGGTTCTGCTGGCTTGACATAAGAACAGCTTTTATTGAATGTTCTGCTTGAATTACTGATATATGTTCTACTTAAACAAAGCCACAATATCCTGATATGTTTCTTTCTCCCAATATGGTGGGTAACTAGGAAACCCCCAAGTTTCCCCAACCATAAATCCCAGTCAATCAGATTTAAATGCTTTCTTTAGCTGCCTAGGCATGATGTACCTGGTATAGAACTGGTTCCTCTTGCTTGGTTTAATACAATGTACCAGGAATAGAATTAATTCTTTCTGTTTGATTATGACTTTTTTTCCTTTAAAAATTCACTCTGTGAATGGCCCCAGGGTCACAGTCTTGGTATCTGAATCCAGACTGTGTCCCTGACTGGTCACTCTTGGTTCAGCATTCAACAAACTTCTATCAATCTGGGTCTCGTGTTCGAGTGGTCAGTGTGCAGCTATTCCTGAACTCAACACTTGTTCCAACTTATAAAGGGCCACAGTTTGTGAGCTCAACCTTTCCTTAACTATTCTCTTCTTTTCCTAAAAGAGCATTAGTCTCTCAAGGACACCCACAACAAATTATAAATTTAACTTTCTTCCTAATGTCCCACCCCAAATGTTATCACATTAAGGGTTAGGGTTTCAATATTTCAACACTGGGGTTGGAGGGCAAAGAAGTTCTTGTTTCCAGGACTAGCCATTAGCACAAAGTCTCCAGAAGCACCACTGAAATTCCAAGAAAGTCACAACTGATTAAGACTGGAGAGAGAGTAGGAGCCAACAAAGCCACAAGACTAAGCATCTCCCTCTACACCTTCAGACTTATAGAAGATTCCAGCAGGTATATGGCAAGGACAGTACCTACACCTCCAAAATAACTGACATAACAGAGGAAATGCAGAGTCCTGCCACAGTATGTTGGGCATTTGTGGATCTCCTATGTGCCATGCAGCTAAGGTCGTAAACAATGCCCCATAGAGGCTAACAGGCATGTCAAAGGTGGAACAAGATCCTAGCCCCAATGTTGGTAGGCTGGTGAAAATTGTTCCCTCCCTAGGTTCTTGCAAGCCCTCAGGCATATAAACAGCCTAAACTCTAGCTACAGGGGAAGTCACATAGACAGGCCTCTTCCCCATGCATCAGAATTTAAAAGAAGCTGGCCCAGTTAAGAGAGAGCACAGGCTGGAGGGAACAGGTGGAGAGACAGAGAAGGAATGACTCATCTCAAGAGCACCTGAATATAGATCTCAGAGAACCATGAACTTCGTAAAGTAAGTTTTAATAAAGGCTTATAAAATAGTGGCCTCGGGCCATGATTCCACCTGAAGGAGTTTTAGCCTCTAGGGATTTTAGGGAAAGGTTGAACCCATAAACTATGGCCCTCTATAAGTTGGAAAGAGTTCAGGAATAGCTGCCCACTGACCACTCGAACACAAGACTCGGATTGATGGAAGTTTGTTGAATGCTTAAACACCTGAAGACAAAACTCTTAATTATTTTTTTATTTATTAATTTATATTTAATATATCTATTAATAACTATATGCACTTATAACAAATATAAACAATTACCTAAGTATTATCCCTGAGAATGACTATAACCCCTGTTACTTAACAACTAAACCTATTAATAACTATAATAACTATTATCTAACAACTAATCCTAACCTTTCAGTCTCTGGGGCAGGTCCTCAGTCATCAGGAACACAGTCTCTAGGGCAGGTCCTCAGTTGTCAGGAACACCTCAGGAGTAGATCCTTTAAGGCACTTAGTCAATAGTCTTTCTTCAGGAATATCTCAGACGTAGGTCCTTTAGGGTAAATTGGCTATGGCAGCTTCACCTTAAATGAGGCTTGAGGCTTTCTTCTCTCTGGCTAATCTAACTGGATGTTGGCTGTGGTGGCTGGTTTTGTGTGTCAACTTGACACAAGCTAGAGTCATCAGAGAGAAAGGAGACTCAGTTGAGGAAATGCCTCCATGAGATCCCCTGTAAGGCATTTTCTCAATTAGTAATACCATTGTGAGTGGAGTCATCCCCATGCTGGTAGTCTTAGGCTCTATAAGAAAGCAGGCTGAGCAAGCCATGGGAAGCAAGCCAACAAGCAGCACTCCTCCATGGCCTCTGCATCAGCTCCTGCCTCTAGGCTCTTGCCCTGTTTGAGTTCCTGTCCTGACTTCCTCTTGTGATGAACAGCAATGTAAAAGAATAAGCCAAATAAACCCTTCCTCACCAACTTGCTTTTTTTTGTTATGGTGCTTTGTCACAGCAATAGAAACCATAAGACATCAGCATATAGAAAAATACAAACAGAACCATATCTTTCAACCTATACAAAACTCAAGTCCAAGTGGATCAAAGACCTCAATGTAAAATCAGATACACTGAACATAACAGAGGAGAAAGTAGCCAGGTCTGGTGGCTCAAGCCTTTAATCCCAGCATTCAAGAGGCAGGTGCATGTTGGGGTAGTGTTAAGAATTCTAAATGTTAATTAATTGGTCCTGCTTGCTGTCTGTTACTTACATTGACTCTGATTGGTTAAAATAAATGCCGAGGCCTGAGACTGGGCAAAGACAGAGAAAGGTGGGACTTCCTGGGATTAGAACAGGAAGCCTGAACTTTAAACAGAGGATTAATTCATTCCAGCCAGCAGCAGGAACAGGAGGATTCCAGCCAGGAACAGCAGGAAGGAGGCACACACCATGGGTTAGAGAAATGAACCTCATTCCACATGGCCAGGAACATCGGCATATGGTGGAGAATGGCAGTCCAAGGGGACGTATGTATATATGGGGCCATATTTGGATAATAGAATTAAGAGCTAGCTTAGATGGGCTAGGATTGCTCAATTCAGGCCAAGGCTTGTGAAAATCCATGCAGTCTCTGTGTACTCATTTATAATAGCGGAATAAGAATTAATAGCTGGGGGCTGGAGAGGTGGCTCAGAGGTTAAGAGCACTGGCTGTTCTTCCCAAGGTCCTGAGTTCAATTCCCAGCAACCACATGGTGGCTCACAGCCATCTACATTGAGATCTGCCCGGGCATATATGTAGAGCAAATACTGTATACATAATAAATAAATAAAAAATGTTAAAAAAAAAAGAACCACAAAAAAAAAAAAGAATTAATAGCTGCCAGGCGGTGGTGGCGCACGCCTTTAATCCCAGCACTTGGGAGGCAGAGGCAGGCGGATCTTTGTGAGTTCGAGGCCAGCCTGGTCTACAAAGCGAGTCCAGGACAGCCAGAGATATTCAGAGAAACCCTGTCTCGAAAAACCAAAAAAAAAAAAGAATTAATAGCTGCCGAATCAATTAAATATAATCTAAATACTGGTTAAACAATTTAACTAATTATTTCTACAAATGACACCCAACATAATTTAATTTTTTTTCAATATATAGCACCCAACGTGGGGCACCACCTGAAAACTGCAAATTAATCAATTAATGTAGTTATTAGTAAGTATAAACTGTAATATTAGGCCAGCAGAGTAGCCCATGGCTTGGCAGAGGAGCAGGCGGCCTGGCCCGAGTGCCTTAACCGGTTGCCTAACTTATCTTAGAGAAAGAGCCCCGGGACCAAGCGTGGCCTACACCACCTGTAACCTAAACTCTGTTAATTAATATAAGTTGTTATATTAGGCTGGTAGAATTACCGGTGGCTTGGCGGGAGATTCGCCTGGGCTCAAGGGGAGTCTGGGAATCCAACAGCCAGGGACTGCTTGGACTAAGGGCCTATAAGCCGCTGTAGTCTTTTCCCCAATAATTAAACACACCAAGACATTTTAATATTTTAATGCTTAGCCCTTAGCTACTCTATGTTAACCCAGATCAGATCACCTGATCCCAAACCACCATGTGCCTGCGAGTACCTTCCAGCAATTCTCCAGTCGTCTGTCTCCTTCTGTGTCTCCCGGTGGAAAGAGAGAGAGTGTCTGTGTGTGCCCAGAGTTCCTGTGCTGATCTGAGGAAGTCCCACCTTCCTATACTCTTTCTGCCCAGCTAATTGGCCATAAGCAATGACTTTTACTAACCAATCAAGAGAATGCCTCAAAAGGGGTGGTAACCAGATCTCTCAGCATTGAATTCAATGTATCAGAAACAATATTAGACCTTCCCTCAACAGGTGCAGGCAGATCTCTGTGAGTCCAAGGCTAGCCTGGTCTACAAAGTGAATCCAGGACTGCCAGAGATACACAGAGAAACCCTCTCTCAAAAAAACAAAGAGAGAGAGAGAGAGAGAGAGAGAGAGAAAGTGGGGAATGGCCTTGAACAGATTGGTCCAGGAGACAACTTCCTGAATAGAACACCAATAGCTCAGGGACTAAGATCAGCAATCAACAAATGGGACCTCATGAAACTGAAAAGCTTCTGTAAGGCAAAGGAAACCATCAAAAGGACAAAACGGTAGCCTACAGGATTGCAAAAGATTTTCACCAATTCCACATCCAACAGAGGGCTAATATCCAAACATATATAAAGAACTCAAGAAATCATACATCAACAAATCAAATAATCCAACTAAAAACTGGATACAGATCTACCAGAGAATCTCAAATGGCTGAGAAACACTTAAAGAAAATTTCAACATCCTTAGCCATCAGGGAAATGCAAATCAAAACTATTTTGAGACTCCATCTTACACCCATTAGAATGGCTAAGATCAAAAACTCAAGTGACAGCTATTGTTGTCAAGGATATGGAACAAGGGGAACACTCCTCCATTTGCTGGTGGGACTGCAAACTTGTACAGCCCCTATGAAAATCAATGAATGTGGTAGTTCCTTAGAAAATTGGGAATCAGTCTACCCCAAGACCCAGCTATTGTACTCCTGAGCATATACCCAAAGAATGCTCCATCCTACCACAAGGACATTTATTCAACTATGTTCACAGTGGCTTCACTCACAATAACAAGAAAGTGGAAACAGCCTAGATGTCCCTCAACTGAAGAATGAATAAAGAAAATGTGGTATACTTACACAGTGAATATTACTCAGCTGTTAAAAACAATGACATCATGAAATTTGCAGGTAAATTACTGGAACTAGAAAAAAAGTCATCCTGAGGGTAACCCAGACCCAGAAAGACAAATGGTATGTACTCACTTATAAATGGACATTAGCTGTTAGGTAAAGGATGATCATGCTACAATCCACTGACCCAGAGAGGCTAGGTAACAAGGAGGGCTCAAGTGGGGACACAAAAGGTCTCCCTGGGTACCGGGCATGGTGGTGCATGCCTTTAATACCAGCACTTGGGAGGCAGAGGCAGGCAGATCTCTGTGAGTTCCAGTCTACAAACCAAGTCCGGGACAGCCAGGGCTCTGTTTAACAGAGAAATTCTGTCTCCAAAAACAAAACAAAAAAAATCTCCCTGGGCAGGGTTAATAGAATAGATTATGTGCATGGGCCGGGTGCAGGTGGAGTTGCGAACAGGAGGAATTAGGCAGGGATAGGGGTGGAAGAAGAGAGTCCTGGGAGACATGACTGGAATTGAGGGGCATTTCTGGGTCAATGTGGGAACCTAGTGCAGTAAAAACTCCCTGGAATCTACAAGAGTGGCCCTAGTGAAGACTCAATCCCCCTTAGTAATGAGGGATACAGAGCCTGAACAGGCAAGGCTTCCAGCAATGTGAACAGGTCACCAAGCCAGCTACAAAACCTTCAACTTCAACCTACAATTTGTCTTGCCTGTGAAATGTGCTGGGGTAAAGGTGGTGCAGAACTTGTGGAAGTACCAACCAGTGACTTGTCCAACTTGAGGTCCATGCAAAGAGAGGGAGCCCATACCTGACATTTGGTGAATGTCCAGGAACCAGAGGCTGGACAGCTTAGAGATCCAGGATAGAATCAAACAGGACTGGAAATTTTTTTCAATTAAATGATTACTAATGATATTCTGCTATAGTCATAGATTGGTGCCTAGACCAACTGTCATCAGAGAGGTGTCATCCAGCAATGGATAGGAGCAAATGCAAAGATCCACAGCCAAAAACTAGACAGAACCAGGGGAACCCCACAGAAGAGGGAGGGGAAGAATTGTAGGAGCCAGAGGAGTTGAGGGCACCAGGAGAATACGGCCCACAAACAATCACAGAACCCATATGGGTCTGATCTAGGTCCTCTGCATATAAGGTAAGATTACAGCTTGGTCTTCCTGTGGGACTTCTAACAGTAGGAGTAGGGTGTCTGTGACTCTTTTTCCTGCTCTTGGGACCCTTTTCCTCCTATTACTGGGTTGCTTCATCCAGCCTTGATATAAGGGCTTGTGCCTAGTCTTTTGTTTTGTTTTTGTTTTTCAAGACAAAGTTTTTCTTTGTAACAGCCCTGGCTGTCCTGGAACTCTTTGTAGACCAGGCTGGCCTCCAACTCACAGAGATCCACTTTCCTCTGCTTCCCCAATGTTGGGAATAAACCACCAAGCCCAGGTTTTGGGGTTTTTGTTGTTGTTGTTGTTGTTGTTTTGTTTTGTTTTTGGTAGGAGAGAGCTAGTCTTTTTGTAACTTGTTAACCCATGTCAAGTTGATATTTCTGGGAGGCCTGCTCTTTTTCTGAAGAGAAACAGAGGAAGAGTAGATCTAGAGGAGAGAGGAGGTGGGGGGAGCACTGAAAGGAGTGGAGGGAGGGGAAACTGTGGTAGAGATGTTATGTATAAGAGAAGAACAGGAGATCCAAGATGGCGCCGACCACAGAGCAGTGCATCTGAGTAGTAGGTGAATGAGATTAGTCACTGTGGAGTGAACGTGAGGTCCCCTAGCCTACAGTGAAACACAGACGGTGTCTGAATTCCCACAGCAAACATTGAGACCGGTCACCAGGTAAAAGAGCCCACGCAGTTCCCGGGAACACAACCCTGAGATCAGCCAGCTCCGTCACCGGTCTGGAGAGGAGCTCTGGCTAGAGATCTAGCCCAGGAGCGGATCCAGCCCATGGCTCCAGCCACAGACCAGCGGCCCCGCCTGTCTGCCTGATATCCAGTCTGCACTCAGACTTGTAAACCCAAGAGGGAAAAACAGCCGCACCACAAGAGCAAAGGTAAGTGAGATTATTTTTTTCTGGAGTTTCCAACATGGTGGCACAGTGTGCACTATAGCAGAGAGGCAGAGACCTAATCCAGTCACAGCAAAGCAATTAGGAGCCAAGACTGCCTGCAAATAGAGCCCGCGACAGTGAGTTCTCCACAAATACTGGGGCAGGTGGGTCACTCACCCTAGCACCCAAGCATCTGAGGCAGTCAGCAACAGGCACACTGAGGCCGGCATCTGTTGTGGGTGGAGCTCCCTGCCTGCATAGTCAGCCTAGCTGGGGAGCCAGAACGACTGGGTCAGTGAGAGGAGAACACAGACCCAACCACAGCTCTACCTGCCTTTCTGAGGAGACCTGTCAGCTCCCAGGTCCTCAGAGGCTAGCCCTCTCCCCACTCCAATCCCCTCTATATTGGTCCAATTGGGTCACAAGCAGTTGAGGAGAGCAGCAGCCACCCTCCTCTCCGAGAGCCAGTCAGGCTATTACAGGAACCTGCCCACCATCTGGAGGTAAACACCAGGATCTCAGGATCAGCCAACCCCCAGGGCAGGGAGTTTTCCTGAGCACCAAGGTCAGGTAACAAAAGAAACAAACAGATAACACCTGGATCCATCTGATGAAAAAAGGTCAGCGCAAGAACATGGTAAAAAAAAACAAAAAAAAAAAACAATAGGATGTCTCTAGATCCTAGCAATAATGCTACAGACAACTCTGGACAGCTGAACCCAAGTGAACCAAAGGAAAATGACCTTAATCCTACGCTTATATTAATAATAGAAGGCCTAAGGGAGTAAATCAAATACCTCAGAGAGCAACAACAAAGTACTGCAAAGGAGGTGATAGAAATGAATAAAGCGCTTAAAGGAATGGAAGACCTGAAAAGGGAAGTTGAAGCAATGAAGAAAATCCAATCTGAGACATCCATAGAACTGGAAAACCTTAAGAAAAGAATCGGAACTACAGACACTAGCATCACCAACAGAATACAAGAGATGGAAGAAAGAATTTCAGGCTCAGAGGATAAAATTGAAGAAATGGATACATCTGTCAAAGAAAATGTCAAATCTAAAAAAGTTCTGACACAAAACCTTCAGGAAATCAAGGACACAATGAAAAGACGGAATCTCAGAATAATAGGAATAGAAGAAAGAGAAGAGTCCCACCTCCATGGACCAGAAAATATCTTCAACAAAATCATTGAAGAGAATTTTCCAAATCTAAAAAAAAAGAGATGCCTATAACTATAAAAGAAGCTTACAGAACCCCAAATAGATTAGACCAGAAAAGAAAATCTTCCTGCCACATAATAATCAAAACACTAAATGTACAGAACAAAGAAAGAATTTTAAAAGCTGCTAGGGAAAAGGGTCAAGTAACATATAATGGCAAACCTATCAGAATCGCACCTGACTTTTCTTCAGAGACTCTAAAAGCCAGAAGGGCCTGGACAGACGTCTTGCAGACCCTAAAAAACCACAAATGCCAGGCCAGACTACTATTCCCTGCAAAATTGTCAATCAACATATATGGAGAAAACAAGATATTCCATGACAAAGCTAAATTCAAACAATATCTATACACAAATCCAGCTCTACAGAAGATGTTAGAAGGAAAACTTCAACCCAAAGAGGTTAACTACACACAAGAAAGCACAGGAAGCAAATAGCATGCCTGCAGCAAAACCAAAAGAAAAGAAGCTCACTCACACACTATTTCTACCAACATCAAGATGGCAGGAAGTAACAATCACTGGTCATTAATATCTCTCAACATCAATGGACTCAATTCCCCAATAAAAAGGCACAGGCTAGCAGAATGGATGCGAAAACAGAATCCCACATTCTGCTGCTTAAAAGAAACACACCTCAGCAAAAAAGATAGACATTATCTCCAAGTAAAGGGCTGGAAAAAGATATACCAAGAAAATGGACCCAAGAAAAAAGCTGGAGTAGCAATTCTAGTATGCAACAAATTGGATTTTCAACCAACATTAATCAAAAGAGATGGGGAAGGACACTATATACTCATCAAAGGAAAAATCCACCAAGATGAAATTTCAATACTAAACATCTATGCCCCAAATGTAAGACCACCCACATTCATTAAAGAAACACTACTGAAGCTCAAATCCCACATTGAACCTCACACATTAATAGTGGGAGACTTCAACACACCACTCTCCCCACTGGACAGATCAACAATTCAGAAACCAAACAGAGAAATAATGAACCTCACAGATGTCATGAATCAAATGGACCTAATTGATATCTACAGAACATTTCACCCCAAAACAAAAGAATACACTTTCTTCTCGGCACCTCACGGAACCTTCTCCAAAATCAACCATATACTCGGTCACAAAGCAAACCTCAACAGATACAGGAAAATTGAAATCACTCCTTGTAACTTATCAGACCATCATGGAATAAAGCTAGGCTTCAACAATAACCAAAACAACAGAGTGCTTGCAAGAACATGGAAACTGAACAACTCTCTCCTCAATGACCTCTGGGTCAGGGAAGAAATAAAAAAAGAAATTAAAGTCTTCTTAGAACTCAATGAAAATGAAGGCACAACATACCCAAACTTATGGGACACATTGAAAGCAGTGCTAAGAGGAAAGTTTATAGCTCTAAGTGCCTTCAAAAAGAAACTGGAGAATTCCTATACTAGCCACCTAAAAGAACACCTGAAAGAGCTAGAACAAAAAGAAGCAAACACTCCCAAGAGGAGCAGACGAGAGGAAATTATCAAACTCAGGGCTGAAATCAACAACTTAGAAACAAAAAGAACAATACAAAGAATCGACAAAACCAAGAGCTGGTTCTTTGAGAAAATCAACAAAATAGACAAGCCCTTAGCTAAACTAACTAAAAGGCAGAGGGAAAATACCCAAATCAACAAAATCAGAAATGAAAAGGGGGAAATAACAACAGACATTGAGGAAATCCAAAGAATCGTTAGGTCCTACTTCAAAAACTTGTACTCCACAAAATTGGAAAACATAAATGAAATGGACAATTTTCTTGATAGATTCCACCTACCAAGGTTAAATCAAGAACAGTTAAACAAATTAAACAGTCCTATAACCCTTAAGGAAATAGAAGAAGTCATTAGAAGTCTTCCAACCAAAAAAAGCCCAGGCCCAGATGGTTTCAGCACAGAATTCTACCAGACATTCAAAGAAGAGCTAACACCAATAGTCTTCAAACTCTTCCACAACATAGAAACAGAAGGAATACTGCCAAACACATTCTATGAGGCCACAGTTACCCTGATACCTAAACCTCACAAAGACCCAATGGAGAAAGAAAATTTCAGACCAATTTCCCTTATGAACATGGATGCAAAGATACTTAATAAAATACTTGCAAACCGGATCCAAGATCACATCAAAAGTATCATACACCAGGATCAAGTAGGCTTCATCCCAGGGATGCAGGGGTGGTTCAACATTAGAAAATCCATCAATATAATCCACCACATAAACAAGCTGAAAGAAAAGAACCACATGATCATCTCATTGGATGCTGAAAAAGCTTTTGACAAAATACAGCACCCTTTCATGATAAAAGTCTTAGAGAGATCAGGCATACAAGGACCATATTTAAACATAATAAAAGCAATTTACAGCAAGCCAATAGCCAACATCAAACTAAATGGAGAGAAACTTAAAGCATTTCCTCTAAAATCAGGGACAAGGCAAGGCTGCCCACTCTCTCCATATCTCTTCAACATAGTACTTGAAGTTTTAGCTAGAGCAATAAGACAACTAAAAGAGATCAAGGGGATACAAATTGGAAAGGTGTAGAGAGCTGCGATGTGCCGCGCCCTAAAGATGGCGCTGGTCTCTGCCTTCCACCAGCCCGACGGTGAGCGCTCTCGATGATAATAAGTTCATATTTGGCAAAGACCACTGATCTGGTTTGCTTCCGCATACGTAGGCCTCTAAGATAGCACCACTTGGCTTTACTTGACTGGCTGTTCATTTTAGTATTTAGCCTGTGGGTTGGGTCTGCCCGGGCATTCGGAATTCGGAATTCAGAACACTGTTTTCAAGGGACCTGAATAAACTGCTGGAGAAGAGCTTTTGTGAGTTGCGTCATCCTTGCTGGACAAGGGGGGACACGACAGAAAGGAAGAAGTCAAAGTATCCCTATTTGCAGATGATATGATAGTATACATCAGTGACCCCAAAAATTCCACCAGAGAACTTCTACAGCTGATAAACTCCTTCAGCAAAGTGGCCGGATAAAAATCAATTCAAAAAAATCAGTAGCTCTTCTTTACACAAAAGATAAATGGGCTGAGAAAGAAATAAGGGAATCAACACCCTTCACAATAGCCACAAATAATATAAAATACCTGGGGGTAACTCTAACCAAGCAAGTGAAAGACTTGTATGATAAGAACTTCAAGTCCCTGAAGAAAGAAATTGAAGAAGATATCAGGAGATGTAAAGATCTCCCTTGTTCATGGATAGGTAGGATCAACATAATAAAAATGGCAATCTTACCAAAAGCAATATACAGATTCAATGCAATTCCTATCCAAATACCAACTCAATTTTTTACAGATCTGGAAAAAACAATTCTCAACTTCATATGGAATAATAAAAGACCCAGAATAGCTAAATCAATCATGTACAATAACAGAACATCTGGAGGTATCACCATCCCAGATTTCAAGCTGTACTACAGGGCAATAGTGATAAAAACAGCATGGTACTGGTATAGAAACAGACCAGTTGACCAATGGAATCGAATTGAAGACCCAGAAATAAACCCACACACCTATGGTCACTTAATTTTTGATAAAGAAGCCAAAAACATACAATGGAAAAAGGAAAGCATCTTCAATAAGTGGTGTTGGTCTAACTGGATGTCAACATGTAGAAGAATGCAAATAGATCCATACTTATCACCCTGTACAAAACTTAAGTCTAAGTGGATCAAGGACCTCAACATAAATCCAGACACACTAACATTAATAGAAGAGAAAGTGGGGAAAAGCCTTGAAATCATTGGCACTGGTAGCAACTTCCTGAATAGAACACCAATAGCTCAGGCACTAAAACAAACAATCAATAAATGGGACCTTATAAAATTGAAAAGCTTCTGTAAGGCAAAGGACACTGTCCTTAGAACAAAACGGCAGCCTACAGAGTGGGAAAGGATCTTCACCAACCCAACTTCTGACAGAGGGCTAATATCCAAAATATATAAAGAAATGAAGAAACTAAACACCAAAGAATCAAATAACCCCATCAATAAATGGGGTACAGAGCTAAACCGAGAATTCACAGAAGAGGAATCTCTAAAGGCCGAGAGGCATTTGAGGAAATGTTCAACATCTTTGGTTATCAGGGAAATGCAACTTAAAACAACTCTGAGATTCCATCTCACACCTGTCAGAATGGCTAAGATCAAAAACTCAAATGATAGCACATGCTGGCGAGGATGTGGAGAAAGGAGAACACTCCCCCATTGCTGGTGGGACTGAAAACTTGTGCAACCACTTTGGAAATCAATCTGGAGATATCTTAGAAAATTGGGAATAAATCTACCTGAAGACCCAGCCATACCCCTCTTGGGCATATATCCAAAAGATTTGAAACGAAACCACAAGGACATTGCCTCAACAATGTTCATAGCAGCTTTATTTGTAATAGCCAGAAACTGGAAACAACCCAGATGTCCTTCAACTGAAGAATGGATAAAAAAACTGTGGTACATTTACACAATGGAATACTACACAGCTATCAGAAATGAGGAAATCATGCAATTCGAAACCAAATGGATGGAACTAGAAAAGCTCATCCTAAGTGAGCTGAAGCAGTCCCAGAAAGATAAACATGGTATGTATTCCCTTACAAATGGATATTAACCATACATCAGAGGATAACTATCCTACAACCCACACACCCAAATAGATAGGAACCTAGCATATCTATCCTAGGAAAAATTCTACCCACCAGTGAGTCATGGAATCTGCTGCAGGTTAGTGGAACCCCACACCCTAGATGGTGTGCCTTATCAAGCTCCAGTACGAGTATAAGCTCTTGGGCCTCACATGACGCAAGATCTGAGGGAGTATGATATGTGAGGGCCCACCTCATCTGAGGAGAAGGAGAGTACCAAGTAGAGGAACAAGGAGGGAGGGAGGGAAAGAGAGGGAGGGAAGGAGAGAGGAAGGGAAGGGCTAGAGGGGAGGAGGGAGGAAACTATGTTCTAGAAGTAAATAATACTTTTTTAAGAAAAGAGTTAATAAGCTTAAAAATATAATAAAAATACAATATAAAATTTTCAAACTATAATTTACCAAAGGTATAATTGCCTTACTGGCATGAAAGGAAAATGGCCTTAATTTCAGATTAGAATGTTAGACTGCAGGTGGCTACAGAGATTACACAAACTTGATAGCAGCTTAAAAGTTTTGTTTTGTTTTGTTTTGTTTTTTTTGTAGAGGTATAGGCTATTTCCATGGTTTGGCATTAAAAAGCAGGTAACAGGTTTAAAACACTGTAAATAAATTAAAGGTGACAGCTGTTCAACCTGGTTTTACAAACCTCCAAGAGTTGAAAAAACTTAGAGCTAAGGTAAAATAATGCATGGTGTTAGCCCATGCCTTTACCTCCAGTAGAGACAGGAGGATCACTATAGAGTTAGTTGTCTTATAAATTTTAGAGTTACAAGAAACAGGGTGGTGATGGTGCACACCCTTAGTCCCATCAATGGGGAAGAATACACCCTTAATCCCAACACACTAGAAACAGAAACAGGCAGATCTCAGAGCTCAAGGTCAGCCTGATACAAAACAAGCTCTAAACAGAGAAAAACTTTGATCCAGGGGTGGAGGAGCACATCTTTAATCCCATCAGTTGGGAACCACATGTCTTTGATCCCAAAACTTAGAATGCAGAGACAGGCACATAGGATTTGGAAAGATTTAAGTTTAAAAGCTACTTACAAAAGGCAGGCTGCAATTCAAACAAATTGTCCTTTGAGATCTCAAAATATATACACTAAAGGTTTGTTTAGCTCCAAAATATCAAAATAATTTCTTCTTTAATCTGGATTGAAAGGTAATACTTTATATATTGTCAAAATAACCAAATTTGCTCCAGGAAAAATATTACCTGACCCCCCCCCCAAAAAAAAGGTAATTGTCCCAGAGTTAGGATTAGGGCAGGGCTCTGTTCTTATCGTTCCAGGAGATTTAAAGCATCCATTCAAGGAATCCAGGGACAACTGGACAACGGAAACCTCAGCAGAAAACACATCAGACACCAAAGAAGACGAGTGGCCCAGATGATCCAGCCTTGCAGACTTCTTCAATAGCAGTTTCCTCAAAAGTCTACAACCACAACAACTCAAAATCGCTAAGATCGTTCAGCTCCACAGACTACTCCAGCCAGATCTTCAGTAAAGCTCTGAAGATCAGCTTCTGTCTATGAAATTCTTAGGACATCTAAATAGCTGAGCACAAAAGGACTGAACATCAAATGATTCTATTAACATTTTTAACCATTTTTCCATTCTTATTTGGGCCCCAAACAGGTTTACTATGTCCCAAATCAGCAGGAAGTCATTTTAAGAGAACAACGTCCCATCCCCAGAAGGTGGGGAGGGTGTTCCCCCCACTTTGGTTATTTGATAGATAATAGAAAATTTTGTTATTTAGGGGGAAAGACTACAAGCTGTTAAATGGTCTTGTTAAATGGGTTTTGGAGGTTAGACCCAGGGACTTCTCTCTTTTGCTTTCCTGTATCCTTCTTTCTCTCCTATATAGGAGTGAACAGACTTGAGAAAAATGGGACATAGACATAGTATAGAAAAGATCAAGAAAAAAGGACAGATTATTGAATATGGCTTTATACCTTTGTATACTGATACAAAATTAATATTATATTTGGCTAAATTGGTATTGATCATTATATAGTAATGCAAAATTAAGATTGTATAGGGCTACATCAGTATTGATCTTTGTATATTGATACAAAATTAAGATTATTTTTGGCCACAATGGTATTGACACTTGTATATTGATGTAAAATTAAGATTGTATTGGGCTACATTGGTATTGATCTTTGTATATTGATACAAAATTAAGATTATATTTGGCCACATTGGTATTGATCTTTGTATATTGATACAAAATTAAGGGTAACGCTTCTTAAAGGTATTGTTCGTAGCAATACTTAAAAATGAAATGTCAAGTTTTGACCTCTTGCTACCAACCGACATAAACTGTTTAGGATAATTAAGAAAAGGAAACTAATAGTCATGAAAAGGTGTCATTTTGTTAGTTACTATGACAGTCTATCACAGTTATTTTTTTTTTTTTTTGGTTTTTCGAGACAGGGTTTCTCTGTTTAACAGCTCTGGCTGTCCTGGACTCACTTTGTAGACCAGGCTGGCCTCGAACTCGCAAAGATCCGCCTGCCTCTGCCTCCCAAGTGCTGGGATTAAAGGCGTGTGCCACCACCGCCCGGCTCACAGTTATTTTCTAAGCTACTCAGAAATCAAGTTGCTAAGAGACAAGCAATATTTGCTTATCTAAATATAAGAGATAGATAGGGCATCTTCAAAAACCTCAAGAGATCTGTAGAATATGGCATTCAAAGATGTTTTCTTAACTTAAGATTTTTTGATATCGAGACATGTCAGTTCCTGACAGCACCCCCTATTCTACTCCAAGTAGAAGATGAGCATCGAAGAATCTCCAGAGGGAGATGATTGAATTGGTGGTAAGCCTTTCTCTTGGCAAGAAAAACCCCTTGCTTCAACTGTAGACAGACTTCTGTCCAAAAAGGACAAAACTTGGAAGCAGATAAGTCGACAGCCTAGCTCTGCCAAGACAGGGTAGGTAAGTCGTTCATAATTCCTGCTCTACAATCAATGTCTGTCAGAGAAACGGGGCCAAATGGCTGAAGATTGATGCTGTAATGTATGGAGAGAAAATGGGAACTGTCCAGGCAGCCACTGGTATGTCATTTCTTAGTTTTGGAAGCTGCAGGCCCTGAACTTCCTATATAATCAGATATATTTATCCCTCTCAGGTCTCTGAGGTGGTTGAAGAATAGATAGCTAGAGTCTCATAATTAAATTTTGAGTTGTTTAGGAATCAAGAGGGTGTTCTGGATCTAAG
>CAJQZJ010032464.1:8014912-8088949 GCA_907164525.1 Lophiomys imhausi
TCCTTAATCATCAGAGAAATGCAACTCAAGACGACTCTGAGATTCCATCTCACACCTGTCAGAATGGCTAAGATCAAAAACTCAAATGACAGCACATGCTGGCGAGGGTGTGGAGAAAGGGGTACCCTACTCCATTGCTGGTGGGAATGCAGGCTTGTGCAACCACTATGGAGACCAGTCTGGTGATATCTTAGAAAACTTGGAATAGCTCTGCCTCAGGACCCAGCCATACCACTTCTGGGTATACACCCAAATGCCTCTTCAGGGAATCATAAGGAAGTTTCCTCATCTATGTTTATAGCAGCCTTATTTGTAATAGCTAGAAACTGGAAACAACCCAGATGTCCCTCAACCGAAGAATGGGTCAAAAAACTGTGGTACATCTACACAATGGAATATTATTCAGCTATCAGAAACAATGAAATTATGCAGTTTGCAGCCAAATGGATGGAACTAAAAAAGCTCATCCTGAGTGAACTAACCCAGACTCAGAAGGACACATATGGCGTCTATTCACTTATAGTAGGATTTTATCTATATAGTAGAAGGTATCGATACTACAACTAACACACCAAAGGGAACTTGGACATAGACTTCTTATTTTTATTCTTTATTTATTTTTTATAAGATATATTTTTTCTATTTTTTAGTCTTTTTTATCTATTGTATGCTTATTGGTTTGTTTGTTTAGTAGTTCTCTCTCCCGGGCAACGAGACACTTTTCACTGATGGTGCTGCTTCGTAGATCCCCAATGAATGAGGAGGCTCTTGGCCCTCATACGACCTCTCGACTGAGATGAGGGACTGTTATATAAGGACACCCCACCCCAGAGAAATGGGATGGAAGGGTTAGGAGGTAAAGAAAAAAAAATGAAATGTGATGTTTCGGCCTTTTACTACTAATTTTCATAAACTGTTTAGGATAATTAAGAAATGCAAACCAATGGTTATGCAAGCTGGTCATTCTGTTAGGTACTATGACAGCCTATTATACTTACTTGCTAAGCTAATCAGAAATAAACTGCTACAAGACAAGCAACATCTGCTTACCCTAATATAAGAGATAGATAGGGCCTCTTCAAAAACCTCAAGAGATCTGCAGAATATGGCATTCAGAGATGTTTTTGTAACTTTAGATTTTTTTATATCAAGACATATCAACTCCTGACAGCACCCCCTATTCTCCTCCAAGTAGAAGATGAGCATCAAAGAATCTCCAGTGGGAGATGATTGAATTAGTCGCAAGCCTATCTCTTGTTAGGAAAAGCCCCTTGCTCCAACTGTAGACAGAATGCTGTCCAAAAAGGACAAAACCTGGAAGCAGGTAAGTCGACAGCCTAGCTCTGCCAAGACAGGGTAGGCAAGTCCTTCATAACCCCTGCTCTACAATCAATGTCTGTCAGAGAAACGGGGCCAAATGACTGAAGATCAATGCTGTAATGTATGAAGAGAAAATGGGAACTGTCCAGGCAGCCACTGGTATGTCATTTCTTAGTTTGGGAAGCTGCAGGCCCTGTACTTCCTATGAAATCAGATATATTTATCCCTCTCAGGTCTCTGAGGTGGTTGAAGAACAGATAGTTAGAGTCTCATAGTTAAATTTTGAGTTGTTTAGGAGTCAAGAGAGTGTTATAGATCTAAGAAGATACTTTTAAAATTGTGTTGCAAGTTAGTATGAATGTTGAGTCAGATATAGAACTTTAAACTCATGGAGATGTTTAGATAGTAGAATGTTAAAGTCAGGTACCAAATACATATGGACTGGTCATTGGGAATGTACGTTAAGCCATATAACCCTCATAACTGTGGCCTAATTACCTCTGTTGTACTGTATTGTATTTGTTATTATAAGAGAAAGAGCCGCCGGGCGGTGGTGGCGCACGCCTTTAATTCCAGCACTTGGGAGGCAGAGGCAGGCGGATCTTTGTGAGTTCGAGGCCAGCCTGGTCTACAAAGCGAGTCCAGGACAGCCAGAGATATTCAGAGAAACCCTGTCTCGAAAAACCAAAAAAAAAAAAAATAAGAGAAATAGCCATTTGTTGGACTGAAAGGGGAAACTGTAGGGGGAAATAAGATATACCTTAAACTTAAAAGAAAAAAAAAAGGGAAGAGGATGGGGGGTTGAGGGTGGGAGGGTGTGAGTGGAGGGAGAATAGGGAAGGGACTGTGATTGAGATGTAACCTGAAGAAATAAAAAATAAAGGAAAAAAATTAAAAAAAGAAAGAAACTGTAGAAGATATCAGAAGATGGAAAGATCTCCCATGCTCATGGATTGGTAGGATTAACATAGTAATAATGGCCCTCTTACCAAAAGCAATCTACAGATTCAATGCAATTCCCATCAAAATCCTGACACAATTCTTCTTTTTTTTTTAATGTTTTTTCGAGACAGGGTTTCTCTGTGTGTAGCCCTGGCTGTCCTGGACTCACTCTGTAGACCATGCTGGCCTTGAACTCACAGAGATCTGCCTGCCTTTGCCTCCCAAGTGCTGGGATTAAAGGCATGCGCCACCTCAGCCAGGCTCTAACACAATTCTTTACCAACTTTGAAAGAACATTTCTCAACTTCATATGGAAAAATAAAATTAAAAAAAAAAAACCCAGGATAGCAAAAAGAGTCCTGTACAATAAAAGAACCTGTAGAGGTATCACTATCCCTGACTTCAAGGTTTACTAGAAAGTAATAGTAATAAAAATTGCATGGCATTAGCATAAAAATAGACAGGTTGAGCAATGGAATGGAATCAAAATCCATAAATAAACCCAAACATCTACAAACACTTTATTTTTGACAAAGATGCCAAAACCATACAATGGGGAAAAGATAGTATCTTCAACAACTGGTACTAGTCTAACTGGATGTCTACATCTAGAAGAATGCAAATAGTTTCATATTTATCACGTGCACAAACGTGAAGTCCAAGTGGTCAAAGACCTCAACATAAAACAGGACACACTAAAGCTACCAGAAGAGAAAGTGGGAAAGCCTTGAACTCATTGGCACAGGTGACAACTTCCTGAACGGAACACCAACAGCTCAAGCACTGAGATCAACAATCAATAAATGGGACCTCATGAAACTGAAAAGCTTCTGTAAGGCAAAGGACACTGTCATTTGAACAAACTTACAACTACAGACTGGGAAAAGATCTTTACCAACCCCACCTTTGACAGAGGGCTAATATTCAAAATATAAAAAGAACTCAAGAGCTGGGCATAGTAGTGCACACCTTTAATCCCAGCACTCCGGAAGCAGAGGCAGAGGCAGGTGGATCTCTACGAGTTCAAGGCCAGCCTGATTTACAGAGTGAGTTCCAGGACAGCCAGGGCAATTACACAGAGAAACCCTGTCTCAAAAAACCAAAAAAAAAAAAAAAAAAACTCAAGAATTTAAACACCAAGAAACCAAATAATCCAATAAAAAAATGGAGTACAGGGCTGGAGAGATGGCTCAGTGGTTAAGAGCACTGGCTGTTCTTCCAAATGACCCAAGTTCAAATTCCAGTACCCACATGGCAGTTCACAGCTGTCTGTAATTGCAGGGCATTGTGGCACACACCTTTAGTCCTAGCACTCTGGAGGCAGAGGCAGGTGGATATCTTTGAGTTCAAGGCCACCCTGGTCTACAAAGTGAGTCCAGGATAGCCAGGGCTAAACAGAGAAACCCTGTCTTGAAAAAAAAAAAAACAAAAAACAAACAAAAAAAAATGGAGTACAGAGCTAAACCCAGAATTCACTACAGAGGAAACTCTAATGGTAGGAGAAGCATTTAAAGAAATGTTGAATATCCTTAGTCATAAGGGAAATGCAAATTAAAATGACTCTGAGATTCCATTTTACAGCCGTCAGATTGGCTAAGATAAAAAACTTAAGTGATGCCGGGCGGTGGTGGCGCACACCTTTAATCCCAGCACTTGGGAGGCAGAGGCAGGCGGATCTTTGTGAGTTCGAGGCCAGCCTGGTCTACAAAGCGAGTCCAGGACAGCCAGAGATATTCAGAGAAACCCTGTCTCAAAAAAAAAAAAAAAAAACTTAAGTGACTGCACATCTGGTGAGGATGTGAAGAAAGAGAAACATTCCTCCATTGCTGGTGGGAGTGCAAACTTGTACAACTACTTTGGAAATCAGTCTGGCGTCTTTAAGAAAATTGGGAATAGTTCTCAGTTCTCATTACAACTCCAATGTAAATACATGAGGGTTGTTTATTCAAGCTCAGAGCTTGGACTCCTAATACTTACTGATATAGCAGTTTGAGTTGAGAGCCCCAAACTCCAAAAATACAGGGTCTATATAGGGGCTTTGACAAAGAAACAGGTTTTTTATCATATGATTGGATGACATTTGGGTAACTAGTCATGCCCATTTCTGATTGTCTCGCTGTTACTGACTAACCAGTTGTGGTCAGTTTGATCATCAGAAAGGTTGTTTAGACTTTTTGGGTGCTTTCTTGGAGTGAGCTGTCTGGTCATGACGAGGGAACACCCCTAGAATGAGCTTGGGTACATTTTCTTGTTGTTCTGGAACTGAAGGTCAGCTCTGAGTCAAACTTTTTTTTTTTTTTTTTTGGTTTTTCAAGACAAGGTTTCTCTGTGTAGCCCTTGCTGTTCTGGACTCACTTTGTAGACCAGGCTGGCCTCGAACTCACAAAGATCCGCCTGCCTCTGCCTCCCAAGTGCTGGGATTAAAGGCATGCGCCACCACCGCCCGGCTCTGAGTCAAACTTAATACGAAGTGGAATCTTTTTTCAAGATAGATTTAGTCAGGCTTCACAGTTTATCTCAAGACCCAGCTATACCACTCCTGGGCATATACCCTAAACATGCATCACCAAATCACAAGGACATTTCCTCAAGAATGTTCATAGCAACTTTATTTGTAATAGCTAGAAGCTGGAAATAACCCTGATGTCCCTCAACGGAGGAATGAATAAAGAATATGTGGTACATCTACACAATGGGATACTACTGGGCTACCAGAAACAAGAATATCATGAAATTTGCAGGCAAATGGATGGAACCAGAAAAGATCATCCTGAGTGAGCTAATGTAGATCCAAAAAGACACATAGGGTATTTACTCACTCATAAGTGGATATTAGCCATATAGGATCATTATGCTACAATCCACAAACCCGAGAAGCTGAGTATCAAGGAGTACCTCTAAGTAGGGAAGATAAAATAGACATTAGAGGTGGACAGAGGGGGGATCTGGGCAGGAAGCCAGTGTTGCTGCCATCCATGAAACCTTAACCAGTAGATTATGAGGCAAAGATGGGGGAGTCTTGAGGAAGGAGAAGAGTTTGAGGAAGTCAGAGGGATCAAGGACTCCACAAAAAGACCCACATAACCAATTAACTCGGACAGAAGGGAGCTTAAAGAGACTGAACCACTATAAAAGAGCTTGCAGGGACTTGCCATAGGCCCATTACACTTGTGAAGCTGACAGGCTTCTTGGTCCTCAAGTGGATTCCCTAACAATCTGAACGGGGTCTATCTCGGACTTGAACGATGCTGCCTCCCTTGGGAGCCCATGTTCCTGGCAGAGTTGCCTTGTCTTGCCTCGATGGAAGAGGAGGCACTTAGTCCTGATAAGACTTGGTGCACCAGGGTGGGTTGGTGCTGGGTGGTGGGGGAAGGTGTGGGGGAGGTGGGTGACAAGATAGGACTGGGAAGAGGGGAGAGATGGGGATGGGAATGGGGATTAGAATGTAAAAGAAAAGAAAATCTTAAAAACAAAAACAAAAAACGACCCTTAGTATTTTAGAAATTAATATTTTCCTACATGCAAAATGTTAAATTAACAATACTATACACATACTTTACCAAGATTAAGAAAAATCAAAACCCTGTGTAAGCATGTAATACAAATAAATTTCCTTTTAAAATCCCTTTCGAAAGAAAAAAACTATCTTTCGACTGAAGCAAGTTTCTGAAGCTCAATCTATTTAATTAGGCAAAATTGCAAATACAATGTCTTCATGTTTACTGTCATTCCTATAGCGAAGCTGAAACCTTTTAAACTTACTTCAGAATTGTCAAAATAGGTAGCTGCCATAGAGACATCTTGCAATGAGTCCTCAAAACCAGTTTATTTTAAATAACGCCCTTCTAATGTGTCAGGTTGTAAAAGTGTCAAATTTCTCAAACACCTGGACCTGGAGTGAAACGGTTTATCTAACAATGCAGCTTGCTCACTGGCCAACTTTAGGTGTCCAGGATTCCCTAAACTCTTTACCATTCACTTTCTAGCCTGCGAGTCCCATCAGGCAGCCAATTGAGCCACCTGCGTGCTGTGCATCCTGGGAGTTGTAGTTTGCAGTTCCCCACTGCTGACTATATGCTCTACGGTACGGCTGAGGACGGTTGCCTGGTGTCATTAGCAAGCGGCAAGTATGGCGGTGGCGCGAGTCGACGGGGCTCTGGCTCCGGGAGAAGGTACGATGATTCTCACCCCTATATTCCAAAGTTTACTTCGCTAAGTCATTTTAAATGGTTGCTTGGTGTAAAGAAGAAACCTGGGTTTAGAGGTGCAGTTTTGGACCAGTTCTTTTGATGCGGGTCTGTAGGCAGCGCGGAGTCGCACTACCTTCTGGAAGTTGTAGTCCCACTCTTTGGTCCAGTCCGGCAGCATTGCGGTGAAGGCTGAATGAAGGACTTCAGCCCCCAGAAACCTTCGCGGTGCCTGGAGCCCCCGTCCCTCGCTCTGCTTTGCCTGACTGGGCAGTGGGGTTCGGACTGCGGCGACCTTTCTGGGACGTTTACTTTGAGTTCCGAGTGCCTACAGGAAATTGGCAGAGTCTCTTTATTTCCCGTTCTCCTCCTCATCGGTTCTGAGAACGTTCAGGAAGCATCTTCTCTGATACTGTATCATATAGTCTGCTTGAACTCTTCTTTGAAAGTGACCAGTACCGGTGATAGAATCTGGGGGTGACCTAGACACGCGTTGCTCCCCCCGTCATTCTGAGGGCCGGGCCCTGGGAGTTAGTCTTTGTTTGGCAGAGCGTAGACTGACAGTGCGCCTGTGCCTGGGACATGATGCCTCCGTGGGGCGCCGGACTTGAGCTTTTGTTTTGGTTACACTGAGTCGTGGTAGCAGCTGGCTGGATTGGGGCGGACTGGGATAGAGTCAGGGCTCATAACCTGAGGACCCTGAATTCTTGTGAGAGGAATTCGGCTAAACGGTGTGTAGACCCTTCGGAATTGTGTGCGGACGCTAGGTGCGCTTTTCGGGGACAGCATAGTTTTCATCTTGAAGAAGGGGCTCAAGACGCCTCATGTGATAAGAAAACTGATACCCTCTGGGAGAAAAGTCCCGAAAAATTACTTCCCACGGTAGTCCTAGTTTGATTGTAAATTTGAAATTGGCAGTTACTCTGGCCCCACCCCCTCTGATTGTTCCTTTCCTAAATCTCTCTAGCCCACCAAGACAACAGGCAAAACAGTTAGCATTTGCAGAGCTATTTGTTAAAGAGCCAGATGATATTTGGGGTTCTTTTCTTACATTATCTGGTGTTTTTATGTAGAACAATGTTTATATTGTACTCTTACTCTTTTTTTTTTTTTTTTTTTTAAGACAGGGTCTCATTATGTAGCCGGGACTGGCCTCAAACTCACAAAAGTCCTCCTGTCTTTGCCTTCCCAGTGCTAGGATTAAAGGCGTGCACCATTACACCTGGCTATTATCCACATCTTACACAGTAGAAAAGTTATCGCATTCAAAGAGGAAATGGAGGGGGAGAGGCTGAGAGAGTGAGCAGCGATTTGCACATGTAGAGGAAAGACATTGGAGGAGAGAGTGAGGAGGGACCCACTAGGAGAGAGGTCTCAGGTATCAAACCTACGGACACCCACCTTAAGTTTGGGGACTTTCAGACTAAGAAAAGTAAATGAGAAAAAGAAAAGGAAACCTGTGCATAGTGGTTAGCCAGGGGAGCTACAATTTGACCTCATGCTGCAGTGCTTTATTGAGCTCTGACTGCCAGAGCTTAGGCTAAGTACCAACTGTTAGCTTCTTCACACTAACCTTGTGAAATCAGAGATTCATTTTATTCCATGGATTAATTAACTAACTACACTTTGATTTTCAAAATACTTTGAAGTGACTGGGGTGCTAGTTTAGCTGACACAGTGTTTGCTGTGCAAGCATGAGGAACTGAGTTCAGTCCTCAAAACCCAGGTTAAAAAGTTAAATTTGGTAGGGTAGCAGGAGCTTGTAATCCCGGTGCTGGGAGGGTGGATATAGGCAGATCCTTGGAGCTTGCTGGCCAACTAGCCTACCCTATTCGATGATGGACAGGCCAGTGAGAAACCCTGCCTTAAAAAACAAAGTGAGGGCTCAGTGGATAAGAGCCCCTACAGTGAAAGCATCCATGTGAAAAGCCTCCAGTGCCTAGTGCCATGAGGGCTGCTGGCTTTCAGTCTAGTTCTGGGCTTCCAAGTTCAGTGAGAGAGTGTGTCCAGAGAATAAGGAGTGACAGAGCAGGGGACCCAGCATTCTCCCCCGGCCTCCCTGGGGGTTCATGATGTGCACACCTCTCCACCCCTAACAACACACACGTACTTTGGGCACTTGAAGATATATGTGTAGTTAGGTTATAAACAGTTTGATCTCTATAAAACATTTCATTTTAGGGCTTGGTGTGATGATAGCTTAATCCCAGAACTTGAGAGGTGGAGGAAAGAAGATTAGGAGTTCAGACCCAGCCTGTGGCACACAGAGAGTTTATGCTATAGGTAAGGATCAGACCTTGTCTCAAAACAACCGGAAAAGAAAAACAGTCCAGGTGGTGCACACCTTTAATCCCAGCAGTTGGGAGGCAGAGACAGGCAGATTTTTGTGAGTTTGAGGCCAGCCTGGTCTACAAAGTGAGTTTCAGGACAGCCAGGGCTACACAGAGGAAACCCTAGCTCTAAAGACAAACAGCAACAACAACAAACAATAAAAAAGAGAAAATAAAACCCAGAAAAACAAAACCCAAAAAAGAAACTTTAGTCCTGTTTTTTAAATGTTATTATTAGGTACAAAATAAGGGACCTTCAAGGCCTTGCATACTGTATCCCCAGCCTGTACCTTATACATTCTGAGTGAAATGTATCATTACAGCTCTGATGACATAGTTTTAAACTCTTGATACTTGTGCTCTGGTGTATTTTTGTATACTGTCCAGGGTTGGCAGCCTTCTTGACACATAGGGTTAATCTTGAGATGGGGCACAGTGTTGGTGGTAATATGAAGCCAGCCATTAATGATGTCTGACATTTCTATATACTTTAACTTGTTTTTTTTTATTTGTTTATTTTGTTTTTTTGAGACAGGGTTCTTCTGTGTAGTCCCTGCTGTCTTGGACTTACTTTGTAGACCAAACTGACCTCAAACTCACAGGGATCCACCTGCCTCTGCCTCCTGAGTGCTGGGACTAAGTGTGTGCCACCATTTGAGACTGTACTTTAACTCTCAATCTTTCACCTTAATCCTCCAGGCTGGCAGCCTTGCTAAATGCTCTGACTCTAGATCTGCTAGGCTGGTGGCCTTGCTACTACTTTAACTCTGAATCTGCCAGGCTGATAGCCGTTTTACTTACTTTACTTCTAAATCTGCCAGGCTGGGGGTTGTGAAAAGAAAAACCTCACTTGAATACTTAGACTAGAAGAAAACTTCAGGTACCTTTACTCAAAGACAAACAGTGGCAGCCCCAGCAGAGGGTCAGAGTGTTAGAGGCTCATTAACTCCTTATGAGCCAGTGAGAGAGAGAGAGAGAGAGAGAGAGAGAGAGAGAGAGAGAGAGAGAGAGAACCATGCATTCCCACACATTTCATGGTATCAATTCATACACACGTACAGACAAACAATCAGACCTGCAGACATGCATACATTCAGGGGACCTCCTGAATCATACATGCACATGCATATACATAAACACATGGACAAACACACAGACAGACACATATTTGGTGGATGGTGGAAAGTTCCAACCTCATATCATGCTACACCACATACATAATTACATATATACACATTTGGTGGATGGAGAAGGGGTTCAGTTCCCACACCAGTCCACACCATATGCATAATTACACACACACACACACACACACACACACACACACACACACACACACATATATATATTGGATGGAGGAGCTTTACTTCCCACACCATTCCACATTTTCTTTTCTCTCTCAACTTATATAGTCCAGCAGTACAAAAATCACAATGTGATAACATTCTATTTTTCTTTTTTTGAGACAGGGTTTCTGTGTGTAACAGAGCCCTGGCTGTCCTGGACTCGCTTTGTAGACCAGGATGGCCTCCAACTCGCAGAGATTCAACTGCCTCTGCCTCCCAAGTGATGGAATTATAAGTGTGCGCCGCCATGCCTGGCTATATTCTATTTTTATTTAAGTGAATGATTACAATGAGTATATGTGGCAAAACACATATTCTCCAATAACTTCACATGACCAAAAGTTTTACAGATCAGGGTGAAAAACAAATTCCCAAGAACCCAGGTACATTTGTAAGCAACTAGTTACAGTTTAACAAAGTGTAAGCAAGCAAGGTAATTTTTTCAGCCAGTTATTTCTTTACTGACAGGCTGCAGTTTGCGGTTACAAAGAAAGTATCATTTATCTTAAAAGGCACTCTTATGAAGATCTTACAAGAATCACAAATCTAAACTTTTATATGAAAAATATCCAGTTATTTCTACTTTAAATCCTCAAGGTGCACATCTACTCATTAGCAATTTTATTAAATCATATCAGGAAGCTGAGGGTAAAAAATGGGTATGAGAGATTAATTGTCACCCTGACCATCAGCCCAGCTTTAGTAAGGGAGAGAGGCATGTCATCCAATGCCAGTCAGGCTGCTATTGTTTTTGTTCACCAAGCTCAAAAAGTCCCTAGCTCATTTACTAAGAGTGTACTTTTCAGTGGTGGTGATGGTGGCACATGCCTTTAATCCCAGCTCTCAGGAGGCAGAGGCAGGCAGATCTCTGTGAGTTTGAGGCCAGCCTGGTCTACAGAGCGAGTTCTAGGGCAGCCAGAGCTACACAGAGAAATCTTGTCTAGAAAAAAAAAAAAAAACCCGCCGGGTGGTGGTGGCGCACACCTTTAATCCCAGCACTTGGGAGGCAGAGGCAGGTGGATCTCTGTGAGTTCGAGGCCAGCCTTGTCTACAAAGTGAGTCCAGGACAGCTAGAGCTGTTATACAGAGAAACCCTGTCTCGAAAAACCAAAAAAAAAAGAAAACCCCAAAACAAACAGAGTGTACTTTCTCAACCCAAGAATTGTTTAAGTTTTTCTACATCAGAGTCACTGGAATAAACATTTTAACTTGACCTTATCAATCCATTTTTCCAAATCCTTTCTAAAGGTGGTGGTCATTGCTAGCAACCTTTATCTCTAAGTTCTTTCTAAGGGTGATGGTTGAATTATTAACTCCAACAGCAGTGGCTGTAAAAGATCAAGTGTTATTATTGTAAGTGCCAGTTATACTGCCCAGTGAGGGGCTAGAAGCCCTGAGAGCTTTCACACAACTCCTAGATTGTAAGGGATGTGCTCTGAGGGCAGCAAGCAGAGCAAAACTCCACAGCAGCATGAAGTCCTCAGGACATGTGAGTAGTCCTTGAGTCTCTGCCTCTCCGAGGCACACACCCATCCTGGCTGTGTCAAACTGGTGGGCTCCCACATGACCCCTGACAGTAACAAATTTTTTTCTCAGGGTAAACCGCTAAGCTCAACTGTCTTATTGCCTTCTAACAAGTTGTCTTCTCTTCCCAAGGATCAGTGGTGAACTGGTCAGGGCAGGGACTGCAGAAATTAGGTCCCAACTTGCCCTGTGAAGCTGATGTCCATACGTTGATTCTGGATAAAAATCAGATTATTAAACTGGAAAATCTAGAGAAATGCAAGCAGTTAATACAGGTGGGTAGGGTTACGTAAGACTAATTTATTTCTAAATGGAACCAGGAAGTTACTCTGCATGCCTGGCCAGCAGTAAATGTTGCCTCAAGACTTTGTATGTTGGCTTCTGGAGATGAATATATGTATTAACTTACAGTGGACTAGAAAGAGAAGCATTGATAAAAAGTGAAAATGGGGCCAGCAGAGTGACTCAGTAGGTAGGAGTGCTTTTGCAAAGGTCTGGACGCCTGAGTTCGATCCCTGCATGCCTGGAGGTAGAAGGAGAGGACTGACTCCGTGTGCTGATGACATTTGCACCACGTGCCTGGAGGTAGAAGGAGAGGACTGACTTGGTGTGCTGATGACATTTGCACCGCGTACTCTTGCTCCACGGTGCCTGCAAATGCATCATATACACTCTCTTCTTCTCTATACATACTTTAAGTTTCTTGTTTAGTTCACCTTTTATTTATATGTATTTATGAGCGTATGCCACATTTGTGTGAGTTCATGCAGAGACCAGAAGAGGGGATCAGATTCCCTGTAGCTGGAGTTACATACAGGTGGTTGTTTGCTACCTGACTTGGGTGCTAGGAATTTAATTCTGATCCTCTGGAAGATCAACAAGTGCTCTTAAATGCTGAGCCATCTTTTTATTACCATAAATAAATACCTATTTTTAAAGAGAATATTATATGTTGACAAAGTATTATAACATAATTTTTACTTCATATCAGGGTAAAGAGTTTATTCATCTAAGAATGTTAGTCCTAAGTTTAATCACCAGTACTGGACAAAACAAAGAAAAAGAAGTGCTTATTTGGTCCCTCTTAGCTTACCTATCATTGTCCTAGTTTTTTTTTAAATTTTTTTTATACTTTATTTTTTTATTTCTTCAAGTTACATCTCAGTCACAATCCCTTCCCTACTCCCCGCTCCTGTCCCACCCTTCCACCCTCTTTCCCCGAATAGCTCCCCCTTTCAGTCCAACAAATGGTTCCTTCTCTTATAACAGTAAATACTATACAAAACAACAGAAATAAATAGGCCACAATTATGAGAGTTAAATGGCTTAGCATACATTCCCAATGTCCAGTCCATATGTATTTGGCCCCTGCATTGTCCTAGTTTTTGACTGAAACAGTATGAAGACAATTATCATGAAGCTTATATTTTCAAGGTGTTGATCTGTTAAGAATGTCTTTAGGAGATGGCTCAGTGGGTAAGAACACTGGCTTTACAAACACACGGGCTTGAATGTGGATTCCTCTAAAAAGCTGGGCAATAAAGCATGGTCATTGGAGGAGAGAGACAGGTGGATCCTGAGAACTGACTGACCAGCTAACCAAGCTAAGACAGTGAGCTTCCAGTTTTCTGAGAGAGCCCGTCTCAAAGCAGTAAGTCAGAGAGTGATAAAATGCCCAAAGTGAAGATGCCCAGAGTCCTGCTCTAGCCTGTGCATGTGTGCAGACAGGCATGTGCACCCATACACCCCACAGGCATGCAACACGTAAGCATACACGACTGTCCAACACACATCATCCACACACACACAATTACTAAAGAGTAATTGGCAGACATCTTATTCAGCTTTATCCTTATTTTAAAATGTGTAAGTATGCATTGATTATGTATAAGATTGGATTTCATTTTTCTGAGTGTGGATATAAATATGTTGCTATCATATTAATCCCCATTACGTTCTCTTATTTCCTTCCCACTCTCTTTATCCTCTTTCTCTTCTCAAGCAGCTTCACCTATTTTTTTCAAGTCTTCTCCTCTGCCTTCTCCCCCACCTCCCTTTTGGTGACCCAGCAAATTTTATGAGGGGCATGCGTGAAAATCTGTCTACAGAAACATAGATACCTAACCAGTGGCTACACCACTGAAGAAAATGTCTTTCCCTCCTCTGTCAACCACTATCTGTCTATTAATCCTCAGGGAGGGGTAGGGTCTTCCAAGCTACTCTCTCTACCTCCAGCTTGTTGGGGAGCTCAGTCTTAGAGAGAGAGATCTTGTACTGCTTTGAGTTTAAAAGTACAGCAGCCATGTAATACCTAGAAGTCAATATCCCATACCTCTCTCCCTCTTTCCTCCTGCGCTTACATTCTCTCTGCCTTTCTTCCATTGCACTTCCTGAGCCTTAGAGGGATGTCATAGATGTCCCATTTATGGCTGGGCATGTGACAGTTCTTTATATCCTTCACTTTGATCAGTCATGACTCTGCAGTGATCGCTAACCACTGCAAAAGAAGCTTCTCTGAATCCAGCCTGCTGCAGCACTGTTCTGTGGGTGTACAAGGAGTTATTTAGAAGGCACCCTGTTAGGTACATTATATCCATTAGCAAAAAAAATCAGTAGCTTCCTCACTAGGGTGTATGACCTCCCAGCCACAGGCTTTGTTGGACTGGGTTTACAGTACCACACATGAATTCCTCCTGTGGAGCAGCCATCAAACTCCATTAGTTATGTCATAGGTAGTAGATGTAAATAATAAGTGTAAAAAATATAATTTAGGTTTGTGTATTTGGGAATGTTTGATCATATCTATCATAATGTGAAAGTAATCTGTGCGGACATGTGTATTTTGTTTCTAGAAATAATAATGTTCCCTTTCCACAGCTGTCAGTGGCTAATAACCGACTGGTTCGGATGATGGGCGTGGCCAAACTGACCCACCTCCGCGTGTTAAATTTACCCCATAATAGTATTGGCTGTGTGGAAGGGCTGAAGGGCCTAGTCCATTTGGAATGGCTGAACTTAGCAGGAAATAATCTGAAGGTGAATGGCTTTTTTTTTCTTGGTAATTAATTTTTGAGATTTTGTTGTTGTTGCAAATCTGTTCTCTGTGAAAAAGAAACTTGGCAAATATAGAAATAAGGAGACTGAAAAATGAAAATGTCTATTTATACAATCTGTATTAACAGAAACTTTAAAAAGCCCTCATTTTGATCCAGGTGTGGTGGTGCACACCTTTAATCCTAGTACTTGGGAGGCAGAGGCAGGGAGATCTCTGTGAGTTCCAGGCCAGCTTGGTCTACAAAACAAGTCTAGGACAGCCAAGGCTGTTACACAGAGAAATCCTGTCTCAAAAAACAAAACAAAAGCCCCCGTTTTGAAACATATACTACAGCATAATATACTTTAAATGTGAACAGAAAATCTATATTATACTTGAAAAAGTAAATAAAATACTAGAATGAGGGGAGAAGAAATTCTCTCCCACTGAGTTAAACTTTAAGTAAAATTTTAATGGTATGTGGAAAAAAGTTTTTGAAAGTCAAAAGCTCTGGGTTCTGTCTACTCCTATTTCTACCACACAGGAACTATATAATTTAGGATAAGTTAATAACCATTTCTGTCCAGGTGTGTTGGCACATGCCTTTAATCCCAGCACTTGGGAGGCAGAGGCAGGTGGATCTCTGTGAGTTCAAGGCCAGCCTGGCTTACAAAGTGAGTCCAGGACAGTCAGAGATACACTGAGAAATCCTGTCTCAAAACCCCCCACCCCAAAAATAAAATAGAATAAAATAACCATTTCTGTATCTTATTTTCTGATATATTAGGAGAGGGGACTAGAGTAAATGATAATATTTTGTTGCCTTTATTTTTTTTAATTTTAAGTTTTTGCTTTTTGTTTTTGTTTTTTTTTTTTTAAAGATTTATTTATTTAATGCATGAGTGCTCTATCTGCGTGTACACCTGCAGCCAGAAGAGGGCATCAGATCACATTATGGATGGTTGTGAGCCACCATGTGGTTGCTGGGAATTGAACTCAGGACATTTAGAAGAGCACTAGCCAGTGCTCTTAACCACTGAGCCATCTCTCCAGCACCTTTTGTTGCCTTTATTGAGAACCTACTTATTCTAGGTACTTTTCTTTTTCTCTTTCTTTCTTTTGTTTTTGGTTTTTCGAGACAGGATTTCTCTGTGTAGTTGTCCTAGACTCACTCTGTAAACCAGGTTGGCCTCACACTCAGAGAGGTTTGCCTGCCTCTGCCTCCCAAGTGCTGGGGTTAAAGGTGTGCACCACCATGCCCATCCAGCCTGCTAGGTACTTTTCTAAGAACCTGGTTTGTAGTAAGCTCATGTCAGCCTGTGTGGTAGGTATAGTTGTCATGCTTGTTATGTAGATAGGGGAACTGAAGCACAGAGAAGTTAGTAACCTGTCCCAGTCCATACCTCCAAGAAGTTTCAGAGCCCCCCCAAAATATTTTAATTAGTTCTTGGAGAATTCCATACAACATACAGCATATTTTGACCATATTCATCTACTACTCCTTTTCTAACTCTTTCCAGATCCGTCCCAACCTCCCTACCCAACTTGATGCTCTTTCTCTCAAAAAACAAAACAAAACAAAACAACCCACTGAGTCCAGTTTATGCTGTGCATGTATTCCTGGGTGTAGTGCCGTCCACTGGATCATGGTTGACTTATGAGGGACCACACTCTTAAGGAAAACTGATTCTCCCTTTCTCAGAAGCCATTAATTGTCCATAGGTTCTCAGGGGTGAGGCTTGGAACCCCTTCTGCCTCCATGCTAAATGTTAACTGGCTTGCTCTTGTGCGGATAACCACTGCTACTGTGGTCCCATAGTGTCTAGAAGACACTGCTTCACTCTGGTCCTTCCCGACCACAGAGCCAGGAATTAACACAAGCTGTTTGGCTTCATTCTAAATCTGTACATGCTCTTCTCTACTAACAGCTATGTTACTGAAGTTTCTTTGGACTATAAATATTTGGGATGGTATGAATTGCTTGGTAGCCCTGAAAACTTGCAACATTGCTATTTTCTAAATTTTGCTCTCTCTTTCTCCTGCTCATCTCTGCTTCTAGTGACAAGAGGAGGCAGGGGCTCAGCTACAAAGACTTAGGGGAACATTTTGGTTATTGATTGTAAATGCACTGAATAACATGATGCTTTTCCTGTAATAGACTGTGGAGCAAATAAACAGCTGTACAGCTCTACACCACCTTGATTTGTCAGACAATAGCATACCCCAGATAGGTGATCTGTCGAAGCTGGTATCTTTGAAGGTAAGTGGGTCTTCTGTCACTTCTTTTTGTTCTGCCCCTCAGCTGTGGGCTCTGAGGGATGCCAGCTGGGTGTGTGTGTGTGTGTGTGTGTGTGTGTGTGTGTGTGTGTGTGTGTGTGTGTGTGTGTGTGTGTGTGTATTGCTTGCTGGCTCCTTCTAGCACCTCACACAGCACCACTGGGCAAGATGAGGGGAGGATTGACCCAGCTTGAAGAGTTTGGATGTGAGTGGCCTGACCTGAAGCTCCAAACACACTGGGGTTTTAAATGAGGAGATCTTGGAGAAAGAATCTACCATTGTCCTTGCGTGGCTCAACTCTGCTATTTCCCAAGAACCTTGTGCTCCAGGTGCAGGTCTCTGTACTTGAAACAGTGTTCAAAGGTTTAGAAGCTCCCTCAGCCTTGCTCAGATATCCTCAACTGAAGTTAGCCCCACTATCCAGACTCCTGAGATGAACACTTCAGCAGATACAAGCGCCCCCTTCTGTCTGCTTTGGGTCCATGAGTCTCAGAGAAGCCCAAGCAGTACAGTCTTCAGCTTGACTCCCTTGTGCAGCCGCCAGTCAGCAGGAAACACACCCCTTACAGGACAGGCTGTATAGCTGTGGGCTTTAGTGGGAGCAGTCACAATGTTCCCAGTCTCATCTCATAGCTCAGGGCCATGAGTATTCCTGTCACTTTTTACAGGGAAGTACTGTGTACATAGCATAGCTCATCGGCACCAAGTTTCTAGGTGAAATTCTTAAGTCTCCAGTGGGACACCCATAACAGCAAATATGTGGAAGGGTTTTGCTTGCTAGCTGGCAGCAAACCTGAGATCAAAACCTGTTACTCAGAGTCAGTAGTAAAATTCCTGTGAGAGATTGGATGTGGTGGCACAGGCCTTTAAATCCCATCACTCGAGAGGCAGAGGCAGGCATACCTCTGTGAGTTCAAGGCCAGCCCATTCTACAGAGTGAGTTCCAGGTCAAGCAGGGCTATTACGCAGAGAAACCCTGTCTTGAAAAACCTAAAAACAAAAAACAAAAAACAAAAAAACAAAACAACAACAAAAATATCCTGTGAGAGGCACAGTCTGCTGTATTGTTCTCCTTGGGCTCTTTCAGTCGCCTAAGTTTCCATGATCTGCTGAGCCAGCCTCCTGGCTGATGGGACATTTTGTCTGTGGGCTTCCTCAGGATAGTCAAGTGTGATTTTCAAAGATACCTCCCTAAAAGTAGCAGAGATTGCATATTTCATTTCCCCTCCATCTCTTCCTTCTTTCCTTTCTTCCCCAGTCTCCAAAGTAGGCAAAATTAGGGCACACAGGTAGGGTAATGGTTGAAGCAGAACATTCAAAGACAGTAATTGCCAGTTTTCAATGTGCCCTTCCCAGCTGTGCCTCACAGTGCAGAGCGTGAGATAGTGACTGAAAACATGAAATAAAAGCAGGAGGACATGACTACTCCTATAAAGTATGGAGATTTTTATCACAGACAAAAGGGAGAAAGCAGGCAGAGAGAAGAGTCCAGGCTGAACATGGCTGGCAGACTAAACTGTGGGCCATGAGAGGGAGAGAGAGCAAGAGAGCAGACTGTACCCGACCAAGAGGTGGCCTGGGCCAAGAGCTTCTTAAAAATGTGGCCTCATTGGCTAATCTCAGCCTGCTGTATATTGTATATTAAGATCTCTCTCTTCCTCCTCCCTCCTTTTTTTGCTTTCTGTTTCTCCTTTTCAAGAGAGTCTCCCGTAAAGCCCAGGCTAATGTCTTAAGTTATGATCTTTCTGCCTTTTGCCAGAGCGCTGGAATTACAGGTGTTTGCCACTATACTTGCCAGGTTGTCTTTGTTGTAAAAACTTAGGAACTTTTTGGTTTTTCTTTTCTATTTTTTTCTTTTTTAATATAGTCTTACTTGTATTTCCCTGGCTATTTCTGAAATTACTGAGCTCAAGAGTAGTCCTGTCTATGCTCCCAAATTGATTGTTAGTTCTTTTGGTTTTTTTTTGGGGGGGGGAGAGGTTCAAAACAAGGTTTCTCTGTGTATCTCTGTCTGTCCTGGACTCATTTTGTAGACCAGGCTGGCCTTGAACTCACAGAGATACATCTGCCTCTGATTCCTGAGTGCTGGGATTAAAGACTCGAGCCACCATGCCCAACAATTACAGACAGCTGTGAACTGTCATGTGGGTGTTGGAAAGAACCTTGGTCCTTTGGAAGAGCAACCAGTGCTCTTACCCCTGAGCCATCTCTCAAGCCCCGGATGGTTTGTTTTTATAAGTGATTTACTTTATGTGAAAATAGTCATTGTAGTTAGTTACTTCTTATTTTCCATCGTTTGTTTTGAGATAGCTAATGCTAGGGACTTTAGTAAGTATATAGTGGTAAAGTTTGGTAGCAATCTATCCTAAATGATTCTGGTTTTTTTGGCTTTGTTTTTGATTTTTTTTGAGACAGAGTCTTTCTATTATGTACCTGCCTGGCTGTCTTTCTGTCTGTCTATCCTGGAACTGGCTATGTAGACCAGGCTGGCCTCAAACTCACAGATATCTACTTGTCTGTCTGTCTCCCAAGTGCTGGGATTAAAGGCAGTGCCACCAAGCCCAGCTTTATCTTGTTTTTAAAGATGAGGTAGCACTGTGTTGTCTAGGTTGGTTTTGAATTCCTGGGCTCAAATGATCCATTTGCTTAACTCTCTGTCCACCTGTCTGTTCAGTATGTGTGTATGTGTGTGTGTGGTTTTGTTTATGTGTTTGTTTTTTTCCTATTCTTTTTTTTTTTTTTTGTTTTTCGAGACAGGGTTTCTCTGAATATCTCTGGCTGTCCTGGACTCGCTTTGTAGACCAGGCTGGCCTCGAACTCACAAAGATCCGCCTGCCTCTGCCTCCCAAGTGCTGGGATTAAAGGCGTGCGCCACCACCGCCCGGCTTTTTTCCTATTCTTAATGATGTTTTCAAAACTATAAAACTTAATTAACAAAATTAATTTCATTTAATAAACATGGAGGGTGGAAAGATGGCTCAGTGGTTAAGAGCACTGGCTGCTGTGTCAGGGGATCTGGGTTTGATTCCCAGTACCATATGGTAACTAACAACTTCACAGGCACCAGGCACACACATGGTGCGCAAACATGCATGTAGGGAAAGCACATATATACATGAAATAAATAAAATTTAAACCAAAATCATATGTAGAGGGTTTTTGTTTCAGTATTTTTGCTCAATTGAATATTATTAGCACCAGATAGACTGTTCAAGCCTTAGAAGTAGAATCTGAAGCTCTATTTTTTCCCACATCTTTTTTTATTTTTTGGTGGTTTTTTTGAGACAGGGTTTCTCTGTGTTGCCCTGGCTCTCCTGAACTCACTTTGTAGACCAGGCTAGCCTTGAACTCACAGAGATCCTCCTGCCTCTGCCTCCTGAGTACTGGGATTAAAGGCATGCACTACCACGCCCAGCTGTCAATTTAGTTATAATTTGTTAATGTGTAATTTTTTCTTTTAAGACCTTGCTTTTACATGGAAACATCATCACCTCTCTTAGAATGGCACCTGCTTATCTACCCAGAAGTCTTTCTATACTGTCTTTGGCAGAAAATGAAATCCGAGACTTGAATGAGGTAAAATTTGAAGCTACTGTGTGGAATCAAGGAAGGAGAAAGTCCAAGAGAGACAGGAGCGTTTCTTGAGCTCACTTTTAGACTGTGACCATTTTGGGAGAAAATGCTGCCATGGTGAAACACTTGGCACTAGAGCATCATTGTTTTTCTTTGTACTTTTTCTTAACACTGGCTGGTCACCAGGCTGAATTCAGTTGTAATGCTGCAATTACCATCACCTGGTGATTGGTAGGAGCGAGACATCTACTTCATAGTTGGCAATAATATACCTGTCCCCCTTTCCCTGGCTGCTATTAAGGTTTTAAATAGGAATTTCTCAAGCCAGGCATAATCTTGTATGTCTGTAACCTCAGCAATTGGTAAGGTGGAGGCTGAAGGATTAGAAGCTAAAGGTCAGCCTGGGGTAAATGACACTCCACATCAAAAAGAAAAATAAATATGATTTTCTTAACTAGAAAATAATGCTGATACTTTTCTATTGTTCATCAAGGGCAAATGGTCAGGTTTTTAGAGTTTTGGACATCAGTAGGTAAGAGTAGACTATTGCTTCATGCTTTTTAGAACAAGAGGGAAATTGTGACATTTTCAAATGCTGCCAAAGTTATGTAATTAGCAGAAACTCTGTGCTTGACACTGACCATTCATTTTGCTCAACAAGGATGTCTTTTGTTGTAGATCTCATTTTTGGCCTCTTTAAGTGAACTGGAACAGTTGTCCATCATGAACAATCCTTGTGTGATGGCAACACCATCCATTCCCGGGTTTGACTATCGGCCATACATTGTCAGTTGGTGTTTAAATCTCAGAGTACTGGATGGATACGTGATTTCCCAGAAGGAAAGGTAAACAGCACAATCTATTTAACCTGGCATTAATCAAGGAACTTTGGGAAAGATCATTTCTAGTTTGCTACAAATTGTTGGTTTTTTTTTTTGTTTTAGTTTTTTGAAACAGGGTTTCTCTGTGTATCTCTGGCTGTCCTAGATTCACTTTGTAGACCAGGCTGGCCTCAAACTCACAGTGATCCACCTGCCTCTGCCTTCTGAGTTCTGGGGTTAAAGGTGCGCAACACCACTCCCGGCTGTTTTTTGATTTTCTGAGACAGGATTTCTCTTTGTAGCGCTGGCTGTCCTGGAACTTGCTCTGTAGACCATGCTGGCCTTCAACTCAGAGATCCACCTGCCTCTCACTCATGAGTGCTGGGATTAAAGTGCACCACCACCATCTGGCTAACCATTTAATTTTTTTAAACTGTGTGTTTAGAAATTAAAAATGCTGATGTAATCACAGCCTAGACTATTTGCTGTTTTTTAGGATTATCCGTCCTTTCCTAGAAAGGACAGAAAATAAATATTAGGGTGAGGAGCCAGGAGTGATGTGGTACATGCCAGCAATCCTAGCACTTGAGAAGTAGACACAGAAGAATTGGGAGGTCATTGTCATCCTAGGATATATTGTTGGTTCTCATACCTGTAACTCCAGCATTGGGAAGCGGGTATTAGAAATGGGTGGGTTGGTGGGGAGCCAGCAAAGAGCATCGTTTCACTGTGAGACTACTTCAAAGCCCTGGTATCCTCATAAAACTGGCCATGGTGGTACAGGCCTGTGATTCCACGCCTGGAGAGATGGAAGCAGGAAGATCAGAAATTCAAAATCATACTCAACTATGAAACAAAAAGGGTGTGGGGGATGGACAGACAGCTCAGCAGATATGAGCACTGGCTGCTCTTTTGGGGTTCCATTCCCTGCATCCACATGGTGACTCACAACCAACTGTAACTCCAGTTCTAGGGGATCCTATGCCCTCTTATGTCCTCCAAGTGCATGTGGTACATAGATATATATGCAGGCAAAATACCCATATACATAAAATTTAAAAAATAAATGAAAAAAGTAAATATTTGCCCTAGAGGTTGAAACTAGTAAGTGTGAAACCTCTAACAATCTACTTCCTGAAAGTTCTTGTGTTGATTGCTTGGAAATTGTACACTCTTTCCTAGAAACCACATTATGGATGTGGTGTAAGAGCTTGGAGTAATCACTAATAATATTTTAGAATCCAGTGGCCTCTTATGGTATCTCTAGGAAATTGAACATGGTGCTTTAATTTGAACTTGTAACAGGCATACCAAAGTAATTGGTTCTTATCTTCTTATTGTTAGAGTTCAATCTTGGTGGAACCTCCAAATGTTTTAGTCCCAGAAAAACAAACCACTCAGTCACCAATCTCAGTCAGATATTGATGATTGCATACCCCAAAACTTGTCATAGCCATCATGACCAGGGTCACAGAGGTCTCATACCCTAACTGTGACATCACTCTGCTTCCAAGGCAGGCTTTTTATGAGAAAAACCATATCCAGGTAACAATCAGGTAACCAGGTCTAGGAAACAAACCACATCCAGGTATTAACCAAGTTCATGTATGAAACAAACCTTATCCAGGTAACAACCAGGTAACCACACGTAGGAAGCAAGGGAATGGCAGTACTACATCATTTTGACTAGCTAGACAAATATTTCTAACTGACCTTTACTTTGATTGGTCTCAAGTGGAACTGTAGTTGGGGACTCTTTAGAGTATCAAGGTAACAAGGTAAAATGAGTGATTTCATCTTATAACTAAAATGGAGACTGAAGACAAAAATGGCTGCAGTCAAGCTAAGAGCTAAACCAGGGCTCAACACTTATGCCTGTGAACCCATCCTTAGATCACTAATGGTCTCTACATCTTGGACCTGAGGACCTGGCCTCCACCAAGGTTGGGTCTTCTAGAGACTGTTGCATGATCATTACAGCCTTCAGTCAGAGCCTCAGGGAGATGGAGATAGAAGGGATGGTGAATTATTCTCTTTAATATGCCTCCTTTCCCTTTCTGCCCTCAGAAAATACATTCATGGACTCAGCACATGTTTTAGCTTTCACTTCTAAAATCCTTTTGGGAGTTGGATTTCTTTCCCCTACTACCTTGGAGCAAGGTTCTTGTTCCTGTTTCATACTCCAGACTTGGTGTTCTACTACCTTCTGGCACTTCTGTTTCCACCTCTCATTTTGCAGTAGAATTCTGGAATTATAGATGCTTACCACTGAATCTGGCTTTTTATGTAGGTTTCAGGAGTTGAACTTAGGTCATTATAATGGTCTGAATAACAAGTGCATTTCCTTGCGTAATCTTGCTGGCCTTATAAACTCATTTTAAAAATGAAAATATGAGGCTGGAGAGATGGTTCAGTGGTTAAGAGCACTGACTGTTCTTCGAAACTGCTGGCAGGATATGGTAGTGCACACCTTTAATCCCAGCATGTAGGAGGCAGAGGCAGGAAGATCTCTGAGTTCAAGGTCAGCCTGGTCTACAGAGTGAGTTCCAGGATAGCCAGGGCTACACAAAGAAACCTGTCTTGAAAACCAAAAAAAAAAGACAAGAAAAAAGAAAAAATGGGTTTACAGGAGGCATATCATATATTATGATTGTAATTTTCATTCTTTTGAGATAGGGTCTTATATAGACCTAGCTGTTCTTGAGGTATCTGTGTAGCCAAGAATGATCTGATCCCCCTGTCTTCACCCCCTCAGAGCCAGGATTCCAGGCCTGCTTCTATGCTAGCTTCTTATGGTACTGGGGATTGAATCCAGGACTTCATGTGTGCTAGGCCAATGTTCTACCATCTAAACTACACTCTCAGCCTGCTCTAATTTTTTAGTATCTTAAAATACCAAGTAAGATGGGCATGGTGGCACATGCCTTTATTCCCAGCACTCCGGAGGCAGAGGCACGCGGATCTCTCTGAGTTCGAGGCCAGCCTGGTCTACAAAATGAGTCCACGACAGCCAGGGCTATTACACAGAGAAACCCTGTCTCAAAAAACAAAAAAATAAAACAAAACAAAAAAATCAAGTAAATTGTTAATCACAACACTTGGGAGGTAACAAGCTAAAGGCCAGGCCCTGAAGGTGTTTTAAACTATTTATTTGTTGTTCTATTAATATCTTTACCTCCCTTCACATCCACCGACCTGAGGTACAGGAGAAAAAAGGTTAGGAGAGACAGGAAATGTAGACTTCTCTATATGTAGCTCCCAGGGGTGATTCTACTCCTCGTAGCCATGATTCCAGTAGTCCAGCCAAACAGCAACAGCAACACAAGAGCAGGTACCAGCAGCAGACCAGGAAACATAGTAATGGGAAGACATCAGCAGCATAAACCAGTAGCATGAACCAGCAGCTTTTGGGGGGAGTTTCAACAGGGATCCACCCCAGCTTCGATGAGCCTGACTTGGGCTGAGATTGGCAATAGCTATGGCAGCAGCAAATCTCTAAGGGTTGTCTGGTGTATTATGAAATGAAACAGCAATGAGAAGTGTTACAAAGCAAAAGTGATGCTAAGCAAAAAGCCCCTTCTCTGTTTTTGCAGCTTCAGTTATACCCTCTCAAAATAATCCACACAAAGATTTTTTTGTTTTGTTTTTTTTCAAGACAGGGTTTCTCTGTGTAGTCCTGGCTGTCCTGGACTCACTTTGTAGACCAGTCTGACCTTGAACTCACAGAGATCCACCTGCCTCTACCTCTCGAGTGCTGGGATTAAAGGCATGTGCCATCATGCCTGGCGCAAGGATGTTTTTCAGTTGGTAAACACTGTGCCCCCACACCAGGCTCTCTCTCGGGCAGACACTCTCTCAGGAGTTTGTTCATCAAATGATGTTTTCCAACTGGCAAAAGATGTATCCCCCACCCCAACATGGAAGTTTCTGGCTGACAAAACATCATCAGCTCTCTTACCAGGATGTTTTCCATACCTTTCTCATGAGTCTGTTCTTCAGTGGTGGACAAAGCACCTCCATATCCCACACTTGAGACCAAACAAAAAACACATTCACATGGCACAACCAAGCCTCCAAAGAAATAAAAACTTTCATTACAAGCCCCAGCTACTTGAGACCTTGTCTCCAAAAGCAACAACAAAATTAAGCAAAACCATCCAGTCTATTACAGTTGTATACTCCATAGGTTGGCTATGCGGAGACTGGGTAGTTCTTAAACAATTTCCTATGTGTTTGGCATCTTCCTCTCCCCTCTATCACCTAAATATTGGTGGTTGGATGTAAAGATATGTTCTGATTCAGTTTTGAGGTTTTATTTATTTTTGAGACAAGATCTCTCTACATAGCTCTGGCTGTTCTGGAATTTATTGTGTAGACCAGGCTAGCCTCAAACTCACAGAGATCTACCTGCCTCTACCTCCTGAGTGCTGGCATGTGCCACCATGCCTGGCTTATTTTTGAGGTTTTAAAGGGAGTACTACTTTGTAGATACTATAGTATTGGATTGTACTCAGTATCTGGATGTCTAACTTGTTTTAGTAGCTATAAACAATCCATGCCTGAAACCATTAATTCATTAAGGGTTACAAAATGTTAACAGGTGTGGTGGTGGAATACGCCTTTAGTCCCAGTACTTGGGAGGCAGAGGCAGTAGGGTCTTTGTGGGTTTGAGGCCAGCCTAGTCTACAAAGTGAGTCCAGGACAGCCAGGTATACACAGAGAAACCCTGTCTCAAAAAAGAAACAAACAAAAACCCCCAAAATTGTGAAGTTCTGTCATTTTTATTAGTTATATTACTTATGTGAAAAGTATTAGTGACAAATTTTAGGAGCTGGAGAGATGGTTCAGTAGTTAAGAGCACAGGTTGCTCTTCCAATCCTGTGGTCCTGAGTTCAATTCCCAGCAACCACATGGTAGCTCACAGCCATCTGTAATGGGATCTAATGCCCTCTACTAGCTTTTGGGTGTACATGCAGACAGAGCATTCATATAAATAAATCTAAAAAAAAAAGAGAGAGGGAATAGACAGACAAATTTTGTATCTAAATAAAGAATCAACAATATTTAATTTCCACTGTTTATTAGTTTAAAAAAGTGACCATTTAGGTCTTTTTAAAAACAGTTGTTAAGAACTTTTAGATTGCTTCTATTTGACAAAGTAAATGGAGAGAATGCTCATTGCTTCTTTGAAAATAATTTAAAAATATTTGGAATCATTAGTATGAACAGAACTCTAATTGTGAAGAAAATTAAAATATAAGACCAAGTGAAGTAGTGGGTTAGGAGTATAGATTGAAGATGAGGGATTGTAGCTCATGTTTGCAATCCTACTGCAGAGGAGGTGGAAATTGGCAGATTGCTGGAGTTTGCTGGCCTGTCAGCCTAGCCAGAGGGTGAGCTCCAAGAGATGCTGTCTCAAAAAATAAAGTGGGTAGCAATAGAAGATGCCCAACCTCAGCCTCTGGCCTCTACTGCACACACACGCACATGAATATTCACGTGCACATGCAGGAACATACAGACACACCCAAACCACCTCTCAAAATTATCTAAAAATAAGTAAAACTTGGGTGATTTTTTTTTTTTTTCAGAGCTGAGGTCTGAACCCAGGGCCTTGCGCTTGCTAGGCAAGTGCTCTACCACTGAGCTAAATCCCCAACCCTGATTTTTTTTAAAACTGAGAATGATCCAGTGGTTTTTATACAGTAAATTCAAAAGGAAGATCACTGTTGCTTAGCAATGTACTTTGAGCACTTCTGTGCAGTGACCGCTTCCTTCTTCCCCAGTCTGAAAGCTGAATGGCTTTACAGTCAAGGCAAGGGAAGAGCATATCGGCCTGGCCAGCACATCCAGCTTGTCCAGTATCTCGCTACAGTCTGTCCTCTTATTTCTGCACTGGGTCTTCAAACTGCAGAGGATGCCAAACTTGAGAAGATTCTGAGCAAACAGAGGTAAGCCCATTTATTTGTGGCAGCTGAGGGATTTGGAGGTGAAGGTACCTCAGGCTTTCCTGGGGTGGAGGGCACACATCTGGATACAGGGGCCTCTTGTCACTGTAGAGAAGCTGAGTTACACAGTGTGGCTTATTCCTCAGCAGTTACTTTGCTAATCATTTCCTGGGTGGGAGAACCAAACAATATGATAACAGAAGAATGGGATATTTGTCAACCCAAATTTATAGCCCAGTGGTAGATTTGCCTTGCATGTGTGAGGCCTTAGGTTTAAACCTCAACACCTGAAGAAAAGTACTTGGCCTTATAATGTAGGTGCCTCATGTAGCATCTTAAGTGCTAATATTAACAAGCATGTCCAGAAATGTTTAGTAACTACTTCCTTCATCTGAGAGTCTTTCAGTGTTTTTGCATATGAATTTGTGTTCGTGTAAGGTCATGTGGAGATTAAATGTATAGACTGAGACAGGGTCTTCCCATGTAAACTAGCTTGGTCTCCACTCATTTTATAGGAGAGAATGACTTTGAATGAGTGAGTCTGCTGCTTCTACCTCCAAGGGGCTGGGTTATAGGCATGTGTTGCCGTCCCCATCTTTGTCTAACAGTTAAATGCGTTCAAAGGAAACTACAGTTTGCCAATGGCTGAAGATACCTGTTGCACACTTGTTAATTTTCTGTCTTAACATTGCTAACCTAGGAATCGGGAGGTCTTTCCTTTCTTAGTTTGTGTTAGATGACAGCAGATATTATTGGTTTTTAGGTTTCACCAGAGGCAGCTAATGAGCCAAAGCCAAAGTGAAGACTTGTCTCCTCTTGCTCCTGTTGAAACAAGGGCACCTCTTACACCTGAGTGTTCAAGCCCTGTTCAGGATTTCCAGGAAAGCGGTAAGGAAGTTGTTTATACCTAGCGCCTAAGAACCGCTTGCTCCACTTATTACTTTTAACTCATTTGACTTACGGAGTCATAAAACATTAGTTAGTTTCTGACAGGGCCTCTCTTTGTAGCTGTGACTGGTCTGAACATCATCATGTAGCTCCCCGGCTGCTCTCAAACTTGCTTCAAATCCTCCTGACTTGATTTCTTTTTCTTTTTTTCGTAGGTTTTTTTTTTTGACAGGGTTTCTCTGTGTAGCCCTGGCTGACCTGGAACTCACTCTGTAGACCAGGCTGGCCTTGAACTCACAGAGACTGCTAAGCCTGTCTCTGCCTCCCAAGTACTGGGATTAAAGGCATGAGCCACCAAGCCTGGCTATAATTAATTTTTTGAATTTTATTTTTTATCTTGTGTGTGGTGTGTAAGTGGGTACATGTACCATGGTGTATATGTGGAAGACAGAGGATACTTCTGTGGTGTTGGTTTTCTTCTTGTACCTTTACATGGGAATAGGTGATTGAACTCAGGTCCTCAGGCTTACACAGTCAGTACGTGTAACAGAATATTGTTATTTATAAACATTTACATTTATTAGTACTTAAGAAACACCTATAAAATACCTAAATCCTATAACCTAAAACCTATAATCTAAAATCTGTAATCTGTCTAAGAACACTAATACCTATCGAAGAACACCTAACCAGCACGGTTTTAACTTTCTGAAATGGGTATTCATATTCTTAGTGTAGATTTGTGCAGGGTGACTTGGCTTATGGCAGACCTGGCAGATAGTCCTTTTCAAGATTAAAGTCTGTTGGGCCTTACTTTGCCAGTTCGCAAGGCCAATTTATTTCAACCACCAAATTGTGGCTAGTTTATAAAGTCAGTCTGTTCCAACCACCAAACTGAGGCCGGCTTTTTCCATAGGCTTCACAGCCTAAAGCTTCTCCAAGTGGCTTCTGAACTCCACCTGCTTTGCTGCCAGCCTTAATAGGCTGAATTATGGCAAAGGGTCTTTCTTGGGCTAACTTGTAATGAAGTCTTTCTGTCTTGGATTCTGCCTTTCGGTTTGTGACCGTTGTAGCGTAGTGGCCTGAATATGCCACACTTTGCTGTGCACTTCTCTGGTGTGACTTCTCAGTTGGTGAGGGCAGGAGGGAAGAGAACACTGCATAGAGCTTTCTGGCTTATACATAGCATTATCTTGTGATCCTTGACAGTCTTGAGGGTCCACAAAGTCTCTTGCATTGTCCAGCAGTCCTGTTGCTTCTCACAGCAACCAACGTCATCTGCACATCTTGCTTGGTTTCTTAGCCATAGCCCTTCAACAGGGCAGTTTGTGTTTTTATCTCAGCAGCTTCAAACTAGAAGTGCTACTGGCATTATCGCACTAGGCCAATCCCCTGTGTGCTACTACATGCTAAGCTGAACTGCATACTAATTTTGCTAAAGGCCTAACTTCTTCCACAAGTACCTTCAACCATCTTGCTGGTCCCCATATTCCTAATTTTGTGTGTGTTGTAGGGATTGAACCTAGAGCCTTAGGCATGTTAGACAAGTGTTCTACCATTGAATCATAGCCCCAACCTCATATTTCTAATTTTTAAAAATATTCCTTGTGGGGCTGGAGATATGGCTTTGTAGTTAAGAGTGCCTCATGGGCACCACAGTAGAGCTAGCGCTGGTGGCATGCACGTGGAGAGCCAGCCCAAGGGCATGACAGCGGACAAGCTGTTCCCACATCTGACCTAGGCAAAGCAGGATAGCTGGCGGGTTGCCCAACTCAGCTTCCGCTAGGCCCAGATCCAGGGCTCTGAGTTGGCCCACCCCAACATCCACCCTGTAACAGTATCTTTTTATTTTACTTATATATTTATTAATACTTAACAATTACCTAACAATTACCTATAAAGTTCCTAAATCCTAAAACCCAAACCATAACTCTAAAACCTAATATCTAAAACACCCTAATATGTATAAAACAAACACTTAACACTAACCTAAAGTTTCTTTCTTTCTTTTTTTTTTTTTTGGTTTTTCGAGACAGGGTTTCTCTGTGTAACAGCTCTGGCTGTCCTGGACTTGCTTTGTAGACCAGGCTGGCCTCAAACTCACAGTGATCTGCCTGCCTCTGCCTCCCAAGTACTGGGATTAAAGGCATGCGCCACCACGCCCGGTCTAAAGTTTCTTAAAAAGATATTTTTTTTATCCATTAAGATGGATGATCTCAGCAACTTTTCATTCTTAAAGTCTATGAGTCTTGTTCGTCAGATTTTAAGGCAGTTTGTAAATTTAATTTGTCTTGATCATTGAAGTGGGGCGGACCTAATATCAAGCAAGAGTTGCCTCTGCAGTCCTAGGGCCCAATTCTTTGCAAGATGAAAAGTTTCTTAGGCTCACCATTCAGATGCTTTGGGCCTCCAAGGGTTCTTTCTGCTCCAGTGCTTTGTCCAATCTGATGCTTTTGGTCTCTGAGGGGAGATAATTCTCCATTTAGATGTTTTAGAGCACTAGGGAGGATCTGCCTTTCGATTCAATTCTCAGCAGGTCAGTACAAGATGGTGATAAGCAGCAGAATGCGGTGAAACCTCACGGCAAGGTAAGGAGGAAGGCCTGTGAGATCATGTGGGCTTGTGATTTTTTTTTTTTTTTTTTTTTCGAGACAGGGTTTCTTTGTATAACAGCTCTGGCTGTCCTGGACTCACTTTGTAGACCAGGCTGGCCTCGAACTCACAGAGATCCGCCTGCCTCTGCCTCCCAAGTGCTGGGATTAAAGGCGTGCGCCACCACCGCCCGGCTAAGTGGGCTTGTGATTTAAATCCTTTGTGTTGTAAAGAGTCTGGGCAAGGATTCCGGCCTCTCATTGCCATGGTTCCTGGAGGGCTTTTTCTGTGTGCATCTCTTCTGCTTTCAGTGACCAGAACAGGGAATCAGATTGCCTGAAACTGGAACTACAGTCAGTTGTGAGCCTCCATATGGGTGGTGGGAACCGAACTCAGGTCCCCAGTAGGAGCAGCCAGTGTTCTTAAGTACAGAGCCATCTCTCCAGCAAGAAGAAATTCATTTTCTTAAAACTGTTTGGCTGGGGCTGGAGAGATGGCTCAGGGGTTAAGAGCACTGGCTGCTCTTCCAAAGGACTTAGGTTCAAATCCCAGCACCCACATGGCAGTTCACAGTTGTCTGTAATTGCTGGCCGTGGTGGCACACACCTTTAATCCCAGCACTCGGGAGGCAGAGGCAGGCAGATCTCTGTGAGTTCAAGGCTAACATGGTCTACAGAGTGAGTCCAGGACAGTCAAGGATACACAGAGAAACCCTGTCTCGAAAAAAATCTTAAAAAAAAAAAAGTTTGGGGGCTGGAGAGATGGCTCAGTGGTTAAGAGCACTGGCTGTTCTTCCAAAGGACCCAGGTTTAAATCCAAGCACCCACATGGCAGTTCACAGCTGTCTGTAATGGCCGGGCGTGGTGGCACATGCCTTTAATCCCAGCACTCAGGAGGCAGAGACAGGTGGATCTCTGTGAGTTCAAGGCCAGCCTGGGCTACAAAGGGAGTCCAGGACAGCCAAGGATACACAGAGAAACCCTGTCTTGAAAAACAAAAAAAGCCCCAAAAAACAAAAAAACAAACAAACAAAAAGTTTGGCTTGACTTTTTAAGTCATGTTGGAGGAAATCATTTTATTGTACTTTACTATATTTTAGGGATTAAATTTCATTAACAGTGTACAACTAAGGGATTAGGAGGATGGCTCAGTGGATAAAGGTGCTTGGTGTCCAGCTGACACCCTGAGTTCAGTCCTTCAAACCCACATGGTGGAAAGAGAAAACTGACTCCCATAAGCTGTTCTCTGATCTATGCATGCACACTATGGCATGGTGTACACACACACTGAGTACATAAATAAATCCAAAAAATGTTTTAAGTATGCACTTAAGAAGGCTCTTCAAATACTTGGCGATTTCAATGATGCTCTCTTGATTTTTCTAGCACCTGTTCTCCAAATCAATTCTTGGGTTGGGATAAGCAGTAATGATGATCAGTTATATGCTGTGAAGAATAACTTCCCGCCCTCTGCACACACTACAAGATATTCTCGGAATGACCTTCACCTGGAAGATATACAGACAGACGAGGACAAGCTCAACTGTAGTCTGCTCTCCTCAGAATCCACTTTTGTCCCCGTTGCATCAGGACTGTCTCCAGTGTCACCCACTGTTGAGCTGAGGCTACAGGGCATTAACTTGGGCCTCGAGAATGATGATGATGATGATATTATAGAGGAATCCATGAAAGGGCTGGAAAACCAGGACTCGGATAAGGACAAGAAACAGTCTTTATGGAATGCAAATGAGAGTTCTGTTCAAATGCTGAAAAGTAAGATCAGTACTGAAGTAAATGAGAAAGCTGGGCTGTTACCTTGTCCCAAGTCCATGATCATCAACACTATCTTGACGGAGAATAACCACGGTCTTCCATCTTTTCCTGAGTCAGTTGGACATAGTGTGTCCCACACAGAACCAAACAGTGAAGAAGCCATGTCTCCTCCCACTTCAGAGAAATTTCCCTGCAGGATTTTTACTCAGAGACCTGTTGCTTTGGGACAAGATAAAGTCACCCTTCAGAAACTGAATGCAGCTGCTACTAAGCTTCAGGCTTCTTGGCGGGGCTTTTATACCAGGAACTACAATCCACAAGCCAAAGGGGTCCGTTATGAAATCCGGCTCCGCAGAATGCAGGAGCACATCGTCTGCCTAACAGGTGAAGTAAGGAGGTAGGCTGGAAGTTGTACTGTTCTGTTGGCTTGGGGGTGGCAGGTTCTGAAGTTGTTTTAGAATTCTGCTGCTGTGGTTGTGACACCAAGCAGTCACTGTGAGAGTACTTCATCTGCTGCGATACACTGAATCTTGTGAGTACAGATGGCCATGTGTGTCTCCCTTCCTAGCTTAGCAATTGGTCTATGGATATAGTACCTCGAAAGATGTTGAGTGAGTGCTCACTCTACAGAAGCAGAGACTGTAGACAAACTGGATAAGGGGGAAGAGGAAGTCCACATAGAACCAAATGCTGACATAAGAGCTAGAGAAAAATATCAGGGATCCGAAGGGACTGAAATTCTGGGGCTGAGGTCAGAATTACTCCTCAGTTCAGGGCATACATGTTTGCCTCACTGCCAACCCATGACAATTAGGAGTTCATTAATATTGGAACTAGTAATGTTTATTAATATTATAGGTGGCTTAGGAGACAGTAGCAAAGGAGCCGGGAAAGGAACAGCCAAGAGAGTGTATTATATTCAGTTCTAGTGCTACAAAATGTTTCAGGAGAAGTGAGAGGTGCTTTACAAAGGGTAGAGAAAGTGATGTTAGATTTAGCCATTGGTTGTAACTGGTGACTGTTGGTGACCCGCAAGACTGTCCTCAGGTTCCATGATTTGCTAAATGAATTTACAGAGCTCAGAACTGTTCTGTTCATAGTTACTGTTAATTACAGCAGATGCATACAGATTAAAATAGGGAAAAAAATCACATAGGGCAGACCAAGTGCAGGCTTCTAGGTGTCCTCTTCCGGTTACCTCCCAGGCTTCCAAGTGTCCTCTTCCGATTCCCTCACAGCTTACTTCCCATCACTGTGGTGTGTGATGATACATACAAAGTAGTGCCAGCAAGACGTAACGGTGCACACCTTTAGTCCCAACATTTGGGAGGCAAAGACAGACGGATCTCTGAGTTTGAGGCCGGCCTGGTCTACAAAGTGAGTCCAGGACAGCCAGGGCTCTGTTACAGAGAGAAACTCTGTCTCAAACAACAACGACAAAAAACCAAAACAAACAAGATGTGGTGGTACATACCTTTAATCTCAGCACTTGGGAGGCAGAGGCAGGTGGATCTCTGTGAGTTCAAGGCCAACCTGGTCTACAGAGCAAGTCCAGGACAGCCAGGGTTACACAGAGAAACCCTGTCTCAAAAAACAAAAACAAAACAAAAAACCCACAAAGTAGTGCCAACCAGAGAAGCCTTCCTGAGCATTTTGGGCCATGGTTTCTGATGAGGTCAGTTATTTAGGCATTGAGTGCTCATGTGTCTGACTCTTCTCAGATTTCTCATCCCCTAGAGGTAAACTGGTACATGTATCTTAGGGCCCCAGGGAACAAATGGGTGTTCATTAGGAATCATATTGTTAGCATAAACTCTAGTGCAACTTAGTACCACAGGTGTACGAAGAGTCTCTTCAGGTAGCTATTTCAAGGTCGTGGAGGTTGCCTTACTCCCTGTCCTATATTTGAAACACACAGGGCATGAACATCCTGCATCCCAGTTTTGATGGGTTAACTCTTCATTGCACAGTGAATTTCCTGAGAGTGACTTTAGTGCTGTGGTGCTGAAAGCCAGTTTAGGATGGACTGGATAATGAAAAAAAGTAAAGAGCTTAAAGAATGAGTGGCACCAGCTCTTTGGGAATGTTATTTTATGAGGAAAAGAGAGGAGGTGGTTGCTGGTAGGGACTCTGTAGTTAAAGGTTTTTTCCTACTGTGTGGGTTCTGGGACTTGAACTCATGTCTTCAGTCTTGTCAGCAGGCACATTTTCCCATTGAGGCATCTTGCAAGTCCTTGGGATAAGTTTTAAAAGTGGTATAGTTAAAATGTTTGGGCATCGGATGAAATTATGACAGTAGGTTATTCTTAGGTAGAATGTTGAGTTCACAAAACCAAAATGATGTGAATGGGGCAGAGAGGAAGACTGATGCTCGAGACATCAGTGAATAATGTAGGGAGTGGGAGAATTTATCAAGGTAGTGAACATTCTTAGAGGAGTGTCTTAGAGTTTTTATTGCTGTGCTAAAATACCATGACAAAAAAGCAATTTGGGGAGGGAAAGGTTTATTACAGATTATAACTCTCTGGTTATAATCACTGAGGGAAATAAGTGCAGGAACTCAAAGCAGGAAGCTGGAGCCAGGAACAGAAGCAGAAGCCATGGAAGAGCATTGTTTATTGACTTGCTCCTCATGGCTTGCGCAGCTTCCTCAGCCTGCTTGGTTGCTTGTTTGCTTCCTTACTTCCTTTCTTTTTATTAAAAATAAGTGTTTTTTCCCCATACAATGTGTTGTGATTATGGCTCCCCCTCACATCTCCTTTACCATGTAGTGGGCCTCACTTCCAGCCAGGTAGTCGTTGGTCACTCCCACAACCTTGGTGCCACTATTGCACCAGTGCTTCATGCATCAGCCTGCCGTCTTATGCAACTCAGGTACACCTGCCAGGGTCGGCATCACCACACCCGTGGGACGGGCTCTCCCACATTAATCATTAATCAAGAAAATGCCCCATAGACTTGCTTATGGAGCCATGTTTTCAATAGAAATTTCTGGGTTTGTGTCAAGTTGCAAAAGAACTCAACCAACCCAAGGAGTTAGATAAAGAATCCCTTGAAAATAGCGTTAAGGAGCAGTTTGATGATCCTGATGTATAAAAGAAGAGAAAAGGCTTCTATTTGAGAGAACTACAGTGTTTGCTCAAATGGGCCTGTTTTGACTAAGGAACAGTTCAAGGAAAGGTAGTCTATAAAGGAGTTTGCTGCTTACAGTTCAGGACTGCCAGATGGCATAGAATGTCTTGGTCTTAGAGAGTCTGGAGAAAGTGGATTATCATGTTGGAAGTTCTGAAAAGGGGTGTATAGCTCAGGGATAGAGTATTTGTCTAGCAGGTATGAGGCCCTGGTTTCTATTTCCACTATTGCAAAAATTAAAAAGCAAATACAAAACAAGCTTCAGGACAAAGTAGGGGTGATATTTAGAGTGGTAATGGACAACTGAGGAAGTGTTTGCTTTGGAATAGGCATAAGAATTGAGATGGCACCAGTGATCTCAGAGGTAAGACTAAGGATGAGAACAAGTAATATGTAGAGAAAAAAAGGCTCATTAAACTATTTACTAGTATTTATATTATATTTAATTGGTTCGGCAGCCATTAATCCTTATTTCGCCACTATAAATGAGCACACACAGATACCACCTGGATTTTAACAAGCCTTGGCCTGAGTTGAGCAATCTTGGCCCACCTAAGCTAGCTCTTAATTCTGTTACCCAAATATGACCCCATATATACATACATCCCCTTGGACTGCCATTCTCCACGATATGCCGATGTTCCTGGCCATGTGGAATGAGGTTCTTTTTCCTAACCCATGGTGTGTGCCTCCTTCCTGCTGCTCCTGGCTGGAATGTCTTAATCCTCTGTCTAAAGCACAGGCTTCCTGTTCTAATCTCAGGAAGTCCCACCTTCCTCTGTTTTTGCCCAATCTCAGGCCTCAGCATTTATTTAACCAATCAGAGACAATGTAACAGACAGCAAACAGGACCAATTAATTAACATTTAGAATGCTTAACACTACCCATCAGTAATAGATGGGAGAAGTCTATAATACTAGCGAATATCAGGAATGAATGGGGAGAACAATAAAGTGATGGCTGATGGGGTCAGGAGAAAATTGTCAGTCTGTGATCCTGAGTACTTTAGTGAGATCACTGTTTGGAAGCTTTGAATAACCAGCCTTCCCTTTCCTTTTCCTTTCCTTTTGTCTCATCTTTTGTTTTTGTTTTTTGAGACAGAGTTTCTCTGTGTATCCCTTACTGTCCTGGACTCACTTTGTAGACCAGGGTAACCTTGAACTCACAGAGATCCACATGCCTCTGCCTCTCGAGTACTGGGATTATAGGCATGCACCACCATACCTGGCAATTAGACAGCTGTGAACTGCCATGTGGGTGTTGGGATTTGAACCAGGGTCCTTTGGAAGAGCAGCCAGTGCTCTTAACCGCTGAGTCGTCTCTCCAGCCCCTAACCAGCTTTTTCTATCCCTCCTGTCATCTTGTGTTTGGCTGGGGAATTAATTGAAGGGCAGATAAAGAGATGTTTAATACATAAGCATATGTACACACACTCACCCACAAACATTTCCCCATCAGTAATACTTTGTAGAATGAATATGTGAATTTTAGTTTCAGACATATCTCATTTGACTTCTGTTTCGAAGCATAGTTTTTTTTTTGTTTTTTGTTTTGTTTTGTTTGTTTGTTGAGATAGGGTTTCTCTATGTAACAAGCCCTGGCTATCCTGGACTTACTTTGTAGACCAGACTGGCCTTGAACTCACAGAGATCTGCCTGCCTCTGCCTCCCGAGTGCTGGGACTAAAGGCGTGGTGGCCCAAACTTTAGTTTTAAATAAAGCTTGAGCTTAGATATTTTAAAAATGGAAACAGCTGTAACTAGTTTATTAATCTCTTTCTAGTGCATTTGTCAGGAAGTTTAAATCAAAGTGTTCTTTCTTATCAACATGATGTTTTGACTCATTGTAGGTTAAGAAAAGAAAGAGATGAAGAACGTGTGAAAAATTTTGTGCAAGAAGAGGCTGTCAGGTTCCTTTGGAATGAGGTAATAAGCCCCTTACTGCTGATTCCTCTGGTATATGTGAACAAAAAATTTCTAGTCAGTGAGACCAAAGTTATTTAAAAAAACTTTTTATTGATTCTTTGTGAGTTTCACATCATGCACCCCAGTCCCACTCCTCCCTCTGTCACTTCATATCTGCCTTTTGTTTCCCCAAATAAAACACAAACATAGAACCAAAAAACCAAAACAAATCATAGGAAACATCTCATTGTGGAAGCTGTAGTATGACACAGTGTGTCCCATAGTATATCCCTCTGTCTACACATCTTCACTTGGAAATGTTCATTGTAATGAATCAGTCTGGTTTGAGGTTTCTGGCTTCTGTGACACCATCAATATTGGATCCTTACTGGGACTCCTCCAGGTTATGCCATTTGTTGCTCTGTGTCATGGAGATCCTGCTGCTTTGGATTAGCAGAACTGGGCCATTCACATGCCCCAACAGTTCACAGATGATATAGATTTTGGGTTGGGACAACTCGAAGCCCTGGATCTGGGCCTGAGTTATAAGCTGAGCTGATCAGCAGACTGGCACTCCCTTATCGCCACCACAGTGGTGAGCGCTCTAGCATTGCCCTGGCTAGGCTGCCCAATAATGCCATTGGCAGGAGGCAGAGCCGGCTCCCCTGCTTTCATGCCCTTGGGCTAGCTCACCTGCACCCATGCCTCCAGAGCCAGCTCCACTGTGCTGTCCAGTAGAGGTGCAGGACCCACTCTCTTGAGTGATGTAGCCGGTGAGAGGCTGAGTGAGACAGCTCTCTCTTGTTCTTGTCCTTAGGGTGGGCTCACCTGCACTCTCCTGAGTGCTGCATCCAGTGAGGGTCGGGGGCAGCTCTCTGCACTCATGACCCCAAGGTCAGCTCTGCACTGCAGGTGGCAAGGGGGAAGGGGGCAGGAGGGCATCACCTGAACATCCACACACTACCTTACTGCAGAGGGGCAGGGCCAGTTCTCCCTTGATCATACCTCAGGGCTGGCCCACCCATGCCCCTTCCACTAGGGCCCACTCTCCCACTCTCTCTGCCCAATGAAGGGCAGAGACCAAAGTCATTTTAAACCTTTGGTTTTACTAGTACTGTAAAACTCTAAAATATTACAGTATCACTAATACTGTAATGCTGTATCAAAAACTTCCTAATAATTTCTTAGCAAATAAGTTGTTATAGTTATATACAACCTATAAAATTCAAAAATATATATTTTTTTGAGACAGGTTTTCTCTGTATACCAAGCCCTGGCTGTCCTGGGACTCACTTTGTAGGCCTTGAACTCGCAGAGATCTTCCTGTCTCTGCCTCCTGAGTGCTGAGATTAAAGTTGTGCACCACCATGCCCAGCTTAAAAGATAATTTTTAAGATTTTTTAAAAAGTTACCATTAATAGGGAACTTGTTAAGTTATGAAAGTAACAGTACTATAGAATACTTTGATACAGAGAATACTATGGGACAATTAAAATGGATAAAGTAGTAATATGGACTGACCTGGAAAGATTGTGAGAATAATGCTAAGTAGTAACAGTGAGAGACAGTTTAGCATACACTTGCTTTTAAAACAATGGCTCTTAACCTGTGGGTCGAGACCTCTCTGGGGATTAGAAGACCCCTTCATAGGGGCCACATGTCAGATATCCTGCCTATCATATATTTACATTATGATTCATAACAACAGCAAAATGTACCTTGATGGCCCAGGGCTATGTAGTGAGAGCCTGCCTCAGGAAACAGATTAGAAATTAGCTCGGAGAGTAGTCAAAGTGAAACTGAAACCTCTATAGTTGGCCTTCTCCTCTCCCCAGGTGTCTTACTTTTATCCTATTTTATTTTTGATAAAAGTTCTCATGTGACGCAGGCTAGCCATAAACTCATGACAGCTGAGGATGACCTTGGACTCCTAATCCTCCTGCCTGCACCTCACAAGTGGTGGGGTTCCAGGAGTGCTCCGTCACACCTGATTATACAGTGCTGGGGCTCGGACCCAGGGCCTCGGGCATGTCAGGCAAGCACTAAATCAAAGCAGCCCAGCTACATCCCTCTGCCACATTCTTGCTTATGTGTATGGGTGTTTGGCCTGTATGTGTGTATGTTTGCTATTTGTGTACACTGACCATGGGGCCAGGAAGTGGGTGGTGGAAGCCTTGGGCCTGGAGTTACTGACAGACATCTGTGATCTGCTGTGTGGGTGCTGGGAAGTAACCCGTCTTCAAGTGTTCTTGGTGGCTGACAAGTGTTTTTTTTTTTTTCCTTTATTTTTTATTTCTTCAAGTTACATCTCAATCGCAGTCCCCTCCCTATTCCCCCTCCAGTCCCACCCTCCCACCCTCAACCCCCCATCCTCTTCCCTTTTTTTTTTTCTTTTAAGTTTAAGGTATATCTTATTTCCCCCTACAGTTTACCCTTTCAGTCCAACAAATGGCTCTTTCTCTTATAATAAGAAATACAATACAGTACAACAGAGGTAATTAGGCCACACTTATGAGGGTTATATGGCTTAACGTACATTCCCAATGACCAGTCCATATGTATTTGATACCTGACTTTAACATTCTACTATCTAAACATCTCCATGAGTTTAAAGTTCTATATCTGACTCAACATTCATACTAATTGCAACACAATTTTAAAAGTATCTTCTTAGATGTATAACACACTCTTGACTCCTAAACAACTCAAAATTTAATTATGAGACTTTATCTATCTGTTCTTCAATCACCTCAGAGACCTGAGAGGGATAAATATATCTGATTTTATAGGAAGTACAGGGCCTGCAGCTTCCAAAACTAAAAAATGACATACCAGTGGCTGCCTGGACAGTTCCCATTTTCTCTCCATACATTATAGCATCGCTCTTCAGTCGTTTGGCCCTGCTTCTCTGACAGACATTGATTGTAGAGCAGAGGTTATGAAGGACTTATCTACCCTGTCTTGGCAGAGCTAGGCTGTCGACTTACCTGCTTCCAGGTCTGACAAGTGTTCTTAATGGCTGAGCCATCTCTCCCGCCCTTGCTTGTTTTTTGTTTTTTTTTTTGTTTTTGTATTTTTGAGACAGGGTTTCTCTGTGTAGCCCTGACTGTCCTGTAACTTATTCTATAGACCAGGCTGGCCTCGAACTCAGAGATTCACCTTCTTCTGACTCCCAAGTGTTGGGATAAAAGATGTGTCCCATCACTGCCCAGCAGTTTGCAATTTTTATAGTAGAAATTTGAAATTATTTTTATATCTTAAAGATATAAAAGGTCATGTTCTTAAGAACTTGGGGTATTTTTTAGTCATTTTAGAAAATTACAAATACAGCCTTTTAAAATAATTGGAAAGAAGGCAACTGCATGACTTCTGGGGAAAAAAAAGCTCAGGACATTTAAAAAAGGCACAATTTTTACCTTATAAAACTGTGGGCTGGAGAGATGGCTCAGTGTTTAAGAGCACTGGGTGTTCTTCCAAAGGCCCCGGGTTCAAATCACAACAACCAGATAGTAGTTCACAGCTGTCTAATTGCCTGGTTGGCACACGCCTTTAATCCCAGCACTTGGGAGGCAGAGGCAGATGGATCTCTCTGAGTTCAAGGCCAGCCTGGTCTACAAAGTGAGTCCAGGACAGTCAAGGATACACAGAGAAACCCTGTCTCGAAAAAAAAACCCATATATATATATATATATAAGTGTATCTTGTGGTTTACAGGTCAGATCTCTGCAAGCTTGGCAGCAGACAGTGGAACAGCGTTTGGTTTCCTGGCATACTGATATTCCTCCTATGTCAAGTACTCTGGTGTCAGCCGAGCCCCCGTTATTTCCACATCAGGAGCCCTCTTCTGATCAGAATTCGCTTGGGTTCACTGCTGACGATGAAGCTCCTCAAGAGAAAACCGTGCCAGAATTTCCAGACTCTGGTTTTCACTCCTCCCTGACAGAACAAGTTCATTGTTTGCAGGCTTCTTTGGATTTTGAAAAAAGTTCCATTGAAAGCAGCGAAAGCTCCATGTTGTGTAATTCCACCGACACAGTAAAATACCGCAAAGACCCCGACTTCGAGGCCACGACCGAGGAGCACAGTGACTGTAGTAAAGAAAGCTCAAACAACGATCAGGACGACACCCTGCTTGAACAGTATCTATCCTCAGTCCGGCAGTTAGACGACGCCGACGAGAGGACGGATTCGGATGTTTCAGAGGACAGTAAGTGCGATGTAGCTTGTTCTCCGCACAGGTTAGAGGCCTCATCTGACAGCGAGACTCATAAAGTATCTCCTACTTTACAAGATGAAATTAGCCAGACACCAGAGAATTGTAAGTTAAAGGAAGAGGTTCCCGGGCAGCAGCCGGAATGTGAGGCTGCATTTCAGGTGTTGCATGTGGGGGTCACTGTGTAGCCTGTCTGATTAATTGGGAAGCAGAAATTCACTTGGATTTTCTCGGTGTTTTCAGTTGCTTCTTTTCTTTTTTCCTTTCCTCCATTTTGTCATTGTTTAAATACGACTTGTATTTTTGGCCCATACTTTTCAGATATGAGACACTGAGCTGTGTCTTCATTTTGATTGTACTAATGTACTAAACAATATTGATATTAAAGGCATATGCACTTTATTTCTTAATAATTACACCAGTGTTTTTTTTAATATGTACTTTCTTTCAAAACCGGTTTCTTGAAGTAGTTTTGGTAATTTAAATAGGAGAATTTAATTCTTAATTACTAGTAAGGAATATAATATGTAAGATGTGACTAGGATGAGGGTTGTGAACAACTCAAATTTGCCAGATAGTCTCCTTGGACTAAAGACTAAAAACATTTTTCACCCCCTCTGGGTTAAGGAAAACCTTCTTCTTTTTTTTTTTTCCCCACCGAGACAGGGTTTCTCTGTGTAACAGCTCTGGCTGTCCTGGACTCGCTTTCTACACCAGGCTAGCCTTGAACTCACAGAGATCCGCCTGCCTCTGCCTCCCAAGAGCTGGGATCAAAGGTGTGCGCCACCACCACCTGGCTTGGGAAAACCTTCTTATATAAGAAAATTTAGGGACAATAAGGTTTATAGGAGTGTGTGTGCGTTTGTGTTGCCAGTTAAAAACCCAGAGCCTCGAGAATGCTAAGCATATGGTCAGCACTGAACTATCCATCTAACTCCTAGATTATAAGATTTTTAAGTGGGGTGATTAAATTGCCTCATGACAAACTTTAGCTAATTTGTGGATCAGTTTTGAAGTAAGGTATTTGATTTAGGATTAAAATCAAGCTTACTTGGGCAAGAATATTTTTCTTTGATATGGAGAAAGGAGACATGAGAGTTATTTACTTGGAATAATGCTGCTCAAATGTCTATGTTTTCATTAGATACTTTTTTTAGCCTATTGACATTTATGTGCCAATATTTTGGGAAGAAATATATTGTAAGAAACCAATATGAATTCATCATTATGTTGTTGCCTTTCTCCATTGCGCGCCTGCTGGAGGAAGCCAGAAGGGGGTGTCAGCTCCCTTGAACCTAGAGTTACAGGTATTTGTGAGCCACCCTTCAGCCTGCCCTCTTTCATTCCTTTTTCAATATGAGAGAAGAAATTTTCTTCTTTTTCTATTTTTGCAGTTAAGTGCCTCATTTGCTGACCACAGTTAAAGAAAGACAAACCATCCCACTATGCTAATTCCAAAACTGTTACTTTTCAGAAAAGTGACTGAAATGCCATGATTGAGTTTCCCTGAGTATGGTTCTGTTAACTCCTTCCTCCTTTTTTTTTATTGAAAATTTTTTATTATGTGAATTTCAGATCATGTACCCTGTTACCTCTCATCTCCTACCTTCCCTCAGACCTATCCTCCACCCTTGCAATCTGTCCCAGCATAAAAAATAAAATCTCATTGTGGAAGGTGCAGTGTGTCTCATGTGTCCCACAATAGTCTCCTTTGTCTACACATTCTGCTTGCAAATGTTCATTAAACATTTCCTTAGTTTGGTATAAGGCCGCTGGTTTCCCCTACTCCATAAGTACTGGAACCTCACTGAACTCTTCTCAGATATGCTGTAACTGTCCTGTGCCATGGAGATCCTGTAGTTTTGGATTGTGGAACTGACTTCTTCTTACACTCCAGCAGTTCATCCATGGGATAGATGTTGGGGTGGGCCAACTCAAAGCCCTGATTCTGGACCTGCAACCCCCACTTGCAGGGCAAGTTCTACTATGGAAAGGTGCAAGGTCTGGTCTCCCAAGTGCTGCAGCATGTGAGGGGCAGGGACAGCTCTCCTGCTCTTGTGGCCAGACTTTTTGTTGGACAATAGTGTCAAGGCGAAAAGGGAGGGGAGGGGATCTCTCCCTAGCCAATACCACCACATAGCAGACAGAAGGCAGGGCTGGCTCTCCCACACTCACTCCCTCAGGGCTGACTCACCCAGAACCCCCAATATCCAGGACCAGCTGTGGTGTGCTACCCAGGCAAGGTGCAGAGACTGCTCTCCAGAGTGCTATAGCATGTGAGGGGCAGGGACAGCTCCCCAGCTCTTGTCACCCCATCTGGGCCAGACCTGACCCCAGGGCTGGGTCGCCACAACCCCCACATCCAGGGCCAGGGAGAGTTCTTCTAGTTTCTGGCTTGTTTCCTGTCCTGGGAGCCCATCTGGTGTTTGCCTGGTACTGGTCTGGTAGTCATCACAGGTTACCCCATAGTGCCAACATTGTGTTGGTATCCAGCTTGCTTTTTTTCCAGGAATGTTAGGCTACTATTCATTCAGATGTTATAGGTCATAACACTGAATGTAGACATAGCCTCTCTCCTCTCTGCCATCTACTGTTGCACATGTGACATAGCCGCCACATCTACAATGTCTCTAGGGGCAAGCCTTCCTCCTTTTAGGTTATTGCAGATACAGCCATTTCATCTGATCGGCATTGTAAGCAGAATTTGTTGTTCTTTTGCTTGTTTTCCTAGCCTGAAAAATGGCATTCAACATGTTTTTATGAAAAACTTGACAGAATATGATAATAATATTTGGCTTTATCTTTTATTTTTACTAGATTTTAGAAGTATGAGAATTTGAAGCAGCCTGCTTTGAGCTGTACAGTATCTTGAATGCAGATGAAAATACTGTATATCAGAATGTAGAAAAACCAACACCATAATGAGCATGTTTCAGAAAATGTTTGGCCACATAGTTGTTTATTTGTACATAACTTTGTTCTTTAATTATTATTATAATTATATATAAAGTATATTAAATAATTAAATTATTTAATAATGTAATTTAATTATATTGAGTGTGTTTATCCTAGTAGGAAGGGGAAATATAGTCATTGGATTAGTTCCCATTCATAAAGAAAAAAAAGGCTCAGTTACATACTTTTCTAATGTATATTCTTATTTGCCACATCTGTGTTAAAAGTTTATTGTAGTTAGGTTTTTAATTTTAAATACATATTACTTTTATTTATTTTATTATTATTTTTTTGAGACAGGGTCTTTCTGTGAAGCTCTGACTGTCCTGGAACTCACCATGTAGACCAGGCTGTCTTGGAACTCAGAGATCTGCTTGCCTCTGCTTCTGAGTGCTGGCATCAAAGGCATTTGCCACCTTGCCCAGTCATGATGGTACCCTTGTTTTTGAAATGAAGCAGAAGTAGTTTGTAAGGAACATTTTAAATTTTTTCTTTTTTTTGAGGTGGGGTGGGTCTCACTATGTTGCCTAGACTGTTCTTGAACTTCTGACCTCAACTTCCTGCCTCAGCCTCCAGAGTAGTTGGGACTGTAGGCATAGAAACATTTAAATTATGAGTTTCAGTGATAAAGGCTATTGTGCCATGTTAAAATTAAAATCAAGTAACCAATTGATCCTCATAGCCTGGGAGAGAAATTGATCACTGTCCTTTTATGATGAGGTGCTTCTTATCAATGAGTAGAAATGACACTGAATTTTAATTCCTTTATTGATTTTAGTGGATAGAAAGAATCATTCCTTAGAGTGGCTTTGCTAATAAATTTCTTTGAATGTTTTGTAATAATTTGTGTGTGTGTGTGTGTGTGTGTGTGTGTGTGTGTGGTGCTGGCATGTTAGGCACAGTGCAGCCCTGTGTTTCAGAATATTGTCAATGTTGGCAATAAGAGTTCAAAAATAATTTGATTTTTGTACAGTTTCTCGTTTTTTTTTTTGTTTTGTTTTTTTTTTTTTTTGGTTTTTTGAGACAGGGTTTCTCTGTGTGTCTCTGGCTGTCCTGGACTCACTCTGTAGACCAGGCTGGCCTCGAACTCATAGATATCCGCCTGCCTCTGCCTCCCAAGTGCTGGGATTAAAGGCGTGCGCCACCACCGCCCAGCGCTCGTTTTTTTTTAATTTTTGTTTTGTTTTGTTTTTTTGAGACAGGATTTCTCTGTGTATCTCTGGCTGACCTGTACTCACTTTGTAGACCAGGCTGGCCTTGAACTCAAAGAGATCTGCCTGCCTCTGCCTCCTGGATGCTGGGATTAAAGGCATGGGCCATCATGCCCAGCGGCAATTTTTTTTTTTTAATGCTACTATAAACAGTGTCAGACTTAAGGTGACTGGAGTCTGTTTTATGAAGGTTTACTATTTTGTATTGTAGTTTTTCATTTGTATTTGAGTCTGTCCAATTTTAAATAAAAGTTTTGTACTTTTGGGTTCAACATCTATCTCAGTGATCAGTAGTCGTGGTTATTACTCCTTGTGCTCTCAGTTAATGGCTACGTAAAGTTCAGATGTTGATGTTGTATGAAAAAGCATGAGAGTCGTCTCTAGAGCATTGCTCTTTCTCCACAAAGGAAGCCTGGGGGTTTTATCCAAGGGATCTCTACATATTCTTTTGAGGATGGTTCCAGGCTAGGCCAGCCTGTCTACAAAGTGAGTCTAGGACAGCTAGGGCTGTTACACAGAGAAACCCTGCCTGGAAAAACAAAACAAAAAAACCACACACACACACACACACACACACACACACCAAATCCCCCCCCCAAAACCCCCAAAAGCCCAAAACCCAAAAAACAAAAGAGAAAGAAAGAAACCCTGTCTCGAAAACAAAACCAATAACCAACCAAGCAAAACGAAGTACATTCCTGAACATGATCAGTTTAAAGTCGTAATTTTTCTTTTTTCTTTTTTTGTTTTTGTTTTTGATTTTGTTTTTTGAGAAACATAGGGTTTTTCTATGTACTCCTGGCTGTCCTAGACTCACTCTGTAGACCAGGCTAGCCTTGAACTCACTGGGATCCATCTGCCTCTGCCTTCCAAGTCCTGGAATCAAAGGCATGTGCCCCCATGCTCATAACAATTACAGACAGCTGTAAACTGCCATGTGTGTGCTGAGATTTGGAGGAACAACAGCCAGTGCTCTTAACTACTGAGCCATCTCTCCAGCCCCTAAAACATAATTTAAAAGACATGATTGACACATTATTGTGTGTGTGCTTAGCTCTAGGTCATGTAAAAATGATGAACAGAAATGGCTCTGTGCATGAGCAGCTACAGTATAAAGTTTTAGAAATAATTTTTGTATGATAGTGTTAGTGTTTTCTTTTTTAAAGATTAATTTTTACTTTATGTGTATGGGTGTTTAGTTTGCACATGTGTCTGTGTACCACGTGTGTGTGCTTATGGAGGCCAGAAGAAGGTATTGGATCCTTTGGAACTGGAGTTACAAATAGTGTGAGACACCCTATAGGTGCTGGGACCCCAACTCTGCTAGAGCAAGTGCTCGTAACTACTGAGCAATCTCTCTAGCCCTGCGCCAAAGAGTTTCAGCTGAAAATAAAGGAATGGATATGTTGAAGGTGGTTTAACTCAAGCCTTTGTCCCTGAAGGTGCCTGCCTTCCATAGTCACTGACATATGTCCTTTGGCTGCTGATCCTTGATGCTTTTGGCATACAGTCCATGATGCTTATCCTTAAGTGATCCTGACAGGCCATGCCTGGCACCCCATACTCTTCCTTCCTTCCTTCCTTCCTTCTTTCTTTCTTTCTTTCTCTCTCTCTCTCAACTTTTTATTGATTCTTTGTGAATTTCACATCATGTACCCCAATACCACTCATCCCTGTCCCTTCACATCTGCCCTCCCCCCTTGTAACCTCTCCCACAAGTGAAAAAGAGAAGAAAAACAAACCAAACAAAATCTTGCTGTGGAAGCTGTAGTGTGTCACAGTGTGTCACACAGTTTACCCTTTTGTTCATACTTCCTTACTTGCAGATGTTCATAGCAATGTGTCATTGGTCTGCTTGGAGGCCTCTGACTTCTGCTACACATCAATACTGGATCCTCATCAGGACTCCTCTCAGATATCCTGTTGTTGCCCTGAGTCAGCAAGATCTTACAGCGTTGGATCTGCAGGACGGCCCCTCATTGGCTCCAGCAGTTCTCAGATAAGATAGATGTTGGGGTGAGCCAACTCAAAGCCCTGGATCTAGGCCTGCATGGTAGCTTGTCCCAACCTGCAGGACAAACAACAGGAGTCTCTGGAAGGGACAGTGGGAACTTGGGAGGGATCGGAGACATGAGAAATGAGGACAAGACAGGAGTCTGATCAAGTCCCGTTTAATGAAATTCAACCTCCTGTATATATGCATGAGAAACAGAAAGGAGCTCTGAGAAAAGTAGGGCAAGGCTGAAGCAAGCTGCATAAGAAGGTGGGTAACTAAGGCAACTATCTGTTCTTGTCTATTCAGCACAGTTTCCCAGAACTAAGGTACTGGAGGAGAAAGAGGCAGACTATTATATGTTATCAGAGAGGCCACGCTTGAAGTCAGGCCCTGTATTTTCTCATGGTCAAGATATCTGGCTTGAAGTCAGGCCCTGTACTTTCTCATGGTCAAGATATCTGGCTTGAAGTCAGGCCCTGTGCTTTCTTATGGTCAAGATATCAGAACAGCAATACAATGGCTGGGCCAGTGGCTCTGGACAGTAGCTGTGCCACCAGGGCCAGCTCTCTGGCTTTGCCTAGGGAAGGAGTGGGGCCAGCTCTCCCACTTGCTGTAAGTGGTTAGGGGCAAGGCCAGCTCTGCTCAGACCTTGGACATCAACATGGTCCCAGGTTACAGCTCAGACTAGGGACATCTGTATGGCCTTTGGTGGCAACTCAGGCCATGGACATTGACACAGACCCCTGTTGCTGAATGACCATGAACCGAGACATGGCCCTTGGTGTCAGCACAGGCTGGGACTTCACCATGGCCCCAGATGGCATCACAGGCTGCTCACATCAGACTATTCCTCTCCACTTTCATGTCTCCAGATCTGCTTCTCTTCATAGTGCACCAACTGTTCCTCTTCTTTCTCTCCCATCCCTCCACCACATACTTAGATATTGTAGTGGTACCTGCAGAGGGCTGACCATGCAGCAGGTGGGCCTTTTTTCCCCTCCCTCCCTCCCTCCCTCCCTCCCTCCCTCCCTCCCTTCCTTCCTTCCTTCCTTTTCTTTCCTTATGTACTTCCCTTTTCTTTTTTTTCCGTGAGACAGGGTCTTACTGTGTAGCTCTGGCTGTCCTAGAACTCACTATGTAGAGCCTTGAACTCACTATATAGACCAGGCTGGCCTCAAACTCACAGAGATCTTCTTGCCTCTGCCTCCCAAGTACTGAGACTAAAGGTGTGCACCACTACACCCACTGATCTCATATTCTTTGAATTGTGGTGGGTGGCCTGGTCCCAGAAGGTAGTCCTTAGAGGCAACTACCCAAGGTCAAGCTATCACTTATCAAGTTGTGAAAAAAGCCTCAGGCAATGGTTTACCTGACAGCTGAAGAACCAGTTGAACAGCTGAAGAGCCCCAAGGCAGGGAGAAGGGAAGTCGAGGTAGAGAGAGAGAGAGAGAGAGAGAGAGAGAGAGAGAGAGAGAGCAAAAGAACTGAAAGCTGGTAAAGGCTGTAAGGAACCAAAGAAGTGAACATGGTAGCCCTTGTCTCTAGAACCAGAGATCCATCAAATCCTCAGGCCAAGCCTCAGACCCTAGGGTGAGAGTTATAGTACAGGGTGCTTGTCAAGGGTTAAGGCCCCTGATCAAGGCCTACTTAGGGACTCTAACACTAGTAGGGTTCTGATACTCAAGGCATAGACAGAGACTAACAATAGAGAGTGCCACTCACTGCTGCCCAGTGCATGCTAAGGAAATGGAAGCATGCTCAGCCTGTTGATGGTGACAATGGGGATCAAGCCCAGAGCCTTGTACATACCAGAGGGTTCTACTACTCACTTAGTTACTCGCCTCTATAATCTATATGTTTTGTTTTGTATTGTTTTTAGAGACAGGGTTGGTGTGCACTACCACTACTTGGCAGAATCTATAATTTTTTTGTTTGTTGCTTTTTCGAGCAGGGTTTCTCTGTGTAGCCCTGGCTGTCCTGGACTTGCTTTGTAGACCAGAGTGGCCTCGAACTCATGGAGATCCAACTGCCTCTGCTTCCCAAGTGCTGGGATTAAAGGTGTGCACCATCACACCTGGCCTGAATCTATAGACTTTTAATGTAAATGTTTATTAATCCTTTTAGAACTTCATGCAATGTGTTTTGATCATTTTACACTCAACCCTTCAGCCATTAGCCCCCAACTTCCTTCACTAACTTTGTGCTTTCTTAATTTAACAACAACAACAAAACCCACTTAGTCCAATTTGTGGTGCTCAAATATTCACAGGTGTGGGACCATCCCCTGGAGAGTGGTTGACCTAACAGTACCTCCTTCCTCCAGAAACTATCACTGGCTCTTGAGTTAATGGGGGGGGTGGTGGTGGAGGGGTACACAACAACCCTTTCTTTCTGCCATGCTAGAACATTGGTTGGTTTGATTTTGTTAACAGTTCTGGCGCAGGCAACCGCAGTTGCTCTGGGTTCATGAATGAAGTTGTCCTATCATGTCCTTTAGACAATTGCTTCAGTCCTCCCTGACTCCTCTTATACCTCTGTGGTCAATAAATATAAAGATAATTGATGCTAGTTGTAACTTATATTAATTTTTCTTCAACCTTGGGACACAGTCTGAAGGCAGGATCCATCCATCCATCCATCCATCCATCCATCCATCCATTCATCCATCCATCCATCTATCTGTCATCTATTTTGTCCAGCGTTTTGCTCAGATTAAAAGACTAACCCCACTGTGTTCTATGCCCATTCGTGAAACAGCAGACCCTGGGATGCCTTCTGCCCCACACATGCCTTTCTATCCTCTAGGGACTCCTCTCAACTCCTCAGATTCGCCAAACTGCGTCTGACATTTCGTTAGTTAAAATGTCCAAACTAGGATAATTCAGAATTGAGGGTGAGTTGGGTGGACTATTCTGGCACTTCTGCCAAGAGACTAACGTCAAAGCAAGAAGCTTCAAGGCTCTTTTGCCATGCCCGCGTTTGGCAAGTCGTGTTTCTGTGTTACCAGGGACCAGCGACTCTGCCGCTGCAGGGCCAGCGTTATGTTTAGTTCTCAGACAGAAAATGCTGCTGAAGGATGCTCCAGAAAAACGCTGATGTGCGAAGGTCATCAGTATTTGGGTCTCCAGAGGGGTCCAGCCTCAGCCAGAGTGAGGGAGGTGCACAGTCATCTGAGTTCAAGAGCCCTGCGGCGGCGGCGGGTAGCACAAGCAGTGCCAACAGACTGTCCTCGTCTCTGGGCGCAGCACCCGGCTTGTGCGGCCGCCAGTCAACATCCCCGCCCCGCCCCGCTCCGCCCATAGTCGGACCAATCATAGCTAGGGGTCGGGGGTGAGGCGCCGCAGCGGGGTCAGGAAGCAGGAGAAGAACGGCCTAGTGTAGAAGCTACCGATCAGAGCGTCCGCATCCCGTGGGAGGACGAGCGGTGGGTGAGAACCGAGACCTGGTGAGTGCGAACACCGACTGTGCACGGCGGCGCGCGGGATGGAGTCTGTCCCGGGAGCGCCGGGTGCAGCGTGCCTCCTGCGCCCCTCGGCTGCAGAGCCCTGTGTTCCACGCTCAGACTCCGCGTCCCTGGCGTCCCCGGTCGGGTTTTGGGAATCCCGACTGTGGACCAGGGTCCAGGAGTGGAGGCCCCGACTGAGACGCAGACAGAGCTTCAGCCCTGGGCTGCGGCAGCCTGAGACTGGAAGATCCAAGCCTCTGCAGAGATGGGGAGGGGAGAGGCTGAGCATCTCTGTCCTCAGTTTCTCCACTTGCTGCAGCGCCGCTGCTCAGGGTAGCGAGCAGCTGAAGTGACCCTCACCTGGGAACGCAGCCAGGCCCCTGTACCCACCCTTCCACTCCGTACCCACCTTCTCTCCCCACACCCAGTGCAGAGAGCTTGGCGACACCGCTCTCAGTCCCTATAGCCAGTCTCATGTGGCTCTGGGCGCAGGCTGCCTCTTGGCTGGTTGTCCTACTTTGGACTACCCTGGCTTTACTGAGCTGCAGTTTTGGAGGCATCAGGGTAGTTAGTCATGCAGGGAGAAACGAGTGTGCGACAGGACTCAGTGTGATGTTGAGACCCGCTTTGCTTGACCCAGGTTCAGAAGGGAAGTGGTCTAAGGGAGGTTACAAGGTGCGACTTTGCAACATGTATATGAAACTGGAATTTTCTCCTTGCTTTTCACATTTACTTTGAAGGAAGATTATTGCCATAGTTCCGACAGATAAAGAATCACACTGCTCTGGTGGTCATGTTCTTCTCCCACTGGCATTATTTGTCTTTTGGAACATTAGGGTGTCTTTGAAGCTGGCAGGGTACCTGGACTCTTGGCACACCATACTCTAACTCTGCAGTGTTGGGCTCTGTCCCGTTTTGACTGGGTTTACTACCTTCTTTCCAAGTCTGTTATTCTCATGATCTCCTCTGGGACAAAGTGCTATAATTTGTTACTGAGAAAGGAAATGAAAGGATAGGTCTCTGAAGAGGGAATGGTTGTCCCTAGTGCCCCGTAATTGCATGGTCCCGAGAGATCACGAAGGCACTATTCAAAATTCATTTTATTACCACCAGCCCTTGCCAACTGATGTAAGTAATACCTCCTGGCTGGCCACTCTGTTTAGTGGTTCTTCCACTTGACGGTATACGATAGCTGTCCAGGACCTTTAAAGAGCCGTATCAAGCCCACTGCTATAGATTCTGGTTTAATTCGTCATATAGGTTCCAGGGCCTGGCATTTTAAAAGGTTTCCCCAATGATGGTTAATGTGCAGTGCCCTGTTTTCCCCCCTTACAGCACTTAATTTTGTGTGACTTATTAAGCTTCTTCACCTGCCACGAAGTCTCCATGAATGTGTTGGGTCCTGCCTTGGAAAATTCTGGTGGAGAAGGTCTAGGTGAGTCAGGACTTTGGGTCACTGGAGGTGGGAGTACATGAAAGAGATTTGGAAGTTACAAGACAGAGTCCTACTTCTTTATTCACAGATGGATCTTTGTCTTGGACAGTTCTTTCTGTACATCTTACTGTTATATCTCAAATTCTCTTTTGTTTGTTTGTTTTCTTGTTTTTTTTCCAGACAGAGTTTCTCTACATAATAGCTCTGGCTGTCCTGGACTCACTTTGTAGACCAGGTTGGCCTCAAACTCACAGAGATCTGCCTGACTCTGCCTCACAAGTGTTGTTTTTTGTTTTCTTTTTTTTTTTTTAAGGTAAGGTTTATCTACAAAGCCCCAGCTGTCCTGGAACTCACTATATAGACCAGGCTGGCCTTGACCTTACAGAGATCTGCCTACTTCTGCCTCCTGAGTTCTGGGCTGAAAGTCGTGTGTGAACATGCCTGACTGTTTCTCAATATTTCTAAACTTTAGTTTTTACTTTTAGATGTAACTTCCTGTCTCTGCAATTTTTATTTCTGGATGAAAAATTGGAACTTACAAATAAGGAAGAGAAAAAAAAAGAAAGCTCAGTCGAAGTGATGACTGAGCATTTCAGTGTGATGTTTTTCCAAAGACAGATCTCTATAGGCTCTCAAGCACTATCTAGTTGGGGCTTTGTGTGCTGTCGAAGGACGTCCAGTCTTTTCCTTGCATGGCTGTCCACGAGTGAAGCCAGCAGAAGTCTCCAGTTACAAGGACGTCTTGCACTGCTGTCTGTAGCTAGTAGTTCCATTAGTTTTGGAGTCCGTGTCCTTGCAATCTGTGTGTATCACTGACCACTGCATTGCTGTTCCTTCTCAGTTCTTGATCACACTGATGTGCTACTCTCAGTGGCTTCCATTTGTGTGACCCGCAGACTACACCCACCCATGATGCAGCTACCTGTCTTTGCCTCTTTGGTCTTCCACTCTGAACGCCATCAAGAAAACCTATGACTTTTATGGCCAGCTCCTTGAGAAGAGTTTCTATAGTAGAATGTGTGGGGTACTGGTGACAGAGTTATCCTTTGTTTTCATAGCCTTTTCCTGCTCAGGAACACTTGTAGACCCTTCAGGGTGGGTGAGAGCCTTGGTATGGGAGGATGGCATTGAGGTAGGGCACGAGATGGTTAAGTTACTCTTGTCATTGTGTGGAGTTCTCTAGAATGGTGGATTTATTGCCTTTTCCCATCTTTGTCTCCTTCTTTCCTTCCATCTTGAACCTGGGGCCATGCAATCTTTGCTAATCTGTTACTTATATCTCCAGCCCACATTTCTCTAACTCTCTCTAATTCAGCACAGTTACAGAATGGACCTCTGTAATATTTGTTTTATGGACTAAATCAAATGTATCATGTGAAGAGTTAATACCGTGGGAGAATTGTAAAACATAATATATTAGGCCAGGCATGGAGGTGGACACCTTTAATCCCAGCAGGTGGGAAGCAGAGGCAGGGGGATCTCTATGAGTTATAGGTAAACCTGGTCTACGTAGTGAGGTTCAGGTTGGTCAAGGCTACATAGTGAGGCTCTGTCTTAAATAACAACAGCAACAACATCCCCCAAAAAACAGAAAAGAAAAATAGGATGCCTTATTAACTTGCTTTTGTTCTGACGTGTAGCTTCTTTTATTTTTGTATATATATTTATTTATTTATTTTTAACTTTTTTCTGTTTATTTATTTATTTATTTTGAATTTTTCTATGTGCATTGGTGTTTTCCCTGCATGAATATCTGTGTGAAGATGTTGGATTCTGGAATAGACAGTTGTGAGCTGTTATGTGGGTACTGGGTATTGAAACCTGGACCTTTGGAAGAACAGCCAGTGGTCTTAAATACCAAGCCATCTCTCCAGCCCCTATTTTTTTTGAAGTATAGTCATAACTAGTAGGATGTAGCTGGAGAAACTAGAAAGACATACAAAGAGCCATCAGCTAAGAAGTGAAAATAAGTGCTGTGGTGGGGATTCTTAGAGTGAGGGTGCACCCCTTCAGCTTAGGGTTGTTCCTGTTCTGAAGCTGGGCTGGGGAAGGGTTAACATGCCTTATGGGATGGGAATGATCCAGACAGGTGGAGTTGAGGAGTGAGAATCAGAGGCTTCTAGGTTCAGCAGAAAACTGAAGGGAGTGATGATGTAATCAAGGTATTCCAAGCTACTTCAGTTATGGTTATGCTCTTTGTCCATCTTTGATCTGCTCCTACCCTCCAAGAAACCCTCCATGAGAGCAAAATGTTGGTACCACTCTGTTCACCTGTGTCAAATACCAATGATGTTCTTGTTGTTTTGGAGATTTTCATTTAGTATGTGTGTTTCTTTTGCTATATGACCCCCAGACTCTATAGTTTCCAATTCGTATGGGAACTATATGTTAGCACTTAATGTTCTCATTTTTACATTTGTTCTCTACCTCCCTCTCTGCTTATCTTCCTCTCTCACACCCTCTGTGTGTGTGTGTCCATGTGCCATAGCCGGTATGTGGAGGTCAGAAGACAACTACCAGGAGTCAGTTCTCTCCTTCTACATTGTGAATCCTGGGGGTCATACTCAGTCTCTCGGGCTTGCCAGAAAGCACCTTTACCTGGTGAGTCATCTCACTGGCCCATTTTTACAGAATTGTCATTTCTAACAAATGAAGAGTCTAACTTTTCAAGGTAGCAACAAGCCTTGCCTTACACTAAACACCATGGCTTACCTGTTCCTAAACGTACACACTTTTCTTACACTGAGGTTTATACTAGTGTGTGTTCCCGCCAAAGGCCACTGGAGCAGTAGGCACTGTAAACAACCCTTTATCAGCACTGCCGTACAGACTGGACCCTTCAGTTGGAGACTGCGAGGGAACAGTTCAGAAGCACCATGAACTGGAGTTGTGAAAATGCAGATCTTTCTGCTCCACCTCTAAACAATAAGGGGAATAATCCTGATCAGGCTTTCCAGGGCAACAGCAAAATGACCGAGGAAAGAAAAGATCAGTAACTGGTGTAGAAGATATCCAGGAAATAACAGATGAGGGGTGGCAAGGTATCTCAGCAGGGACTCATGCTCACTTTCAAGGTCAATGGGCTAGTTCAGTTCCCAGGACCCGTATGGTAGAAAGGGAGAACCACTCTTATAAGTTGTCCTCTGACCTCCATACGTCCACTGTGGCATGAATGCGCGCGTGCGCATACACACACACACACACACACACACACACACACACACACACACACGCATGCAGGCATGTATGCACGTAAATTTAAAATTAATGTAAAAATTAAATAACAGATGATAGTGTAGATGAATCAGGACTTCCTGCCCCTTGCAAATTCAGAATATGATGTCAACTCAAGTCTGAGTTTCATGGCAATGCAATAAGAAATGACAATAAAAATGATAATTGACAATGCTTCAAACCAGGCAATGGCAAAGTGCCCAAGGCCCACTATGTAGGTATACATAAAGGCAGAACCAGAAGATGCGTTGACTTACTAAGCTATGGGGAAAATTCATTTGCCGAGATCAAAAGCAAAGGCCAGGGGCTGGAGAGATGGTTCAGTGGTTAAGAGCACTGCCTGCTATTCCAAGGAACCAGGTTCAAATCACAGCACCCACATGGCAGTTCACAGCTGTCTGTCTTGGAAACAGAAATAATTACTTCCTTTGTACATGTCCTTTGGTGGAAATGTACAACAGAAAGAGAGAGAGAGAGAGAGAGAGAGAGAGAGAGAGAGAGGAGAGGGAAAGAATATGATTATGGAAGAGAGAACTCGTTCTCCTTCAAGATGTTTTCCAGAAAAGTTTAAAAATTAAGTAAATTGCCTGACATATGCTTCCAGTTCCAACATATTTGGAGTTTAAAGCCATAATACATCATCATCAATCTGTGTGTGTGTGTGTCTGTGTGTGTGTGTGTGTGTGTGTTTTGTTTTGTTTTGTTTTGGCAGTCTCTCAACTTTATTAACCTGGACTCCTTCCTGCCAATCCCAAGGGCTGGTCTGGGCACAGTGAACAGGACTGAGGGCCAAGGGTTGATTCTCTCCTTGACACACATCTTGTGATGCGGCACAGCATTTCAGGCATTATGAAGCCAGTCACGGATGGTGTCTGACTTTTCTCTCTATATAGTTTAACTCTTAATCCTCCAGGCTGGCAGCCTTGCTATATACTCTGACTCTAGATCTGCTAGGGTGGTGGCCTTGCTACTACTTTAACTCTGAATCTGCCAGGCTGATAGCTGTTTTACTTACTTTACTTCTAAATCTGCCAGGCTGGGGGTTGTGAAGGGAAAAAAACCTCAGGACTTAATTAGTTACACTAGAAGAAAACTTCAGACACTTTTACTCAAAGAGAACAGTGGCAGCCCCAGCAGAGGGTCAGCGTCTCAGAGGCTCATTAACTCTGTATGAGCCAATTGGAGAGGGAGAGGGAGAGGGAGAGGGAGAAAGAACCATGCATTTGCACACATTTCATGGTATCAATTCATACACACATACAGGCAAACAATCAGACATGCAGACATGTACACATTCATACACACATTCAGCAGAGCTCCTGTCAATACATGTCCATGCATACATATAAACACATGGAAAACCAGACAGACAGACAGACACATATTTGGTGGATGGTGGAAAGTTCCAATCTCACATTATTCCACACATATACATATATACTTGTTTGGTGGATGGAAGAGAGTTCTACTTCCCACACCATTCCATACTTTATTTTTTTCTCCCTCAGTTTACATAGTCCAACAGTCCAAAATCACATTCTATTTTTCTTTAAGTGAATGATTACAATGAGTTTATGTGGGAAAACACATGTTCTCCAATACCTTCACATGACCAAGTTTTATGTATTAAGGTGAAAAACAAATGTGATAGACAAGTTCCCAAGAACCCAGGTACGTTTGTAAGGAACTAGTTACAGTTTAACAAAATTTGAGCAAGCAAGGTAATTTTTTCAGCCAGTTTCTTTACTAGCAGGCTGCAGTTTGTGGTTGCAAAGAATCAATTATCTTAAAAGGCACTCTTATGAAGATCTTAAAAGAATCACAAATCTAAACTTTTATATAAAAACAATCAGTCATTTCTACTTTAAATCTTAAAGATGCGTGTCTATTCATTAACAATTTTATTAAATCATGTCAAGATGCTGAGGATAAAAAAATGGGTACAAGGGATTAATCATCACTCTGACCATCAGCTTAGCCTGAGAGAGTCATATCAGCCAGGGTTACTTTGGGCCAGTGTTTTTGCTCGATAACCTCGAAAAGTCCCTAGCTCATTTATTAGGAGTGTACCATTCTGAACTCAAGAATTGTTTAAGTTTTTCTACAGAGTCACTAGAAAAAAACATTTTAACTTAACCTTACCAACCAATCTGTTTTTCCAAATTCCTTCTAAAGTAGTGGTCATTGGTAAAGATCTGTATCTCTAAGTTCTTTCTGTTTTGTTTTTTGTTTTTTTCAAGACAGGGTTTCTCTGTGTAATACTCCTGGCTGTCCTGGACTCACTTTGTAGACCAGGCTGGCCTCGATCTCACAGAGATCCGCCTGCCTCTGCCTCCCGAGTGCTGGGATTAAAGGTGTGCGCCACCATGCCCAGTTTCTAAGTTCTCTCTAAGGGTGGTGGTTGAATCATTAATCTGCTCCAGCAGCAGTATCTGTAAAAGATCAAGTGTTATTATTGTAAGTGCCAGTGATATTGCCCAGTGAGGGGCTAGAAGCCCTCTGAGAGCTTTCACACAAGTCCTAAATTGTAAGGGATGTGCTGTGAGGGCAGCAAGCAGAGCAAAACTCCACAGCAGCATGAAGTCCTCAGGACAAGTGGTCCTTGGGTCTCTTACCACCCACCCATCATGGCTATGCTAACAGGTGGGTGGTGTTCCATGAGTTCTAGAGCAATTCTGTTGTTCTTCCCACACAGCCCCCAACAACACCCCCTTTTAATTTTGTTAAATTAAGTCTGTGAATTGCTCTCTGGCCTGCCTGCCTTGCGTACCTGAGCATGGCTGCACCACCCTAATCTGTGTGCTTCAATTTTTGTTTTACAGGAAGTAACAAAATGTCCTTACATTAATACAAAAAATTAATTCATTCTTGAACCAGGAATTCCCATGGAATAAAAGAAAAAAATAGATTCTCTACAGAAATTACTATATTGTCTAGTGAATTGTTATATATATACATGTATACACACACACACACACACACACACACACACACACACACACACACACAACAGGAACAGCAACATAAAACCAGCAACTGGAGAGAACTTTTGAATTTGTTATGATATGCTAGTCCTTTGCCCCTAAACATCTGTGATAAAGGAATCAGGACCTCTTGCAAACTCTTCACTGTCTTTCCCCACATTTTTCAGGGCAGGTGTCTTTCTTCCTACACCTTGTCACTTTGCTGGAGGAGATCAAGGGCCACCTGTTGTGGAGCTGTAAGTCTTGCTGTGGAGATTGTGGTAGTCTGGCTTCCTAGGGTGTCAGGGTGGTTTGCACTGTGTTTTGGAGCTATCTCTAAAAACATGAGGCCTCCTTCTAACACTCTTTACATATAACAAATATGGTAATATTATATAGCTTAAGCAAAAAGAAAGTGAGATAATTTTATGTAGAACTTCAGAAATTTGGGCTGGAGTCATGGCTCAGTGGTTAAGAGCACTGCCTGCTCATCCAGAGGATCCAGGCTCAATTCCCAGCACTCATATGGGATCTTACAGCTATCTATAACTCCAGTTCTAGGGAACATGACACACTCACACGAAGGCAAAACACCAGTTTACCTAAAATAAAAATAAAGTCATTGGGGTTCATGATGTGAAATTCACAAATAATCAATTAAAAAATGTTAAAAAAGAAATCTAGCCGGGTGTGGTGGTGCATGGCTTTAATCCCAGCACTCTGGAGGCCGAGGGAGGTAGAGCTTTGTGAGTTTGAAGCCAGCCTGATCTACAGAGCAAATCCAGAACAGCCAGGGCTTGGTACACAGAGAAACCCTGTCTTGAAAAACAACAACAACAAAAAAAGTGCTATAAGCTAAATAGTTAATAAGGTAATTATTACCATCTTTGCATAGAAGCCTAGGGTTGCAAAAGGAAACTGATACAATTATCTGGAGATATTACTGTCCCCAGGCCCTTTACTCTGTTTTTGTGACTGGACCTTAGATAAGGCCCATTAAAGGAAATGGATTTTCTGTTGCAATTGGTGAGACTTTCATTTCTCTTGTGTATGAAGGAAAACATGCCTCTTGAATTGTTGCAGTCTCTCCTCTACAGAACTCTTAAGATTACTGGCAGAATAGAAGCAAATTAAACTGAATGCTCAGCCTCAGCTCAGAACAAACGAAGATATGGAGCTTTGAAGGTGAAAGTAGCATGGTGTCGGCCATGGGTCATCAAGACACAGCCATACAATGTGGACCAATTTCTTCAAGCTACGAGTCTTCTGCTGTCTGTTTGCAGTGCTGATGGTGGTGGTGTTGGTCATCAATGTCACTCAGATAGAGGTGAGTTGCTCAGATCTGGGGATTTGGCCCTCAGGAGCCTGAGGTCATCAAGAAGCTTAGGCCAGTTGCATCTTTGCATTGCTTCAGTATGTATTTGAGCATCTCTAGCACCCATCTGCTGTGCTGGTCACTGAGGACACAGTAATGAAGACAGGATGCCTCTCCTCATGGAGCTCACATTCTGAGTGTATGTGGGAGAAAATACAGAGAATACGTGCCTAAAATGCTTGGATTAGATAGAGTGTGTCAGCTGGGCATGGTGGAGCACACCTTTAATCCCAGCACTAGGGAGGCAGAGACAGTTGGATCTCTGTGAGTTCAAGGCCAGTCTGGTTTACAAAGTGAGTCCTGGAGAGCCAGGGCTACACAGAGAAGCTCTATCTCAAAAAAACAATACAAAACAAAGCAAAACAAACAAACAAACAAACAAACAAACAAACAAAAGGAGTGTGTCCTATTCTGGGACCTTTTGTTTTAGTTACAAAGAAGGAAGCTTCATTTAGTTCACTAATAGAGAAAATTTTGGATTTGGGAGATTTATTTAATTAATCCTGTGGTTTAGGCTCCCAAATGCTGGGATTACAGCTGTGAACCAACATGCTCCGTTAACCTCGGCTTTTTGGTTAGGATATTTAGGCTCTTTATATTTAATGTATTTGTTGATAGGATTATGGTTATACCATTTTTTTGTTCATATTCATCTTTTTTATGTTTATTTATTACTTCAGGTTACATCTCCATCATAGTACCCTCTTTCCATCCCTCCTAGTCCCAGCCTCACCCCCTATCCCTTCCAACCGACTCCTCTGGAGTGCAGTGTCCTACATATTAGTCCCCCGCCCCAGATCAGCAGTCATATGAGGGCCAAGAGCCTCCTCATACACTGGGGCCTACAAGGCAGCACCATTAGGGCAAAGTATCTCATGGGGTAAAAGAGTCTATGTTCCTGTTCCCTTTGGTGCATTGGCTGTAACATAGTTATGCTGTACTATATGGCTAAAATCCGATTATAAGTGAATAGATGCCATGTGCATCCTTCTGAGCCTGGGTTAGCTAACTCAGGATGAGCTTCTCTAGTTCCATCCATTTGGCTGCAAATTGCATGTTTTCATTGTTTCTGATGGCTGAATAGTATTCCATTGTGTAGATGTACCACAGTTTTTTTTTTTTATCCATTCCTCAGTTGAGGGACATCTAGGTTGTTTCCAGTTTCTAGCTATTACAAATAAGGCTGCTATGAAATAGATGAGGAAACGTCCTTGTGGTTTGGTGAGAAATCTTTTGGATGTATACCCAGAAGTGGTATGGTAGAGCTATTTCAAGTTTTCTAATATATCTTCAGACTGATTTCCATAGTGGTTGTACAAGTTTGCACTCGCACCAGAAATAGAGGAGTGCTCCCCTTTCTCCACAACCTCACCAGCATGTGCTGTCATTTGAGCTTTTGATCTTAGCCATTCTGACAGGTGTGAGATGGAATCTCAGAGTTGTCTTGAGTTGCATTTCTCTGATGATTAAAGATGCTGAGCATTTCTTCAAGTGTCTCTCAGCCATTATGGATTCCTCCTTTGTAAATTCTCTGTTTAGTTCTGTTCCCCATTTTTTGATTGGATTATTTGGTTTCTTGGCATTTAATTTCTTGAGTTCTTTGTAAATTTTGGATATTAGCCCTCTGTCAGATGTGGGGTTGGTGAAGATCTTTTCCCAATCTGTAGGTTGCCATTTTGTTCGAATGACAGTGTCTTTTACCTTACAGAGGCTTTTTAGTTTAATGAGGTTCCATTTATTGATTGTTGGACTTAGATCCTGAGCTGTTGGTGTTCTGTTCAGGAAGTTGTCACCTGTGCCGATGAGTTCGAGGGTTTTTCCCACTTTCTCTTCTAATAGATTTAGTGTGTCTGGCCTTATGTTATCGTCTTTGATCCACTTGGACTTAAGTTTTGTGCAAGGTGATAAGTGTGGGCCTAATTTCATTCTTTTACATGGTGACATCCAGTTAGACCAGCACCATTTGTTGAAGATGCTGTCCTTTTCCCATTATACGGTTTTGGCTTCTTTGTCAAAAATTAAGTGACCATAGGTATGTGGGTTCATTTCTGGGTCTTCAATTCGATTCCATTGATCCACTGGTCTGTTTCTATACCAGTACCATGCTGTTTTTATTACTATTGCTCTGTAGTACAGCTTGAAATCTGGGATGGTGATACTACCAGATTTTTTTTTATTGTACAAGATTGATATAGCTATTCTGTGTTTTTTGTTATTCTATATGAAGTTGAGAATTACTTTTTCAAGCTCTATAAAGAATTGTGGTGATATTTTGATAGGAATTGCATTGAATCTGTATATTGCTTTTGACAGGATGGTCATTTTTATTATGTTGATCCTACCTATCCATGAGCATGGGAGATCTTTTTATCTTCTGATGTCCTCTTTGATTTCTTTCTTCAAGGACTTGAAGTTCTCATCATACAGGTCTTTCACTTGCTTGGTTAGAGTTACCCCCAGGTATTTTATATTGTTTGTGGCTATTGTGAAGGGTGTTGTTTCCCCAATTTATTTCTCAGCCCATTTATTTTTTGTATAAAGAAGGGCTTCTGATTTTTTAAAAATTAATTTTGTATCCAGCCACCTTGCTGAAGGTGTTTATCAGCTGTAAGAGTTCTCTGGTGGATTTTTTGGGATCGCTTATGTATACTATCATATTGTCTGCAAATAGGGATAATTTGACTTCTTTGTTTCCAATTTGTATCCCCTTGATCCCCATTTAGTTTTCTTATTGCTCTAGCAAGAACTTCCAGTACTATGTTGAAGAGATATGGCAACAGTGGTCATCTTTGCCTTGTCCCTGAGTTTAGAGGAAATGCTTTAAGTTTCTTTCTATTTAATTTGATGCTGGTGACTGGCTTGCTGTATATTGCCTTTACTATTTCTAGGTATGGTCCTTCTATGCCCATTCTCTCCAGGACTTTTAGCAGTTCATATTCATCTTATTCTCTCCCTTTTATCTGTTTTGTTTCATATTGAGAAATTATTTTAATCCATTTTCATCATTTTTTTTGTAATAAAAGTGACTACCAGGATTAGACATCACAGATAGTAAAACCATTGAAGCAGAGACATATACTTTTTAGATTTATTTTTATTTTATGCTATGGATGTTTTGCCTGCATATATGTTTGTGCACCATGTGTATGGATGGTGCCCACAGAGGCCAGAAGAGAGTGTGTTATTCCCTGAAACCAGGGTTACAGAAAGTTTTGTACCACCATGTGAGTACTGGGAATCAAATCCAGATCTTCTGAAAGAGGAGCCAGTGCTCCTAACCAACCTCTGATCCATCTCTCTATAGACCCGTAAGAAGAATTTCTAATTCTCTTACATGGGGGAAGGGAAGTGAGCACAACTCATAAAGATAAACAAATGGATCCTTATACTGCTTCCTTTTACTTACAAAGATCGTTGGGAGCCTGATGGGGAATAAAGTCAAAACCTGCTAATCCTTCTGCACTCGTAAGTAGTAAGAGCCCGAGTAGAACCTGCTGGGGAGTCTCTGGCTAGGAGTCAAGAATAGAAAGTCAGAAGAACAAGGAAAATACAATAGAAGAGAAACAGCTTAAAGATGAGTAGCCAAAATGGAAGCCAAGAATGGGGAATCCTGGGAAATAAAGGGCAAAGTAGATGGGAAGGGTTTAGACTGAGCAGATAATGAGAACAAATCAAGGTGACTCTGTGGCAGGTTGGCAACACCTTCATTGCTTGAGCATTCATTAAAAGCTCACCACACTTCTTCCCTATGGCCTGGGTACCTGAGGGAGACAAGGATGTCTCAGAGTGGGCTCTCATGCATTGAACACATTGTAGACAATGAACGATTGAAGAAAGGAAAGGGAGTAGAACTGGATCACTGAGCAGAAATTGCAGGCAGAAGATAGTAAGAGCTACCAGAGATCCTGGGTTTGCTGTCCCAAGGAATCTTGCATGAGAGACCAAAATGACTTCATCAGGACAAGCAGTCTGAGCACTGTCTAGTCAGCAGACAAAGAAATTCTTATAAACAATGCCACATCCATCACTGTTGGAGCAAACTGTTAGCACATATCCTTCACTTTTCTAAAGATATTGAGAAGGGGGAATTATAGAGTAGAAGCAAAGTGCTCTGAAGGCTTCTGATACATATTGTCCAAATTCTGGCAAGTAATCGTAAATAACAAAATCTTTAATTATAATTTACTGTTTTATCACAGTCAACAGAGATAACGGGTCTCCTTTCCATCAGCTTATGTGCATGGTGTCTATTCCCATTTCTATAGGCAACAAGGCCCACCTAGGTTCACAGGGTGCTGAAGAACCAAAGCCCATGTTTTCTGACTGGGAGTCCCATACACTTTTTACCATTGATGCTACTTCCTTTATCGGAACTAGGGCATGTAACGATCATGAGGAATAGGCAACCTCATTGTCGAGATGTGAAAGCTGAAATCAGTGGCTTGTACAGTTATTGTTTAAGTAAAGACTTACACTTTCATCTTTCCCTGTTTGGAATTCATAGTCCCTTTCATCACATGTTCTTTATTTTTTCATTTGAAAAATGAAAAGTTCTTTGCTCTCTGTTGCCCTAGTTTCTTTGTACTGTCCATTCTCTTTCTCCTCTGCCATCTTTGTCTGGTAACTTATGCACTTCCTTCAAAGTGAAATTAAATGTCACTCTCTTGTGACTCTTAAGTTCTAGTATGTGTGATCCCATTGTTTCTGTTTTAGTTTGGGTCTGAAATGGTCTCTAAAGGCTCATTTGTTCAAGTCTCAACTCTGTGGGGATAATTATGACCTTATGAGGATTCTGACCTTATACACAGAGTGATCATGTGACAGTCACAGCACAATTTGTAGTTGGAAGGTGGGAGAAACTTTTGAAGGTGGGACTTGGAGACATTGGATCACAGGGAAAGCCAATGAGAAGTGTATTTTGCTTCCTGCTTCCGAATGCCATGAGCCTTGCTGACCTGTGGTGTGCCCACCGTGCTGCTCTGCCTTACCACAGGCCTGGAATGAAACCTCTGAAAGTGTAAATGGATTTTCACAGGAGTTTTGTTACAGTGCTAGAGAGCTGACTGACCCAACCCCGTGAGCTTCACTTCACCATACAGGGCTTATATAAACTGTGTTGCCAGATGTGTCTACTGCTGTCTGCCCTAGTCATCTGTAAGGAACACAGGACATTACTCCTAATTTGTAAACCCATGACCAGCCCTTACTGAGTAGTCTGACCTCTTTAGAATAGGCAGGCACACTGTGAGTTGCTGGAATTTCAGCCACTTCTGCGGGTTTTATCACCAGCCTGATTCACTCATGCATGGTTTCCTACTTACCACCTGTAGCCCTTGAGGTACAGAATCTGTACTAAAAACAGTTTTATTTGTATCAGAAAGAGAGTCTCCCAGTAGCGAATTGTCTGATAATGGCCTTGACCTTAGCTTTATGTTACAATGCAGTTTTCTTCATTTACTTCTTAGTAATCCTCCATCTTGCCCACATTCCTGGGAGGTGCTGGAGGGCAGGCAATAGGTGTGTTCCCTACTAGAACACCTCATGCCAGGAGCTTTTTGAATGTATGAGGACTCAAAATGAATGAAACAACTGTCTTGGCAACTGATAATATTCCAAGACTCAGCAACCTGTTTCTGCCCAGCCAAAGGCTTGCTGCTCAAAGGTAAATGTCACTATGGTAGAATTTTGGTTTGGGTGTATATGGTTTTATTTTATTTTTTTGTTCTTCTCTCTTTTTTTTAATAATTTATTTTTTATTTCTTCAAGTTACATCTCAATCACAATCCCCTCCCTACTCCCCCCTCCAGTCCCACCCTTCCACCCTCCTCCTCCTCAACCCCCCATCCTCTTCCCTTTTTTTTTTTTAGTTTAAGGTATTTCTTTTTTCCCCCCACCAGCTCTCCCTTTCAGTCCACAAAATGGTTCTTTTTCTTATAACTACAAATACAATACAAAACAACAGAAATAAATAGGCCACAATTATAAGAGTTATATGGCTTAGCATACATTCCCAATGTCCAGTCCATATGTATTTGGCACCTGACTTTAACATTCTACTATCTAACCATCTCCATGAGTTTAAAGTTCTATATCTAACTCAGCTTTCATACTAACTTGCCTCATAATTTTAAAAATATCTTCTTAGATCCAGAACACCCTCTTGATTCCTAAACAACTCAAAATTTAACTATGAGACTCTAGCTATCTATTCTTCAACCACCTCAGAGACCTGAGAGGGATAAATATATCTGATTATATAGGAAGTGCAGGGCCTGCAGCTTCCAAAACTAAGAAATGACATACCAGTGGCTGCCTGGACAGTTCCCATTTTCTCTCCATACATTACAGCATCAATCTTCAGTCATTTGGCCCCATTTCTCTGACAGACATTGGTTGTAGAGCAGGAATTATGAAGGACTTACCTACCCTGTCTTGGCAGAGCTAGGCTGGAATGACCGTTTTATGAATGAGAGAAACCATCAATTTGATGGCTTGGCAGAACCTGCAGGTTCATAACAATCTATTTGAAATGTTTAAAAGGTTTTGTCCATGTAAAAGCATGTTTCTAGATGGAATAGATTAGAGGTTCTCTATGCGGGCCTTAGTGAACTAGCTAGAGTGGGCAAAGGGGCTGGCCCAAAAAGGATGTGACATTTACTATGTAAATCTTAAGCACTTGGCAACATATACATTCTTTGTTTTTTTCCAGGCAGGGTTTCTCTGTCTTGCCCTGGCTACCCTGGAACTCACTCTGTAGACCAGACTGGCCTTGAACTCACAGAGATCCACCTGCCTCTGCCTCCCAAGTGCTGGGATTAAAGGAGTGTGCCACCACGCCTGCCACATATACATTCTTAATTTGAATCTGGCATCTAAAGAAGTACAGTACATGTTTGGGTGGAATGATTTTTTGCCTCTCTTAGTTCAGTAGTTCTCAGCCTGTGGTTCATAGCCCTTTTGGAGTGTTTGAACGAGGCTTTCACAGGGTTTGCATATCAGATATCCTGAATATCAGATATTTACATTACAATTCATAACAGTAGCAAAATTACAGTTATGAAGTAGTAACATTAATAATTTTATGGTCGGGGGTCACTACAACATGAAGAACTGTATTAAAGGGTCACAGCATTAGAAGGGTGAGAACCACTGTTGGACAATAGGTTGTTTGGATAACAAAATAGAAAAATTTCCAAGGCCAGTTCACCACACTTACTTATCCCTGATACAGAAAAGCTTAAGCCACATGTCATATAAACATGTTTTTATTTGGCTTGAGACTATATTGTACCTTCTACTCCCTCTACCATCTCTCTAATATCTTTCGTGTTAAGGACACAGCTGGGCAGGGTACAGGTGACAAGCCCTGAAGAGTTAGAAGACATTCTAGGATGAATCAGTGCAGGAGGTCTGTGCACAACATATACTGTGGTCATGCACTTAGTGGCACCCCACCTCATGTAGACGTAGGGCCAGCATCAGCATAACCATTGTTGAAATACTGGGTATTTTGGTTTATGAAGGAATAGGGAGGAAACCTGTCCCTTTTACTTTGTTCTGAAAAAGATCCAGTTCTCAGAACACAGAAAGCAACCTTTCTAAAAGCTGCAGACTCCAGGAAGGCTTTCTGATTTGTTCAGAGACCAACCACAAATCACTCCAGAAGACTACTTCCTTTTGGCTAATGATTGACACTGATCTGGTGGCCTCTTGATCTCTTGTCCTCAGCTTACTAAGAAGATTCTGAGGCCCATGCTGAACTTCACCTTTTGATCTTGGCCTGATGTTGAAGTCCTGAGGGTGAGCAGGTGAAAGTTTCTAAGTGGGTTCTAAGTATTACTTCTGCCTTGGACAGTATTGTCAGCATGGGAAATGGGGTGTTTTATTCAGAGTTCTAGGGTCTGCAAATCTCTTAATTTAACCAAAATTTGAAGTTTACTTACAAGCAGATAACTGTGATTTATGAACCAAAAGTTTTCAGTGGTTTGACTTTTTTTTTTTTAAACAAATATACTGAATTTTCATGGTTTCTCATGGGAGGAGGCCATGAACACATCTAAGAGGGGAATCCAGCCCTCTGCTGACGGACAGTTTCAGGATTATGACATCTTTCACGTGTTCAGAGACCATCATGTCTGTTCAGGGTGGGTGAAGAAGTTCATTTGAGCTCATATCTGTGGTTTCTGATCAAAGCACTTTCTGTTCCTTCAGTTTGGAACTGTGAGGACCCAAGTATTTCATGGAGAAAATACTAGACTTGAAATTAACATTTATAAACACTTATTTTAGGAGCTGAGGCTGCAAGAGCTCATTTCGTTCTCGTACTGGTATTTGAGGTACATTGAACTCAGCCGTGTTTCATAGACTCAGCAGAACTGGGCAGTTGGCTCAGAGTCCCCCAGATAGAACTAAGGAGTAGAATCTAGATTTTCTACCAGACCAGTTACACAAATGTGCCAATGGGTGAGGCCAGTTTCTTCCCAAGGACTCTTGTACTTTTTGGGCTGTGTCCTGGCTACCACTTACTCCCTGTTCAAAGTTAACTGATGCAGTTTTGCTTGATAACGACCACGGTAATAAACATTAGAAGGAGACCACGGGAAAGCACTTTAGACCTCAGAGAGTGGAGCAACAGGAGTGGCTGGCTTAAGGATTCAGGAAGGGCTGGCTACTTACTTTCTATGTCCTTTTTGGAAACAATAGCAGAGATTATAAGAAGGGGTGTCCTGTTACCAATTTCCTTTTGCCCCTCTCAGGACCTTTCTTTTTCCATGTTGGAAAGATAAACATTGGGCGAACATTCCCACTCCCCCTGCTGCTGTGCCCACTGCTACTGTCTCTGAACAAGGGAGCCTTGGTTGGATAGACCTACTGACCTGTCTGTACCATCACTGATGTTTCAGAATGAGCTAATAAGCTAACTGAATTATCTGTTTTCCTATGGTAGCTTCCAGGCGGCTATATAAGAACATTTACATATTTTCTTTCCCTGATTATTGTGTTTCTACACAATAGAGCTAAGAACACAATGTATAGTGTAATTTATGTTCACTCTCAGTCCCTCTGATTATTTTGGTTAATTTTTGTTTCTTGAAGAGCACCCATGGAGAGGGTTTCATGCTGTGTGCATCCTCTAAGAGGGTAACATCCCCCCAAGAGGACAAATATTGTTTCTTTTGGGGAAAGACCTATTGCAATGCACACTCATCTGCATGCCCTGCAAGGAGCCTGCATGAAAATCCATGTGCAGAATATCTGCAGTATTGGATGCTCACAAGGGGTTTTTAAGAAACAAACCTGTTAGAAACTTTCTATAGGGCATGCTAAAGTCCACAAAAGGTTAGGATGCCCCCCTGTAAGTACTCTGAAGTACTTCTTCAAGTGAAATTCACAGCTTTTCTCTGGTTGCTTATCTCTGCCTTCTTTCCTGTCGTCATCATTGCTAAGAATTTTAAAAGTACTGGCTGTCAAAGGAGGGACCATTTCTATTCTTTTCTCTGTAAGAGAAGTTTTCTTCTAATATACCTTTAAATACCTCAAAATATTAAAAAATGTGGTAAAATTATATATGATATAAAAGTTATGAGCTTCATGCTATGAGCCTGTGTAAATAAGTATCTGTTTACATCTTTGGTTTAAGTACTTTTGGCTGCATACCCAGAAGCCAAATTGATAGATCATATGGTAGTTTTTGCATATAACTTATTTATTTATTTATTTATTTATTTATTTATTTATTTATTTATTTATTTATTTGTTTGTTTGTTTTTTGTTTTTCGAGACAGGGTTTCTCTGTGTAGCCCTGGCTGTCCTGGACTCAATTTGTAGACCAGGCTGGCCTCGAACTCGCAAAGATCCGCCTGCCTCTGCCTCCCAAGTGCTGGGATTAAAGGCGTGCGCCACCACTGCCCGGCTTGCATATAACTTTTTTTAATAATTTATTTTTTATTTCTTCAAGTTACATCTTGATCACAATCCCCTCCCTACTCCCCCCTCCAGTCCCACCCTTCCACCCTCCTCCACCTCAACCCCCAATCCTCTTCCCTTTTTTTTTTAGTTTAAGGTATTTCTTTTTCCCCCCCAACAGCTCTCCCTTTCAGTCCAACAAATGGTTCTTTTTCTTATAACTATAAATACAATACAAAACAACAGAAATAAATAGGCCACAATTATGAGAGTTATATGGCTTAGCATACATTCCCAATGTCCAGTCCATATGTATTGGCACCTGACTTTAACATTCTACTATCTAACCATCTCCATGAGTTTAAAGTTCTATATCTAACTCAGCTTTCATACTAACTTGCCTCACAATTTTAAAAATATCTTCTTAGATCTGGAACACCCTCTTGATTCCTAAACAACTCAAAATTTAATTATGAGACTCTAGCTATCTATTCTTCAACCACCTCAGAGACCTGAGAGGGATAAATATATCTGATTATATAGGAAGTGCAGGACCTGCAGCTTCCAAAACTAAGAAATGACATACCAGTGGCTGCCTGGACAGTTCCCATTTTCTCTCCATACGTTACAGCATCAATCTTCAGCCATTTGGACCCATTTCTCTGACAGACATTGATTGTAGAGCATGCATATAACTTTTTAAAGCTGATTTGATTGGCGACTATTGTCGGAGTGTGTGCATGCCACAGTGGAAGCCAGCTGGTAACTTTCAGAAGGCAGTTCTCTCCCTTCACTGTGTATTTGGGGATTGAGCTCACTGAAGCAAGTGATTTACCCACTGAGCTGTCTTGCCGGCTCTGTGTATAACTTTTTGAAGCTCTCCCATGCCAGTTTTCATCGTGGCTATACCATGATCATTTATTTTTCTTCTTTAAATTTTTTTTTAATAACGTATGTGTGTGTGTGTGTGTGTGTGTGTGTGTGTGTGTGTGTGTGTATGTGTGTGTGTGTGTGTGTGTGTGTTTATGTAGGACACCTCGTGGAATCTGGGGTTCTCCTTCTCCCATGTGGGTTCTGGGGCTCAAACTGAGGTCATTACGTTTGGTGGCAGGTGGCTTTGCCCATAGAGCTGCCTTGCCAGCCCTGCCTATTTCTTCCCAACTCGTTTTGCAGCATTTGGCTGAGTAGAGTGGATTAGTGTGTGCAGCATCAGTGTAAGTCAAGGACTGACAGCCACTTTACGAGGATAGAGTCTGCCCAGTGGTTCTGAGACAAAAACCTCCTGTAGAGTCTACCTGCGCTTTAGAAACAAGTGTATGAGTGGAAACTGTGCCAATGAAAATCACTGGGGTAACATGCTGGATTTCATGTACACTGGATCCTTTAAAACATTTGGACCACTTGCCATGGAATTCCAAGTTCAAGATAAATCCTGGGAGGGTAAGTCCTAGAGACTTAAAAGAGCCAGAGCTATAAGGTGACTCACAGATGTGGCAGCTAAGCCTGTGACTGAAGGTGACTTGTGAGTAGCTAAAGGGCGGGAATTGGGTGGCTCCAACTTCACCCCCTTTCTTTGTCCACATTCCCTCACCTCCACATTCACCACCCACTGTTGCTCTGCGAGTTTTAACAAATACTCCATAATTAAAAAGCAGTGAAAATGATTCATTTTCTAGTGGAATAGCTGTCTGGGGAGAGCTATCAGGAAGGCTCTAAGGGCTGTCTGTTTCTTACCTCTGCTAATGACAAAGAAAGTGGGTTCTAGCTGAGATGGAAGGGAGTTAGGGTAAGCTAAAAATTCAGTTCTCTGAGCCAGGCTGCTGAAGTGATCCTTGAAGTCGCTAGTGTCATGTCAGACGAACTTGGCCCAAGATGGCAGAGGCGGGGGTTGAACAGCATCCAGCATTAAGATAAGAGAAATTCTTACACACAACACTAATTAAATATCTAGGGCACAGTGACAGATTACAGTTGGCTTGTAACTCAGATGTGGCAGCTACATGCAGGGGCCAAGTTCTATATACTTCATTTGTTTATCTAAGCTCCAAAGTTTATGGTAGTCAAAAGCATATACATACATATATGCATGCATCATACATACATACATACACACATACATACAAACACACACACATGCATGTATATATATGTTGTGAAAAAGTGATTGAGGAAGACACCTCTCCACACAGATGAATAATTAAACAGACAAAGATAACTGGAAGTTTTGAAAGACATTTCTCCTGCTCAATTGCTGGCCCCAATGACAGAGTCCAGATCAAACCAATCCCTAAGTCTGGTTTCACACCCCCTAAGGTGTGGCGCTATCAAACCTACCGGTCCAGCTATTGACTCAGCCTCTCTTTAAACGGGCAAGTAGCCTTTTGTAAAGATTCCTGTCCATGCCCTGCCAGCTGATTGTGAGAAGCCTTCCTGAAATTGGTGGGGCAGTGGCTGCTCTGATCCATTGCAGAGAACAGGTGAGATGCAGGCCATCAGCAGAAGAGGAACTGCAGTCTCCCCTGTTCTCCACCTGGCTTCTGTCCATGATGTACCCTACACGGGCAGCCTTGCTGTGGCCTGACTCTGTCTTTTCTCTGTTTTCCAGTCTGTTGTCAGTCCTGTGGATTGTACTTCTGAGTCATTTCCCCAAATAGCACCCCACTTTCCATTCTGCGGGTACCACTCCAGTTCATGACCTTGACTATTGCAGAGTGTCCCACTTACCTACATGCCCACGGCTGACACCTCTGAGGTTTTCACTTTGCTCAGAAACTCTGAATGGCTCCCCATAGCTTGTCACACCAGCTTTCCACTGTTCGCGGGCAGCCGAAGCCCTGTGGGAAGGGGCTCTAAACCTGACTTCGGGATTGTCTCCTTTCCTTAGGCTTTCTACAAGTTAGGATGGTGAGCCAAAGATGTCAGAATATTTAATTAACAATTATTAAGCACAGATCTGAAAAATAATAATAATGACAACTACCATCATTGGTGTGCTAAGCATATCATATATACTGACTCATGCTGACCAACAATAGTTAAAGACCCATTTTAAGGATTAGAGAAACAATCCTAGAGGAGACAGTTAAGTGAATTATTTAGTGGGTGAGTGGGATTTGGACCAAAGTTTGCTTCATTTGAAAACCCTAAGATTTCAAACAAAGGTTGAAAAATATTACAGGCAAGAACTTTAGCTTGGAGAAAGACTTGTAGCAAGAATCAGTGTGCTGTTTTCTAATGTGGTTCATGAGGATATAAACATACTGGAATCGAGAATTATTTTGCTGGAGCTGTTACAGTGAGGTACTCCCTGATGTTGCTGCACAAACAAACAAACAAACAGAAATTTAGGGTTCCAGAGAGATCTCAGCTGGTAAAATACTTCCTGCTTAAGCATGCTGATCTGAGTTTGATCCCCAGAATCCATGTTTAAAAAAAATAGCTGGGCATGGTAGTCATGATTGTGATCCTGTCATGAGGAGGCAGGGATAGTGTGGTCCCTGGGATTGCTGGCTGGCCAGCCTTGCCCACGCTGTGAGCTCTAGGTCAAAGAGAGATCCTACCTCAAAAGACAAAACAAGCAAAACCCCAGGTGTGTGGTGCCTTAGGAATGATACCCAAGACTGACCTTCTGGCCCCCACTCATACCTGCCTGTGTGGGTGCACTCATACACACACACACACACACACACACACACACACACACACACACACACA
>CAJQZJ010032464.1:8088959-8140078 GCA_907164525.1 Lophiomys imhausi
CACACACACACACACACACACACACACACACACACACACACACACACCCCAAAACAAACAAACGAAAACCAGCAACAACAAACAACAAAAAAAATCTAACCAACCAACCAACCAACCAACCGAAAAATCCCATGTTTGTTCTCTCATGGTTCTGGAAACTGGAAGTCCAGAGTTAGGCCCAGCAAGTTTGACTTCTCTTGAGGCTTCTTAGCCTGACTCACACATGGATCCTTCTCAATGTTTACACACAGGGCCTCTGCTCTGTGCATATGTCAGGTGTCTCTGAAGACACCAGTTAAATTAATTGGAATAGGCTCCTTTTGACCTCACTTTAACTTATCTTGTTAAAGGCTTCTCTCCAAATAGAGTCTTATTTTGAAGCTCCTGAGCATAGATAGGGCACCAATATAGGAATTCTCCGGTGATGGGGGGTTCAATGAAGTTCAGACTGTAACTGAGTCGATAGCTGGAGCACTAGGTTTGATAGGGCCACACCTTAGAGGATGTGAAACCAGGCTTAGGGATTGGTTTGATCTGGACTCTGCCATTGGATCTGGCAGTTGAGCAGGAGAAATAAATGTCTTTGAAAATTTCCTGTTACTTTTGTCTGTTTATTTATTTGTGTGGAGAGGTGTCTGCCTCAATCACTTCTCTGCCTTATATACTCAGGGTTCAGGAGGGGTCACTCAACCTGGAGCACACCATTTCACCTAGACTGGTGAGTCAGAGAGCCCCCAGGATCAGCCTGTTTCTGCCTCTTCTGCTGGGGTTACAGATCTGTGTGCCATGTGTGCTGGGATCTGAACTCGGCACCTTCTGCTTGGATAGGGAGCACTTTATCCACTGAATCATCCCCACATCTTCTCTAGTTGATATATATATATACATATATTGGTTTTTTGAGACAGAGTTCCTCTGTGTAACAGCCCTGGATGTCCTGGACTCACTTTGTAGAGCAGTCTGTCCTTGAACTCAGAGATCCACATGCCTCTGCCTCCCTAGTGCTGGGATTAAAGGCATGTACCACCACTCTCAGCAATTACAGAAAGCTGTGAACTGCCATGTGAGTGCTGGTATTTGAGCCCAGGTCCTTTGGAAGAGCAGCCAGTGCTCTTAACCACTGAGCCATCTCTCCAGCCCCCATTATTATATATTTTTAAAAATTACATTTATTTATTATTTATTGTATGCATATGTGTGTGTGTGAGAGTGGGGGCAAGTGTGTGCCATGGTGTGTGTGTAAACATCAGCAGACAACTCCTGAGGGTTTGCTCTTTCCTTTAACATGTGGGTCCTGGGATTGAATGCATGTCTTTAGGGTTGACAGCAAGTGCCTTTCCACCTCTGTACCGCTTCCTGGGTCCTCCAGCTGCATTTAAATGGGATGATAGTGAGAATGAGTACAAAGGGGTGGGTAGGGACCATTTTGGAGAAAGAACTATTAGAACTTTCCTATAGTGAAATGAAGGAGAGAAACCTTCAAATCCTTAAGTTGTTTAGAAATTTCTAGAAAGGTGGTGTGTGTGCGCGCGTGCATCATGTGTGTATGTGTGTGATGATTGGATGTGAACGTGAATGCATGCACTTGCAGAGGCCATAGTAGGACTTTAGGTGTCTTCCTTTCCATGTCTGCTGTATAGCCTTGAGTCAGGGTTTCTCAGTCAATCAGAATTTGCCATTTCTACTAGGCTGGCTAGCCAGCATGCTCTCAGCATGTACCTGTCTTCACCTTCCAATGGCAGGGCTATAGGCACGTGCAGGTGGACTTGACTTTTAACATGAGCACTGTAGATTTGCACCAGGTTTTTGTACTTTCAAAAAAAAAAAAGTGCTTTCAGGAAATTAGGCCATTTCCTGATGTCATGAAGAGAGTCATTTGATGGGTATACTGGTATAGAGGGAAAATAATTTGACCTATTTTCTTCCTTCCTTCTTTCCTCTCTTCCTTCCTTTCTTTCTGTGTGTGCTTGTCTGCACATATTTGTGTGTGCATTTACATATGTGTGAGGTGTGCATGTGTGTACATATGGAAGCTTGAGGACAGCCTTGGGTACCCTTCCTCAGGTGCTGTCCACTGTGGTGTGACTGTGTGTGCATACATATATGCATGTGTGTTCACGTGTGTGCTACTTGGCATTTCATCATATATGTTCTAGGGATTGAATTAAGTTCTTCATGTCTGTATTGCCAGAACTGTCTCCCATAGGTTTGGTTTTAGAACTCTCAATCACACTTGCGGCAGATGAGATTAAAATTTCCAGATAAGGCCAGCAGGAGAACCTGGAGACTTGATTTCAGTCAGAGCTGAGCTTGTGGGACTGGGTGACATTGTTTAAAGTTCAGAAAAAATGAGATCAAAAAGTCTCAGGTCTGGTGCACACTTTTGATCCCAGCACTTGGGAAGCAGAGATGGCAGATCTCTGTGAGTTCCAGGCCAGCCAAGGCTACATTGTGAAACTCTGCCTCAGATAAAACAAAAAAGAAAACAAACCAAAGTCTTAGGTGTCAAAGTGGTTTGTGGTCACACAGGTATAGAAGGCAGTAGAAAGCTTCCCAGTTTGTTTGAAATGACACTTCTGGCTTTCTTTGCCATTCCTTGATTCCCACTACACCATACCACTTGCCCTTCATTATACAGCAGTTCCATTGTGTGTCTCTGCTGTGAACGTCAGCTCCCCAAGAGCAAAACCAAACCTATGCGTTTTTGTTCAGTACTGTCTAGCACACCACCAAAAAGAGTGTCCCAGTCGCTGTGTGTGCTCCTTAAGTATTTACTGAATGAATCAATGAATTAGGTCAGAGTTCATGACCGACAGAGTTTAGAGTGGTTTAAGTTGGTTTTATTCCAGATAATGCCTTTTTGTTTTCTGTGGAAAATTTTTTTTTCTTTAACAAATGCTGTTTGATAAATGAACATTCTGGCACAAATCAAAGACTCTGAAACAGTAGTTTTGTTTCTACTTGCATTTTCCCCAACTTGTGCCTTCCCCTGACTCAGGTTACCTGTGTTTTCCTCTGAGACTGCATTTCCTTGTAAGAAACTAGATGTGACTGTTTAAAAATTCAGGCACTTCTGCAGTCTGGTCACTCCTAGGTTATCTGTTTGCATCTACATTTTTGCCGCTGTTTTCGGTTTGTGCTAGACCTCTTTCCCTTTTACTCGCTATACTTGTATTTAGACTCTTACCTCATTGTAACTATGTGGGTGTCAGTGCCCAGTCACATGTAACAAACATGTCTGTCACCCTTGTCCACACACTTCTTTGGTAGTGGTGCTGCTATGGAATGGTGCCCGTGGAGTTGTCATAAGATACAGCCTCAGGTTGGCTAGGCATCTAAACCAACTCCGTCCTCCTCTCAGGAGCCACCCAAGGTGCCGTTGAGCCTACTTTTGAGTTCTCTTGTCATTACATACCTTCCCTCTCAGAAGTCTGAGCAGTAGAAGCAGCAATAGAATGATTGGATAAAGGAGTTTAAGTGAGGGTGCTTCAACAGATAGGGAATTCTTTTTTTAAAGGAACTATTGAAACTACTGGGGAATTGTTCCAGGAGCCACAGGCTAGTGTGAAGATCACACTAGGCACAGAGCATTGGTTGATAGGAGTCATACCCATCTGGAAACCTGGGAAAAATGGCCAAGAGTCAGTGATCAAAGATTCTGAGTCTTTGGACATATACAACTAAACAAAACCCCAAACTCAATCAAGTCGAAACAAAACAAAACACAAAAACCTTGTTTTCATCCTTTATCTTCCTGTTGAACTTTTTTTTTTGTCATTGTCCCCCCACCCCCACACCGCTCCCCATTTGTTGGGCTTCATTGGAACTTTGTACTGTATTGGCTGATGTAGACCAACAGAAAGGTTACCCCAGGTAACAAGACAAGCCTGCAAAGTCTAGAATGAGGTTTGGGAGCTGGAATTTGACATTCTGTTCGGAAACAGGAACGATGGGAATACACTGAGGGTAGATCTGATTTGCTGACTTTCATTACTAATCAGAACATGTTCAGGAATTGTTCATTCTAGTTTTTCTGATGTATTAATTCAACAGTACAATATTCTAAATGACATCTGGCTCCTTTCTAACCACTTTAATGACACAAACATGAAAGTGCTTGTGTGTGTGTGTGTGTGTGTGTGTGTGTGTGTGTGTGTGTGTATGCAGAGTCAAGTTATGACTAACTGGTCATTTTTGTCCCATCTGTAATCTATTTCTCCTTCTCCAGCACAGACACAGAAATAGAGAGGTTTACTCATAGCTCACAATAAAGTATAGGAATGGCAAGAGAATTAATATTTGCTCAGTTTCTGGCATCTGTTCAGTATATTATATGCATTGCACATTATCTCATATGTTATTAATATTTTGATTTAAATACTAGTTTTCCTCAATTTTTAGGAACATAAACTGGTACTCAGAGATGAAGGAATTTGTTCAAGATCACATTGTCAGAAGTTGCTAGAATTGGGTTTTCAGGCTTTATAGTCATAGCACAGAACCTCTTAGCATCTCTGCTTGAATCAGAGGATGGAATTTTTTCCCATAGTGGGCCAGATAGAAATATTTGAGGTTTTGAGAACCAGGAGAGAAGATGGAGGATATTATGTAGGTACCTAAATAGGCACTTAAAATCAATGATTAGAAAATGGAAAAACCATTGTTAAGTAGCAGCTTGCGCAAAGGACTGGGTTCAGCTTAGGGCCTGGGTTCCCAGCTTTTGACTTAAGGTATATTGAAAGTGTAAAGAAAAGCCATTTGAGGGGAGGGGAAGGTGTTTGTTCAGGTGATTGTAATTAGCTCTGTATCCAGTTCACATAGCTCTCAATAACAGAAAGTTCAGCATTTATTGATATCAGTGTTCCGTTCTTCCCACCTACAGTTATGGCTGCTTGTGTTTTATCATGAGCTGTGGTTGGCAAGATCTCGTTAGCTGCTATTGATTTCACTTCGGTCTTTGACCATTCTTCCAGTCATTACTTACACTAGAGATAATGTGAATAACCCAACACGGTATTTAGTGTATGGTGGACTTTCAGTAGGGATAGCTCCTAGCATTAACACTATCAGCTTGCCAAAGTATAGATTCTATTTTGTGGGTTATCATTTTTAATTATTTCATTGGTGATGCCTACTTTGCATATGGCCTAGGATGGTTTCTTTTTCAGCTGTTAATCATTTCTAAAATTGGTGTTTTTGTCTGGCACACACTATTTCCTTGTTTGTAGAAATTCAAAGTCTCTATAAAAAGCAATTAACAACAACACATCCCTCCCCACAACCAAAACCTTCAAGTTTTAGATTCTGAGTTAAGGGTTGTACATTAAAGAATAGCCTTACAAAAAGTTCTAGAACTAAATGTCTTTATATAAGGAATGAATGACAGATGTGCATCACCTGTATTTAAAGGGGAAACGAGGTTCAAGATGGTGCACGTCCCTAAACCCAGGACTTGCCAGGCAGCAACAGTAGGAGTGCAGCAAGTTTGAGCTGATCTCAGTGTATATGAGATCCAGAGCCACCTCTGTTACAGAATGAGACATGTACACCTCCCAACTCCACAAAAGGAGGCTTTGAATGTGAAATTTGTTTTTTAAATATTTATTTTTATGTTTATGAGTGTTTTGCCTGCCTGCATGCATGCATGTGTGCGTGCGTGCCTGCCTGCGTATGTGTGTGTGTGTGTGTGTGTGTGTGTGTGTGTGTGTGTGCACCATGTGTGCCTGGTGCCCCTGGAGTCCAGAAAAGAATGTCAGTTCTCTTGGAATTAGAGTTACAGGTGGTTGTGAGCTGACATGTGGGTTCTGGGAACTGAGTCTGGATCCTCTGGAAGAACAGCAAGTACTTTTAACACATGAGTCTTCTTTCGAGCCCTCAAATGTGAAACGTTTGAAAAATATAAATTGATATTTAAATCAGTCCAATCAACATTTTTTTGGAGACATTACTATGTAGCTGAGGCTGATCTTGAACTCCAGATCTTCCCATCTCTGCCTCCTAGGCATTGGTAGTAAAAGTATACAACGCCATGCTTTCAGCAATTTTCATGTTAGTGTAAATTTATCTAATTGTGTTTGTTTCACTGTTTCTCTATTAGCCTGAATATCACCAAAATTATTGAGATTCAGTTATATTAACATGATTTACAGTACAATCTTGAGCAATTTAAATCTTTTTTAATCCTCTGTTATTCTGATCCTTTTTTGCCAAAAGCCCTGAGTTACTTGCTTTTTAGTGCTCTCTTTGCTTCAGCTGAATCTTCCTCTTGTCTCTTACACCTCTGACTGTGGCTGAATCTCCCACTTCTCTAACTCCTCCTCCCCTGGAGGGCAGGATGTCTAACCCCACACTCTCCCCTGCACAGCGATTGGCTGTAAGTGACTTTATTGGCCTGTCAGGGGACAACTGTGGAGCAGAGTTCTCACAGCATTGAGACAGGAGATTCTCAGAACAAGGATTGCAACCAGATATGAGGGGTGCAGATATCAGCATTTGAATTACACAATAACATTATGTCTATATTCATGTGAGTGTTTTGGGGGACTGAACCTAACACCTTTTTCATGATGGGTAAGTGCCCACGAGCTACATCCCTAGACCCCAGCTAACTTTTATGTCTTGATTCATTAAATCCATTGTCTACCTTGTACTTTAATAGCTCTTTTACTCATAGGTGATTTTTTTTTGTAATATCTTGCAATGTTCATCTGGAACATATAGTTAATTGAGTGATTTAGATTTTCTAATGCTTATCATGCTTATAACTATATATATGTATGTTTCATTATGTAATATAAAAATTATATTTGTGAATAAAGTCACCACCAGCTTCACTACAAAAGTCTTTAAAAACAGTATTGGGAGGCTGTCCAACTCAGGAGATCTGACAGAGATTGCCTCAAGTTCTAATTTTTCATTAAAAACCTTGAATTCTATCATTGCCAACAAATACTGATAATTATTCTTCTTGATTTAACAGACTAACTTTGTAATTAAAAAGAAATCTGAATATCCAGTTTGTCATTCACATGAAATTGGTATTTTGTGACAAACAATGGCTCAGCTCACAGCCCAGTGTTTGGTTAGAACAAATGGCAAGCCATGCTGTTCACCCTGATCAACAAATATTCTAGCTAAAGACAATTATTGTACCTCGGGGTACAGCTTATCTCTATCTGCACATACATCTGCACATGCTTCTTCTTTCACCACACAGAGAATTAAAGTGATACATATTTCAGGGATCAGTACGAATACAATTAAGAATCATTATGATTTTCATCTAGGACTTCCTTAAGTGAAACATAATTTTTTCCAGCCCTACATGTTGAGATTCAAAAAGGTGACCGTACATTTCAGCTATCTCGGCACCCCTTGCGTTTGTAGTCAGGCATTCATGGAACATGCTGGGCTGATGTCAGCTGATTGCAAACGAATAGCAGGTGCAGTATGTAGAATTAATTGTCCTTTCTCAGGCAGAAGCAGAATTCTTCACACAAGAGCGGATTGCTGTTTGCTGAGCTGCCATGCCATTTGGAAGTGGCAGTGCTCTGATTTTTGTTTTTCCCCCTTTCTGTCAGCAAAATCAATGATGGGCATTACTGACTTCTTGCCTGTCCTGTTCGGCCAACATAGCACAATGGCTCACCCTCTTCGATACAGGTGTTTCCATTTAAAATATGAAATGCTGTTCAAAACTATTTACAATATTAAATTCATTACACTTGCACTTAAAATTTTTGTTCCATTTTTGGAAGTCTGAATTATTGGTCTGACAATGGTGTTGCAATACAAAGGAGGGGTTGTATTTACACCATTCACGGCATTGTCCCTTCTGCACCAGTCATAGCAGTCCCTCTTGTAGGCTACCACCAGGGGACATGCCCTCAATGTGGCCTTTGTGGAAATGGTTCCAGCGAAAGTCTGCTGCAAGCTGTTCCAGACAGTTCTGGCTCAGTTGTGCACCTTTAGAAGCTGGAGTTGTCTTCTAGTAGCAAGTGGTTGCAGCCGCCATGTAGCTCTGTGGAGTGTGCAAAGTTGTTTGACAGTTCTTTTCTCAAGGCTGCCTGAGCACAGAGGAAGAGCCTTACTGCTAACAATTAGGGAATCAAATCCCCCCATTTCCCCATCTTTGTTTATTTCCAGGAAACCAGCAGGAGTGCAAACTCCAAGAAGTCATTGATGTTAATTTTAATTGTGCTCTCAATAATGCTCAACAGCTGCCTAGTGCCCTGTAGTGCCCCGGGGTGCCCTGCTCTGTCCCACCAACTGTCAGTCATGCCAGATTTATGGATTCTGAGTAGTAGTACGATTTATTCACTTATCTATCTATCTATCTATCTATCTATCTAAATCTATCTATCTATCTCTATCTATCTATCTATCTATCTATCTATCTATCTATCTATCTATCTATCTATCTATCTATCTATCTATCATCTATCTATCTATCTGTTTTTTTACCTCTCCCTTTGCCAGTGTTTCTTCTAGGACAGGTCATCTTTCCTGGGCCATGGCAGTTAATTCTTACTTGCCACTAGGACTCCCTTAGTCTCATCTCCTGTAAAACTGTTTCCAGATTCATTTTGCCAGCCTCAAATTCCTTCATGATTCTCTGATGAGCATCAAAGTTCCGGTCTCTTCGCTGGCCCCTGGAGGTGATCCACTTAAGGTTACCATTTACATTTAATGCTACCTTCCAGTTGGCAGTCCTAAAAGGCACACTAAATTCTTCCCTGACTCCTGCCCTTAATTCTTGGCTGGTGATTTTCCTGCAAACCCTCTAGGGCCACCCTCTAGGGCTTATCTCGAAGCCTCATTCTTTTGCAAAAGACTTTCCCTTTGACATCCCCTCTTTTTTTTTGGCTGTTCACTGAACTGTGTATCTCTCATGCTGCTTAAACACAGTCAGTTTCTTTCCTATGTGTGTATGTACCCTATACCTATGGGCTAAGATGTACACCAAAGGATAGACTTAATCGTTCATCCTTTTTTCACCTCTGAAAGCAAACCTTCCTAGTCGTTTCACTAGTTGGATTTGCGGCAATAGTTGTACAAACATTGAAAAAAATAATCAAGATAGAAACATCAGAATCCCTGTGCTTATTAGACACAAGGTAAAGTTGTGCAGAATAAAACATTACATAAGATATATATAATAGTGTAAAACATACAAAAACATGCATGCATGTATTGTATTAATCATTTTGCTAGGAAGATTTTATTCTAGTATTGAAGGATACAAAAGGGTGGACATTGCTTAAAAAAAAAAAAAAGAAATCAGTTTTGGCCCACATAAGAAGTTGGAAAAACTTCAAGCGCTTCGAAATTGAAACCTGGCCTGCCAAGTACTCAGGCAAAGGCTTCCAGGTTTGGAGGCGGTTAAATGCTGGGAGGCAAGGGAGGAGACTCAACTCTGCACGCACGGGTTGGGCTTCCCACTCCCGGAACCGGGCGGGCCCGTTCCCGCAGTGGCCCGGGGCTCCCCGCAGGTCCCCGGGGTTCGCAGCCCCTGCACACGCAGCCTGTGGCGGGCCAGTGCCCGCGGGGTGCAGGCGCCGAGAGCCGGCCGGCCGGGGAGGCTGGGAGCTGGCACGGGCCAGGGTCCAGGGCGCGGGCGCTGGCCGGGGTTTCCAGGTGAGCCGCCGGAAAACAACCGGTCGGCCCAGGCGGGGCGGGCGGAGGGCGCATTGCTTCATCCTGGGCATTTTACTGGAAACTAGACGCATCCGGAGGCGGGGCGAGAGGCCGCCCGGGTGCCGCCAATGGCCGGGCGGCCGTGGGGGGAGGGCGGCGCGTACCGAGTTATATAGCCCCGCCGCCTCCGGGCGCGCACGTCCAAGTCGCTTGCCCGCCGCAGCCAGCTGCGTAAGCCCGCTGGTGGCGCAGGTGTCTGGGGATCCCGAGCGCCTAGCCTGGGAGAATGATCGTGGACAAGCTGCTGGACGACAGCCGCGGCGGAGAGGGGCTGCTGGACGCGGCCGGCGACTGCGGCCTCATGACCAGCCCGCTCAACTTGGGATACTTCTACGGCTCCTCGCCGCCCTCCGCCCCCGGCGCCTGCGACACGGGTTACCTGTCCGCCGCGCCCTCCGCGCCGGGCTCGCCCGGCTCTGACTCCTCCGACTTCTCCTCCACCTCCTCCGTGTCCTCCTGCGGGGCGGTGGTGGAGTCCCGCCCGAGAGGTGGCGCCCGCGCCGAGCGCCCGCAAGGTACCCACCCGCGGGACCCTGCGCCCCTCTAGCCGAGGTTCACACGCCTGGGAGGATGGGGCAGGACTCCCCAGGTGTATGTGTGTGTTGGGGGTGCGCCTAGTCGAGACGTTAAGCGACGACCCCTGCAGTAGACTTCCTTAGCGGCGGCACAAACACGGAGTAGTCAGAGTGACTTGTTCTGAGTGTCCACGGAGTCCTGAGCCTTTGGGTTCGAGCTCCGAGCACTCTGCTGGCTGGAGCGCGCAGTTCTGGGGGAAAGAACCTGAGAGTCTCGGATTCTCTTTTCTCACATCTCATAACCCTCTCCCTTTTCACTTCTTCCCCGGCCCGGAATTCGACAACCTCCGAGAAATGATTACACTACGATGACGGTTTGGGTCTGATGGAGATTTTTTTTTTCTTGTGACTCCTTTAGTGGCAGAGGATAAGGCTTGGGAACCACGATGTATTCCTAATATATTTGTAGGAATGAATTAAAAAAAAAGTTATCAGGACGTAGAGAATGCTGGGGTCGGGAAAGTGATTCGGGCTCTGCGCTTAGTTTAGAATGTTGGCGTTTCAGAGACCTGCTTGGAATTCAGCCGTCTTGTTTTTTCCGTGTGCTTCAGAATGGACAAGCTACTTCTAGTGAGGCCCTTTCTTTAGCTGAGAATTGCGTGGTTTCCTTTCTTCATGAGCCGAGTTACATAATTTGGGGGAAAACAGGATGCCGCTGTGGGTAGATTTAAACACCGCCTAGATTATCTCAGCTGTTGAAGAGTCTCATCGCAATTATTTTAAAGAATGACCCTTAGCTGTTCCCTACTGCTAGCCACTCAAGCTTTGGTTGTCTTTTATTTAAAAAAAAAGTTATTTTAAATTTAAAATGATGTGCCTTAAGCCACAGTGACGTGTATAGCCTATCTAAAAACTTAGGGGTGTTATGCCTTGATAGCCCTTTCTGAGGCCCTTGATAGCCCTTTCTGAGGCCCTTAGGTCCTTAGGCCCTTTGGCCGACATCTGGCTGAACTGATTTTTGCTAGTTGGTTACCACACAAGCCATGGGATTCCTGAACTGCATTTTTTTTTTTCACCATGTGACGTGGGCATGGAAATTTTAACACTTTTCACTCCAGAGGCATGCTATTAGATTCTGGCCACTTGGGTGTTTGTTGAAATCCCAGAACTTAAATCTTAAATCTGATCATTTTATTTGCCTCATCACTGAGATGTTTGTCTCATATACTTGTGGTATAGATGATCAAATTATGCTTTGGTCTTCATTTTATTTTTCCAATTTTGGACAGCGGACCAGCTATTCATTTCCTGATCTTCTCAATGTTGTGTTCAATTCACGTAAAAGAACTTGTTACATAGTTGTGGCCAGGAATGGAATACTGTACTCATAGTAAACTCTAAACTGCCTTCTGAAGTTTTAAGGTGATCACGCCTGTTTCCTTTTTACTTAGAATGCCCATGTACGTAATTCTAAAAACAGTAAGTGAGGGGGAAATCCTGTGTGTGTGTGTGTAAATGTGCTAAGTGAATTTTTAATCAGTTTTCTTGACACAAATTAGGGAAATGCTAAGAAACCTTAAGTCCCTATTGTTGGCTTCTTAGCTGTTCAGCTTTGAAACCTTGAAATCTTTAGAGGAAGTTTTGTTCCTTATTAGGTGAGTGACATAAAGGTACTTTATAATTTCTATATAAACATAAAAGACTTTGTCCTAAAAACTACAAATGCCTCATTTGTCCTCTGCTCCTCCAAGGATTTCTCAAAGTCAAGAATAATTATAATTCTAAATCTTGGCAAAACCTCTGATCCTATTTCATGAGTAAATAGTGCTGAGAGACAGAGGCTTTCTTTGGGTTCACCTGTTGGCCCCAAGGATCCTCAACCACATTTGATAGCGCTTTAATTCCTTAGGGTGTCTGGTGGGAAGATCTACTGGGCAACACAGACCCCTTGAGAAGTACTGGATACTGATGATGAGAACTCATTGGCCAAAGGACGTTGGAATAGCTTTGGCCATTGGAAAGGCTTTGTAGTCTGATACTTGAGGACTTAATCCAAAGGCTGCAGTCTTTGGGAGCTGTTAGGATTCTTGGCTGTGTGAAGAGATGTAACTGAGACGTTTCCTTTTCTTCTGAACAGTTGAGCCCCATATGGGGGTTGGCAGGCAGCAGAGAGGACCGTTTCAAGGTGTTCGAGTGAAGAACTCTGTGAAGGAGCTCCTGCTGCATATCCGAAGTCACAAACAGAAGACTTCTGGACAATCAGTGGATGAATTTAAGGTGGTGGCATCTGCTCTTTGTTTTGAGTGGGTAGGAGACTAGTCCATCAAGGTTATTGGTTTTTTTTTTTGCTAACTTAGGTCCAGTAATTCACTTGCAGTTTTTCATAGATGAGTTCGTAGGACAGGAGCAATATGTTTTGTTATTTGGGTGTATTCCTTGCACTTGGCTCAGTGCCAGGTGTGCAACAGAAATTTAATGAGTGAACAACTGAAAGCAGTTTAGGAACAAGGGGGCTTCATAGGATTCAGTAAAATTAACATTTTGATTAGAGAGGAAAGAAGCAGATGGTCTTATATTCATTTCATCTTGACCATCAAGATAGAATAGGCTAGAACTGAAAATGGAGAAGCTCTCTCTCTCTCTCTCTCTCTCACACACACACACACACACACACACACACACACACACACACACACAGCATGGAGATAGGTGTTCTCTCAGTATTTATTTTCCCAGAGGTTTATGGTATGCTGTAGAGGGGGTTAGAGATAAATCTTTACTAAGTGAGAAACTTTATGTACTAAATTGAGATATTTTCCTTTTGTAGACACAGAGCGTGAACATTGAGCAACTCACGGGTAAGAGCTACTTCTATTCATAATTTTATTGGTCTTTTTAGAGTAAAATGAATTAGTGTGGTTATGGGATGAATTTGTAAAGTTGGAATGATCACAGACTGCGTATTCTTTCCTTGGGAACAGAATTGAAGAGTGCAGTATCTGCAGTGGGGAAAAGAAGAGGGACTGATACTCTGTCTGATGGACCAGTTTGCAAAAGGCCAGCTGTGTTGCCAACTCACTTTGTGGTAAGCATCTCGCTGTTTTCCTGTGAGCATTCTGTGGAAATATCATTTCCACCCAGCATTCCTGGGATATTGTTGCTATTTTTAAAAAGCTATTTTTAGTGCTTGGGATTGAAGCCTAGCCATGTACCCTGCCACTGAGTCTGCCCCCTAGCTCTTAGAGGTTTTTGAAAAGAAGTGATTGTGAAAGTTGCTTTTTCCTTCTTTCTAGACATCACCTCAAACACCCACACCTGGGGAGAGCATGGAAGATGTTCGTCACAATGAATCCAAACTGGGTAGTAGTGCTGCTCTGCTTCAGAACATAATAAACATTAAGAACGAATGCAGCCCAGTTTCACTAAACACTGTCCAGGTTAGCTGGATGAGCCCCGTGGTACCCCAGAACTCCCCAAGAGACCAATGCCAGGATTTCCATGGAGGACAGGTCTTCTCTCCACCTCAGAAATACCAACCATTCCAAGTCAGTGGCTCTCCACAAATGATGGACCAGACTTCTATGTGCCAGTATTCGCCACAAACCCAAAACATGCAGCAGCCACAGCAGCAGCACCAGCACCAACAACAGAGCTATCCACAGAACCCAACTCTGCAGTTCACTCCTTACTCCAGAACATCCCAGTCTCCCAAGTATGAACCGAACCTCTTTGATAATCAAGATCCACAGTTCTGCACGAGCCAAAGTTTTGTGTCTCTTCTGAGTGGCCAAGGGGAATCTGAGCATATTGCTGTTCCTATTCAGGCTTCCCCCAGCATCCCACCACAAAACGAGACTCACCTACAGAACTTCAGTCTGATGCCAAACAATGCCTGCAAGGCGGTCGGGGTGCATGATGCTGGCTCGGCCTCCTTGGGCCCTTCCCTGTCACTCCAGAGCATCATGGGAAGCCCAATGAACACCACACAGCTAGGGAAGTCATTTTTTCAGTGGCAGGTAGAGCAGGAAGAAAGCAAGTTGGCAAATATTTCCCAAGACCAGTTTCTCTCTAAGGATGGAGATGGTGACACGTGAGTACACTTTTATCTCACGTCCTTTCACACTTGAACCTTATTGGTTGGCACAATGATAATTGTTATTTTGAGAAAAGATGTTCCTTTTATCTTTTTTTTTCCTCGAAAGAAAAAGCTTTTTGTTCTAAATTAAAAATATGTGCTTTCTGTGAATAACCTGTTTTGAAGGCTAATGTATATGGTATCTTTAGAGCAGAAGTGATTAGATCATGACTAGCCATCCGTTAGGAGTTGATCCGTAGGCTGGATCCTACTCTGTCCTGATCTGATGTCTTTGTACCTTTGGGCAAGTTACTTAAAATCTCCATGCCTTTATTTCTTGACACATGAAATCATGATGTTTCTGTCATGGAATTTTTATTAGTATTAAAAAATAATGGGTCTTAAATGCTCAGTATGGTGCTCACTCCCTATTCTTTTGCAGTTCAGATAGACTACCAACATGTCAGAAAAGCCAAATTCTCCTATCTGCAATGTTTCATTTGAATGTATCAATATATCAGAAATAGGATGAGGGAAATTTTGTTTTTCTCTGATCAACTTGATGAAGTCAGAAGCCATTCCTCTTTTTCCCTTGCCTCTTCATCAGGTTCCTCCATATTGCTGTTGCCCAAGGGAGACGAGCACTGTCCTATGTTCTTGCAAGAAAGATGAATGCTCTTCACATGCTGGACGTCAAAGAGCACAATGGACAGGTGAGAACGCTGACATGGCAGAGATGGACTTGTGGTAAAGTGAACGGTAGCCAGTCTCCAGTGCAGATTGCTCAGGAGCCCCAAATCAAGAGACTTCAGTTAATATTAACTTTGAGATACTGACTTTTTGCCAGCATTAACCTTGAAGTTATTAATGTTACCTTTGTAGTTGTTTGACCAAAGACTGTGTATAATTAAGCCGCACCCTAAGCTTATTTTAGTTTTCCTTGTCTTGCTGCATTTGGTTGCTTATTAATAGAATTTGTCATCTTTCTGTGGACCTTCCTCTCAGCCACAGTTTAGTTTCGTACTCCTTGCCGTGATAGTGCCAAGGGCTCTAAAAGCACGTTTCTTCTCTGAATGTCCACAGAGTGCCTTTCAGGTGGCTGTGGCTGCCAATCAGCACCTCATTGTGCAAGACCTGGTGAACCTTGGTGCCCAGGTGAACACCACAGACTGCTGGGGGAGAACGCCTCTGCACGTCTGTGCAGAGAAGGGCCACTCCCAGGTGCTCCAGGTAAGCGGCCAGAGAGCAGACTTCAATCGTCCCAGCACCAAAGCCATGGGGCTTGGAAGCTGTAGGCTTTGCAAGCAAGCATGTAGGCTGCTTGCTAAAATAACCTGTTTTGAGTTTATTTATTTATTTCTCAGCATAATAGTAGATGACTATTTGTGTACCTTACCTTTGGATAACAGGTGCATTTTGAAAATTTTGCAGGCAATCCAGAAGGGAGCAGTGAGGAGCAATCAGTTTGTGGATCTTGAGGCAACTAACTATGATGGTAAGCAGCTGCTACTTTATTGGATAAAGAACCACATGAGAAGTGGGGCCCATGAATTCTAAGAGTATTAAGTGTCATGCTAGGAAAGAGAGAAGGTAAACAAAGCTAAATGTTTTATGGGTAAAATTGGCACTTAAACTGCCTAGCTATATGCAGATTGCCTTACTGGGCTTTAGGGAGACCCTTCTAAGTGATGTGAGGAACCATCCTTAGGATAATTATAGTGACCAAAAGACTCGATGGATGTCTGACTTCTGTTGTACCCTCTTTCCTAGGCCTGACTCCCCTCCATTGTGCAGTTGTGGCTCACAACGCTGTGGTGCACGAGCTGCAGAGGAATGGACAGCCTCATTCACCCGAAGTGCAGGATCTCCTGCTAAAAAATAAGAGTCTGGTTGACACCATTAAGTGTCTGATTCAGATGGGAGCAGCTGTGGAGGCAAAGGTAACTTCACAGTTAGAGGTTAGAGATGGGTGGGGAGAAAAGTGGGCGTGGCAGAAGCCTGGCTTGCCAGCGTGGATTAAAACTGCTTCCCCACCCCCTACCCTAATTTTTAAGTTGGTAGAGTGAGTAGCTTTGTATGTGTAGTTAAGAAACTTCCCTTTGACAAGATCCTCTAAATCCACTTTCTTGATTCCTTTTTAATCTGTGGGTTATCCAAACAAAACAGTCATTTACCTGTGAAATAAATTAGTCTTTGTTTAAAAGTTAAAAGAAACTGGAAATTGATGATTCTTTGGCTTCCATTTTCATGTGCTGACGATAAAGGTGGTGCTTTCTTTTCTTTCTTTTTTTTTAAATTTTTTAATTTTTTGGTGGTGCTTTTGGGAATGATTAATTTTTTCTTTGTGGGATCTGGAATTTGACTTTTTAAATTTTTATTTTTTGAAAATATTTTTTGTTATATTTTTATTTGTTTTGTGTGTGCGTGTGTATGTGTCCATGTGGAGGTCAGAGGACAGCCCAAGGGAGTTGGTTGTCATTCCCTATGAGTCCCAGTTCTCAGCTCAGCTATTTGGAATTGGCAGCATGCCCCTTACCCCCTGAGTCATCTTACTTGCGCTGTGTTAAACTGGAAAATATTCTTTTTAAATCTGGAGACCATTTGTTGATTATCTTGTGTGTCCTGAAGTTGGGGATACAGATTCCCTCGTGGGTCACCATGCAGTGTGCTGTGTTTTCCCACTCTAGCAATACATGGTGGCTGCCAAATTTGGAAGCACAGGAATACATAATCAATGGACTTTGATATAAGAAAGTAATGCTTTATGTTTCTACACTTTAATGACTGCTCTGTGTTTGAGTGGAATGTGATAAGGATCAAGTAGGTAAATGAATTGGAAATTCAAGAGGAATAGGAGATTCCATGTAACTTGGACTTCAGGGAGACTCTGAAGAAGTCATCTTTAAAGCTGCTTTAGACATCTGAGACAGGGCCAAAGCATATTATCTAAAGCAGTGGTTCCCAACCCGTGGGTCTCAGTCCCTTTGAGAGTTAAATGACCCTTTTATAGGGGTTACATATCAGATATCCTGCACATCAGATATTTGCATTCATAACAAACAAAATTATAATTAGGAAGTAGCAACGAAAATGATTTTGTGGTTAGGGGTCATCATAACATGAGGAACTGTATTAAAGGGTTGAAGCTTTGGGAATGTTGAGAACCACTGCTCTGAAGCTTGGCATCTGGATTTTCACCCTTCGCTTTTCTTGCCTTCTCAAGGATCGTAAAAGTGGCCGCACAGCCCTGCATTTGGCAGCAGAAGAAGCAAATCTGGAACTCATCCGCCTCTTTTTGGAGTTGCCCAGTTGTCTGTCTTTCGTGAATGCAAAGGTAATTTCAGAAAACCTCAGGGCTGCCAGCGTTGTAATGACCTTTCCACCTTCACATTTTTGATGTCCCTTCATGGAATTTCCCCCTTCCTTATGTGGGCCATCTTGTTGCTGGTTTTCAGGCTTACAATGGAAACACTGCCCTCCACGTTGCTGCCAGCCTGCAGTATCGGGTGACACAGTTAGATGCAGTCCGCCTGTTGATGAGGAAGGGAGCAGACCCGAGTACTCGAAACTTGGAGAATGAGCAGCCAGTGCATCTGGTTCCCGATGGCCCTGTGGGAGAACAGGTGAGGGCCACAGGAGGGAGTGGAGGTTCCTTTAGGCCCTCTGGTCTGAAGTGTAGAGGGAGGAGGTTGTACAAGGCAAAGGCCAGCTGATGCTCTGTAGGAAGACTTCAGTGCAGAGTGTTTGAAGCAGTTCAGGCACATGTAATAAATGCTTAGTGAATATCAGCTTTTATAATTGTCTACTAACTGATCCTCTGTAAGAGTGGGAAAGAACCTAGAACATGTTAAAATTATGCTGTGCTTATGAAGTGTGGTTATATTTTATCATTGAAGTTGAATAGTTCCACATGAATAAACTTTTTCCCATAAGAACTTAATCTTTTAAGAAACTATCTCTGATGAACATCTTTTCCCAGAAGGAATTGGGGTGATTGGTAGCTGGGGATAGACAATTCCATACATTATTAATTATAAATTAATTTATGCAGGTTAGCTTTTCCTTTGATTCCTTGCTGTCATCAGAACCAAAATGTTCTGGCTTCTAGTCTGTGGAGCTCTTTGGAACTTAGACACTTGATAGTGTGTGGCAGTTTTTATATATATTGAGATCATTTGGGAATGTATGCTAAGCCATATAACTCTTATAATCGTGGCCTATTTATTTCTGTTGTTTTGTATTGTATTTATAGTTATAAGAAAAAGAACCATTATTTGGACTGAAAGGGAGAGCTGTTGGGGGGAAAAATAAATATCTTTAAAAAAAAAAAAAAAAAGAAGGGAAGAGGATGGGGGGGTTGAGGGGGAGGAGGGTGGAAGGGTGGGACTGGAGGGGGGAGTAGGGAGGGGATTGTGATTGAGATGTAACTTGAAGAAATAAAAAATAAATTATTAAAAAAAAAAGTCACGAAAACTTTTCAGTAAGGTTGAACTGAGAAAAGAATTAGTATTTAGAAAGGACAGGACCCATGATTAGCTAGCAGATGGTGGCCTCAAGCCCCGTATTTGGCTCTTCGCTGTGGTGTACTCACACACCAGTGTTCCTAGAGTGTGAGGCTCCTCACTGGATGTTCTTAGAGTGCTGTCGTTTTCCCTTCTGTATTGTGTGCTGTCATGTGCTGTCGTTTTCCCTTCTGTATGGTGTGCTGTCATGAAGAGGGTCTTCTCCCTTCCTTCCTCCATAGGTTGTGGCCACCGGACAGGTTTCCTGTTAGCAGCTATAAACAACCACCACAGTCTTTTCCTCTAGCTCATTGCTTCTAATCTACTGTGGGCTGAGAGGTAGATACCACTATTTGTCCAGCTGGAATACAAAATAAGACACTCTGGATGAGTGTTGGGGCTTTCCTGGGACCCATAAAGTTACAGTTCCTTTAACATTTGGATATTCTGGCCACTGTTTTGACTTGGAAGTCATTGAAATGCACTTGAATGTGTATAACGGGGACTTTATATTCTTGTTAGGGGAGGGTGACTTCACGATACGTGAGACAGTCTTAATACACCACAGTTATTGCCATGTAATAGCTCTTCCCACAAGCTCTAGTGGTGAAGATTAGCAGAAGAATATAGACCTGTTTTCAATTTTAATGGAGATACTTTACCGTCTTGCACTCAGCAGTCATTACAAGAAGCTCGGAATAAGCTGTAAAAGCTTGTAATTTTACAACTCTTGGGGCTGGTGAGTTGACTCAGCTATGCCTTCAAGTTAGGAGTGCTGCAGATGGCTTGTGACAGTAGTGAAACTCTGGAGGAAGAACACCACTTTGATCATTGAAAATGAACTTCGCAATTCATTTCTCTTCCAGATCCGACGTATCCTGAAGGGGAAGTCTATTCAGCAGCGAGCACCACCGTACTAACTCCATTGGCTTGGAGCCCGGTCAGCAACACTCACTGTCAGTTAGGCAGTCCTGATGTATCTGTACATAGACCATTTGCTTTATATTGGCAAATGTAGGTTGTTTCTATGAAACAAACATATTTAGTTCACTATTATATAGTGGGTTATATTAAAAGAAAAGAAGACAAATATCTAATTTTCTTGGCAGATTTGCATATTTCATACCCAGGTATCTGGGATCTATACATCTGAATTTGATCTGAATAGTAAAATTGCCTTCAATAAACAGTAGCTTTTGGGTAGGAAAAGACTCATGGGAAAAGACTTGATTTGTGGCGTAAAGCATTGCTCATGTAGCTATTGCCAGTTCCAAATTAGGTGAACTTGAAACATGAAAAGAAAAATGAAAGTGTTTGAATGGGAACAAAAAATTTGGATGTACTATTGATGCGTCTCTGGTCTGATGCAGGACCTGGTGGTTAATACGCTCACTCTTTCACTAGGTGAGAGAGGCCTCTGTGGTTAGGATATGATCTTTGAAGCTGTATATAACTGTCATTTTTACCTTTAAAATGTTGTACATATTTGATTGTTAACATGGACTTTGAAATGTGTAAATCAATAAAATAGAAAAGAGCTAGTGAATTGTCACACACTCAATTATGTGGTAACAATTATGCACATTCAAAGCAACTTTTATTGTGTAATCGCCCAACTATAGTCTTCACAGATTAAGCAGATGGGGAAGTGGGTCCCCAAGTTGCTAGGTATGGTTTGTAAATGGTCTTCTCAAACATTGGAAAGAGACACATTTGTAGGTTATCGAATGTTCTTGAATGGACCCTTTCTAAGAATCACCTCTTAGCATTTGTGATTTACATAAGTTGTTAAAGTTTGTTTGTCCTTAATAGAAATTATAAAAATTCAACATTGAAGCATAGCTTCTTATTTCTTGTTGTCAAACAGTAATAATACACTGTGATGTTTATATTATTCATAAAAATGTTTTACTTTTTAGTAATGTTAATTCTTTTAACATTATTTTGCTTACCTTTGATATGCCTGGGAAGAATAATTTAGCTTTGATTATGTACTGATTTTTTTGTAATAAGTATGACCCATTAAAAATTATATCTTTTAATTGACTTATCTTTTGTAGCTAAGTACTCATGTTCTTTTTAAAACGATGCCCTTTGGATTGATCCTGTTGTTGTCTTATGGACAGCGGTTAGATACAGCCCCTTGGTTTCTCTAAGGTGGAATGAACCTAGTCTACTCATTGACAAAACTCACACAGTTTTAAATGAACATCAATAAACTCATGTTGTCTTATATATGCATTTCCTTTTCCTAGTGCCATATTTGTGTGTGTAGGTTAAAAAGCACCATTTTCCCCCCACTTCTGAAGATTGGCTCCAAGGCCTTGAACATATTAGGCAAGCTCTTTAACCCCTGTGCTCTATTCCCAGCCCAGGGGAAGTATTAATGACAAACACTACATATCTTTAAATTATTTGCTTTTGGATTTTCTTTTGAAAACATGTTTCCTCGAGTTGTATCCCTTTTAACCCCCAACATGGTCTCCTGTGTTCATGAGTAGAAGTTTCAGTTCTGAAAATACGAGTTTTAATAGTAGATACTGTTGAGTACTCAGAAGTTTATTTAATAAATGAGCAGATCAGCGATCACAGGAAACACAGTGTGGGCATCACCAGGGTCATCCTGAGAGGGATGTCAGTCTCAAAACAGTACCAAGTAGGAGTTCTTCGCTTTCCCAACATTACAATTGCTGCACATGTATCCTCATTCTGAGAGTTCTGTTGAGCACCTGATGAAAGCCATGAATTCTTTCTGTGGAAAATGTACATGAGCGTATGTTGTACAGGACTGCCCTCCAGTTCAAACTGCCACCATTTTCATGAGTTCTTCCATGTCCATTTGTGATAAAAGATCATCAGAGATGAGCTTATTGACTGTTGACCTTCCCTCATGGAAGGAGGTCCACCTGAATATCCAACCATTCTTCCCAGTGAGTTGTATTTCTGCCGTAATTGCATGTGGCAGAAGGGTCTGGGAAAGACTAAGGGGAAGGGGTCCCATCTGTGCAGCCTTGAGCAATCCATGCTGGGTATACATTTTTTGGTGTGACTGATTTGGGTTCACCAATGCTCCTGACAGTAATCTAATACTGAGTCTCTGTACATAGATCCAATAAACTTACTGGATCCTCAGGAGAAGCTTAGGTGAATTTTACTTAGTTCCCAGAGTTCTCAAGACAGAATATATACACTATTAGGGCTTCACATAGCCCCAGAAGATCACGACTTACAGGCTAAGTCTCTCTCTCTCTCTCAGTTTTTCTTTTAAAGTCTTGAGCATAGATTGCAAATGCACTTGAATGGATAACCATGACAGCAGGAACGAAACACCCTGCTAAACTTACCTACATGTTGAGTGTTCCCTAGATGAGCTTAAGTGTTTTCAGCTCCCATTTATTTCACAATCAGCTGAATAATGTTTAACAAAGGTGTGTGTGTGTGTGTGTGTGTGCACATGTGTGGGACACGTGTCAGGGATAATATGAGGCAAAGGGTTAAGAGGCATGGTATGCAGCTCAGCGTAATCCCATCCCTTGAGAAGCAGAGACAGTTGGACCTCTGTGAGTTAGAGGCCAGCATGGTCTACATAGTTCCAGAGCTACATAGTGAGACCTTGTCTTGAAAAAACCAAACTAACCAAACAACGATACATAGCAAGTACTTTATTGGATAGACTAGTTGAAGTACCATTTAAAAGGAAAAAAGAAAAGAAAAAGAAAACGTGTGAGAGATTACTAAAAGGACTTTACATCTGGGAGGACTCAAGATAGGGTATTTGGGCTAGGTATGGAAGAGTTGATCCAGATGCTCAGGTAGGGAGGAGGAAAGTGGAAGAAATAGGAAATGGTGTGAAGCCCAGGCACAGTATTTTGTGGAAACAGTAGGTGATTTCAGTGTAGTTTGATTAGAATCCAAGATAGCCAAGTATTTCTACTTGTGTTCTACATGTGACTGGTAATACTCTCACATCACATTGATAAATATCCTCAGACATTCTAGTGGCTCAGCAGGGAGGGAGTAATGTGATGAGTAATAACTGCCACAAGGGTATGGAAGGGAGCCCCATAGAAGCCAAGACCATGTGCTCATTGTTTAGCATGTTGGACATGGTAGGAGATCATTCAATTTTAGTTAAATGAGTGAACAAGTACATGCCAGTTGTGGTTAGAGTCACTGGTTATGGGGTGGGGGTAGTATTGTGAATGAGGGTTCACTATTAATGAATTAATGCCTAGTGTATTTAGATATGCAAGTTTGCATCAGTCATAGGTAAGGATAAGGGGTCTAGTTGGGCTCTTAAAAATTATTTTCTTTATTAGTATGTCTGTTTTTGCAAACAACAGTAGTTTAGGTATAGTCTACAGAATCCCCACAAGTCAGACACCAACTTTTCCAGCTTTGTTAGTCAAACCAGTAGCATTTCATGTCAGGAGTGGAGAATTTTCTCAAACTCTTCTAGTTTTTAGGAAGTATCAATTTCTTAAACATAGCATCAATGGTTTCCATTTCTGATAACAACAGATACTGTTAGTGAATAGAGTATTATTATCAGTTAATTTGTATTGAATGTGCATCAGGGAGAAGTCAACTTCAGACCCAGGCAAAGTACAGAGGTCAGTGTACAAAGTTTGAGCTTATTTAGAACTGTGTTGCTAGGATTTTGGTTTTCATGCTAGAGTCCTGGCTTAGTTGTTGAGAGAAGGGAAAGTGTGGCTGTCTTATCATTAGAGCCTCTGTGCTGTGCACAGTATCAGACACATAGTTTAAGGTATATCTTTTTCCCCCCAACAGCTCCCCCTTTCAGTCCAGCAAATGACTCTTTCTCTTATAACAACAAATACAGTACAAGACAAGAATAATTAGGCCACAATTATGAAAATTATAAGGCATAACATACATTCCCAATGTCCAGTCCATACGTATTTGGCACCTGACTTTAACATTCTACTATCTAACCATCTCCATGTTTAAAGTTCTATATCCAACTCAGCTTCCATCCTAACTTGCACCACCAGCTTAAAAACATCTTCTTAGATCCAGAACACCCTCTTAATTCCTAAACAACTCAACATTTAACTATGAGACCTTAACTATCTAGTCTTCAACCACACCAGAGACCTGAGAAGGATAAATATATCTGATTATACAGGAAGTGCAGGGCCAGCAGCTTCCAAAACTAAGAAATGACAGACAACTGGCTGCCTGGACAGTTCCCAATTTCTCTCCATACATTCCAGCATCAATCTTCAGCCTTTTGGCCCCGTTTCTCTGACAGACATTAATTGTAAAGCAGGAATTATGAAGGACTTGCCTACCCTGTCTTGGCAGAGTTAGGCTGTCGACTTACCTGCTTCCAAGTTTTGTCCTTTTTAGATAGCATGCTGTCCACAGTTGAAGCAAGGGATTTTTTTTTTCCAAGTGACAGGCTTGCCACTAATTCAACCATCTCCAAATGGAGATTCATCGATGCTCGTCATCTACTTGGAGTAGAATAGGGGATGACAGCATTGTTTTTAATCAGCTCATAGTATCTCAATCCTCATAGCCTACTTTCCATTTGCTGCCAGTGTCCCTCCCGTAGGGCTTTAGTTTCAAGTGTGGAACCTCAGGGATGGCTCCCATCAGGGTCCATGATGCTTTTTTGTTTTCCTTTAGTGCTCCCTCATTACTGACGACCCTGTTCATGGAAAGCAGACTTTCACAATGGGGTTTTAAATTTTTAAATAAAATCTATCTGGAATTTTTTTTAAAAAAAGATAAAAACTTGAACTTGACTTATAGACGTCTTCAAATAAAATACAATATATCATAGATGACTTAGTTTGAAGGGAGATAGACTTCTTTAGGACCCCACAAAATGATTTTGTTGTATAGATGCAATAAGGCTGTATATTAAACCAGATTACTTTCGAAACAGACCCTTTAAATGACTGTTGAGTTTGTTCATATTTTGTAGTAAAGATTTATATAGAGAAATTTAAGGATATATATTATTACTTTTCATGTATATTCTAGACACACAGAGAATAAAACGTAGCATGCTAAATACAAAGGTTTAAATTTTTTTATTTTTAACATTTGTTTATTAATTCAAGTTATATCTCGATCACAGCCCCTTCCTTCCTCCCCTCCAGTCTCACTTTCCCACCTTCTATACCTTCTCCCACCTATCCTTCTCCTTCAGTGTGGGCCCCCCCCACATATCAGCCCCCATCAGTTCACCAGTCATATGAAAGATAAGAGCTTCCTCTTGCTCTGAGGCCTGACTTGGCAGCTCAGTTAAGATAAAGTGTTTCACTAACAGGTAATGATTGAGACCATTCCCCTACTTGCTAAGGGATCTGCATGAAGATAAGTTGCCTATCCTCTTAAATACAAAGGTTTTAAACCAGTTCATAAGTTTCTCTTCTATGGCATTTTCTGTTTCCCAAGATACATGAATAGGTAATTTTTATTTTTCTTAGTTATATAGAATCTATTAGAGGTAAAAGGCACATACCTGTTGAATTAACTTTTGTTTCTATTTTTTGCTTGTCATTGCTGAATTCAAAGGCTTTTATGCGTTTTCTGGATTGCTACAATAGATTTTTTTTTGGTTATTATTTTGTTTTGTTTTTGTTTTGTACGTGAGGTGATTGTGTGTAAATGAGGTGGTGTGTGTGTTTGTGTTTGTGTGTGTGTATGGTGTGCACGTGTATGTGTGCATGTGTATGCGTGTGTGTATGTATATATATGTGTGTGTATGTGTTTATATATGTGTGTGTGTATGAAGTTGACATTTTCCTTGATTGATTTCCACTTTATCCAATGAGGCAAGAGTTTCCTCTGGTTGTAGTAGAAGAGGTTGCCAGAGTGATTTTAAGCTTGGGAAGGATTCAATCTTCAAGTACTGGCTTGGAGGATGGAGGAAGGGCTATGTGCCATGGAACATAGTTAATTCTTCTAAATCAAGAAAACAACTGGGATCTCAGTCTTCCACACACAGGGTCCAAATTCTGTCAATAACTGAATAAGCTTAGGAGCAAATTTCTCCTCCACAGCCCATGTAACACCATAGTTTTACTTTAACATTCCAGGCAGATAATGTAGCCAAGCCCATCCAGACTTCTGAACTGCTGAACTTCGACTTAAACACCATCAGCATTTTAAGCTTGGAAGAATGGTATTTAGGAAAAGAATAATAGATACAACAAACTGGTAACACAGCATTTGAGTTGTAGTGTGAGTTTGTACACTCCTGCTGTTCTAAGAAAGCAGCAAAAGCGATTTCCCAATAAGCAGGCTCATTTTGAAAACTAGCACCTCTACTCTCTATCGGCTCATGGAGGTCATTTTTATTCAAACCACAACAGTGGCCATTGAGGTTTCTCTTTCTTTTCAGCTTTAGCTTTCATGAGCATAAAGTTGCTATAGATAGCCTTGTGTGTGGGTGTATATTTTCATTTCATTTTGGTAAATGCCCAGGTGTGGAGTTTATATCCATGGATGTTTAATTCTATCAGAAACCCCTGAACTGTTTTACAAGCCTCTTTACCATTGTCAGTTCCTAGTACCATCTAAGAGATCTAACTTTCTTATCTTCCTGAAGAATTAACATTGCTGGTCCTTTCAGTCTTGGCTCATCTAACGAATGGGATATGCAGTATCACTGTATTTCTTTAATTTTCATTTTCCCCCTAAGGTAGTTGGTTATCATTTGTGTTTGTTGACTGGTCATATATATATATATATATATATATATATATATATATTTTTTTTTAGAGGCAGGGTCTCATGTACCCCAGGCTGTCTTCTAACTTATTAGGTAGCCAAGGGTGACTTTGAACCTCTGATTATACTTTATGCCCTTCGTACTGGGATTAGAGGTCTGCATCACCATGTGTCACTTTGTGTGGTGATTTGGCTTGAAGCCAAGGCTTCATGAATGCTAGGCAAGTACTTTACCGTATCGTATCAACTGTCCCTAGGCCCCATATACCTTCTTTCATGAAAAATCTGTTCAAGCCTTGTTACCTTTAAAAAATAGACCATCAAGTAGATAGATGGAGGTGGTACATTCTTTTAAGCATTCTTAGCATTCAAAGTCTGATTGGAGAGAATCACAAGTTAGAGGTTAGCCTAGGCTGCCTAGATAGTGAGTTTGAGGCCAGCCTGGGCTATGCAGCGAGACTTTTGTCTTAAAATTATATTACTATTATTATTACTGAGTTTTAAGTGTTTAAAATCTACATATATTCTGGATCTTTCCATATTGACAATTTATTACACAAATGTCTTCCAGTCTGTGACTTGCCTTTTCATCATTTTTTAGAAGGTTATTTTGATCCATTCTCACTTTCTTTTTCTTCTGGGACTCTATATACTTATTTACAGAATAACCTAATTACAGAACCTAATAGGTTCTTTTTATATTTCTTCAATCTATTTTATCTCTAGTAATAATTCTGGATTTTTAAAAACTGACCCATTTTCTTCATCCAAGTTCATTTCTGTTCTACTACCATCTTTGGTTGGTTTACTATGGCTTATTTATTATTATTGTTATTGAACTTTTTAGTCCCAGAATTTCCATAGTGTTTTAAAATATAGTTTACAGTTTTCTGATGAGACTTCCTCTTTTCATTGATGAGGTTCATCCTTCCCTTAGTTCTCTCAACATATACCATCCCTCGAGTTGTATTTATAGTAGCTACTTAAGGTCCTTGATTTCTAAATCTGGAATCTCAGTAGTAACTATCCTTGTGTTTCCCCTTTCCTTGGAGAGAAAGTTTACTTGATTTTTGTTGTTGTCCCATGCTCAGCAAATGTTTAAACTGATTACATGTAGACTTTAGTAGTTTATATATGGTGTAGACTCTAGGCTCCAGAATTTAGTAATCTTCTTTTGAGAAGCATTACCTTTTTCTACTAGGTAGCTCAGTTATTGACTGGTTTCCTGGAAATTCTATAGGCTTGACTTCTTGCATTTTGATGGTGCATCTTTGGAAAACCCAATGTTTTTCAAGTCCCCTGTTTTGCAACAGCTCTGTCCTCAAATTCTGTTTTCTTTGTTAATCTCTTAAAGGCTTGTCTTGAAGTTTCATTATGGTGGACTGGAGTAGACCTTGTTCTACAGTAGGGTTCTCATCTTTTCTGGCATCCCAATTAGGGGGTTAGTGTATTAGTGAATTGATGACAAGGTCCGGTCACTTATGTCCAGTAGCACTGTTTGATGCTCTTGCCTTTTTTCTTTCTGTTCTTTGTAGTTATGACAAGCCTCAGGACATCTTACCACAAGGATGCTTGTCTGAGACATGAGCCAAGAATTTGTAAGGAGGAAGCTTCCATACCACTTTTGGGCCATTTTTTTCTTCCCACCTCCATATAACATCCTTACTTCCCAGTGCTGTGTACTGTAGATCCTGACTGCTTCAGTTCTTATCGCTGATCCCTGCTGACATGTTTCCTCAGTTCAGTAGGACCATGATGCTTGGTTTGTGGTTCACCTTCTTATGGCATATTTGAAAAATTGTCCCTAGCCAGAGACCCAGGGCAACACTTGGGCTCACCCAGCGAATTTCTGCTCTCTTAGGAATCTGTGTTGAATTTCCAGTTGTACAATACTTAAAACCCTCATGACTCTAAGATTCCATGCTGCATTTCTAACTTTATTGTTTAGAGTTGGAGGGCTAGTCCAGTACTGGCTGCTATACCATATCTGGGAGTGAAGAGTATGTTTTTAGAGATTAAATCATAAGACCTTGAGATATGGTTGGTATGAGCTTAGCGTGAGAAAAGCCTGGCTTCAATCCTATGCATATTAGATTTCATAAACAGATACTAGAGTTCACAAACAGGAACATATTTAACAAGGATAGATTCCAAACTTCTCTTTGAACTGAAGAAGAAATTTTAATGTCATGAGTTCCATCCAATGCCCTGTCACAATGGCTCTATTCATACAAAGTTGGTATGATAGAATGTGGTTTCTTTACAATTCTTAAAACTATGTAGCCAACTTCTCTAAGAAGCCAAAAGAAAGGGTCTATATACCACTCATAAGAATAGCTTACTGTTTTAGATTACTCAATGTTTTAGGTGCTGTCTGTAAATTTTATTTCTATTAACTATAATAATATATTTTCATAATATTATCTAATTTATTACCATTTAATTTAGAATTAACTACTAGTCAATACCCAAACATTTACTAGTAGTTACTAATATATTTACCTATTAAGTTGAAGTGCAAAGAGATGAAATAGTTTTTCTTATGGTGGGTTATCTAGTGGGTGGCAAATAAGGAAGTCTGTGGAAAGTCTTTGCCAGTGTTCATTCTAAAAGTGTTGTGCAGGCTTAAAAGATTTTAGAAACACAACACATGTGAGTGTGCAAATGGCAGGTAGGTAGATCCTTGAGGGCTGGTGAATACGTGAGAGCCTGTGGGCATGTGGGAGCTCCTACCTCAAGCTGTTTTCAAATGTAATTTTATCCTAGTCATACTACTTAACTGTCAACTGATTTAACATGTACTTTGGAGTTTTGGTCCAATACCACCTGCTTCAGGGAAGCTTGCTACCTGCTTTCATAATAGGTTGCTCTTTATTTTTTCAACCACACTTATAATCAAACTGATATAAGTATTTACTTTCTAGATGACTTTCCTTATAGACTACGAGCTCCATTGGACCCAGTGGCAAGGCACGGTTTCTGGAATGGAGTACTTGGTAAATGTTTGCTGAGTGGATGAATAGTCAGTTCTCATCCTTCTCAGCTTCCTATAAACTCAATGCATCACTGATGGCTTCCTTTTCAAAAGGAATGTTTAAAAAAAATCACAAGGTAAAATTTATTTTAACAAAGGAATATAAATTGTAGCCACTACCACACTACATGACTACTGTATCATGATACAGAATAGATTTATCTTCCCACCAAAAATTCCCTCTTAACTGTTTCTGGTTAAACTCCAAATACCCAGCATTCACTCAATAGCAATCAGTGAAAAGTGGTTCTTTTACATTAATTAGTCTGGGCTCTTTCCTCATTGTCCATTTTGGTTTCTCTGTACTGTAGCTGTTTTAATGCTTGGTCGCACTTCCACATTATTAAATTATTTATACCTTTAAATTAATTAATTAATTAATTAATTACAAATTTGTGCTTCACATGGAATCATTTGAGACACTGACTTGACCACCAGGAAGAAGAGGGACATGAAATCAACTGGGTTTTGTTGGCAGTCTGCTATTTCTGTTCTTCTATGAGCTCTAGTAGCTGTGCACACCTCTTTGCCTCTCTTTGACTGAACTCATGCTACAGGGTCTGTGTGGGCCATTGCAGTGGTTTCCACCTTTCTGATGCTTTCCTCATGTGCGGTCTCTGCATTCCACCTCTAGTGAAACATCTAAGACCTTAAGACCTCCAAAACCCTCTTATGGGCACACTACTGAGCACTTGGCACAGCTTTCCCTCTTCTTCACAAGGCCCTTGCTTACTTCTAAATCATCCTTATCAAGTCTTATTTACTACATTGTATGATGTTCCAGTGTTCCCAAACTAGTTGACATTTTCAAAGGTGTCCTATGTTTGTTCAGCTGTCCTGATGGCTTTTCATCATGTTATCTGCCAAGGAACACCTATTCAGCATTAAAGACAACACATGTGACACCTCTTGCTTGCTTTCTAAGAGCACATGGCTATTCTTTTTGTCTCGACAGTTAAATGTCTACCCACCTGTCATAAAACCTGTCATTTCTAATAGCATCTCATGCTCACACTCTTATCTCTCACCCAGTAGAAATGTTCTTTGAGCTAAGTTTGTCACTTGTTTCTTTGAATGACAATGTCTAGAACAGCACCTGCCTTGTATAGGTGCTCAACAAACATTCTTACAAATTTGATTAAAATAATTACCACATTTCCTGCTTCCTTTCCTTCCTCTTTCCCCTCCCATGCTGCCATCTCCCAACTTCCTCCCAAATTCATGACCTCCTATTCTTTAACCCTTGTTGTTAAGTATAAATATAAATATAAACTATAGCATACATATACATACACATACACAGACACATAAACGTACACATATATATGTACATATACATACAACTTGTGGAATCCATCCAGTGTTGCCTGCATGCATAGGGCTGAACACTTGATAGTGGGTAACCAATCCAGGGGTTTATCACTGGGAAGATTAATTCTCCTTCCCCAGCAGTTGCTAATTGCTTATAGCTCTTCATCTAGGGGTGGGGTCTGTGAGAGTTTCCCCAACTAGTGTTGAAACTACTCCGGAATTACTCTTATTTAGGTAGCCATGCTGTGTGCTCAGCAAACGTTTGATGAATGTACCAATGAATAACGTTTTTAGTGTACTACCCATTGAGCTCCTTACTACACTTTGTGAATGTGCTTACAATGCATCTGGTTTTGGGTATCTTAGATTCCCATTTAGACACTAATAATCCTGCATGTGTGTGTGGGTACACATACATGTGTGCCTGTGCAGATGTGTATTCATATATGTGGAGGTCAAATTTGATATCAGGTGTCTCCCCCAGTCACTCTCCACTGACTGTTTTGAGACAGGATCTCTCACGATCTCTCCTTGATTCTGGATCTGCAGATTTGGCTTCATGAGCTGACCAGCAAACTCAAATGGCCTTCATGTCACCAATTCCCTAGCATGGAGATGGCAGATGCTTGTCACTACCCCTGGGTTTTTACATGGGTTCTGGAGGATTGGACTCAGGTCCTCATGTTTGCATACAGTGCTTATGAACTGAGCTGTTTTTCCAGCCACTAAGCATTCTGTCTTGACATTTTCTTCAGCCCTCTGTCAGACAGTATGCATCTCTGTATGGGTTTGCTATTTGGCATCACTTCAGTTGGCCTTACCCATAGCTCTTTGCTTGCGTAAAGAAACTCAGTTTGCAACTATAGAAATGAAAAAGGGAAAAGCAGGAGATGTCGAAAGTGAACAAGAATTTCCCACTGGTGTCTGACTGGCTTTGAACTTCCTCTACGGTGGACTCAGAGTAAGATCTAAGCTGCCACTGTGCTTGGGTCTGGACTGGCTCAGGTAACACAGCCGGTCACACTTTTATCTGCTGTGTAGTGTTCAGAGCTCTGCTTACTTTATGAACTCCCACCCCTTGGGTCTCAGCTCCAAAGTATTTGAGTTGAAGATACTAAGGTATTTGCTGTTGAGGTGGAGATTTAGTTTATTTATTTTTAATGAGATTAAAAGTATTGAGTTTCTTCACACCTATACCTAATGACGTCATTTCATTATACAAAACAAAGCAGAAACAAACAACACACGGGTACATTCTTCATTAAACCTAATCTTCCTTCAGTGTCTGGAATTCAAAATGTTTTTTTTTTTTTTTTTTTTTTTGTGCAAAACACCCAGAAGTTTGAAATGAAGATTTTGTTGTTGTTGGGACTCACAATATAGTCCAGTCTCAAACTTGCCATCTCCTTAGGTCTGCCTCTTGAATTGATTACAGACATGGACCGCCACACCCAGCTAAAAGTGAAGGGCTGTAGTCTTGGTCATTTGGGATGCTTAAGTCAGCAGAATGTGAAGGATTTTCCAGTTTGCTCATGTTGTTTCTCTTTGACAGCATTGCAGAATCATCTGAATTTGCATTACTAGACTCTCTTGCTATATAGTTGTTAGGAGGAAGATGAGGGCATATTTGACATGGTAGTACAAATGGGAAAGGGGAGGAGGGATGCAGGATGCCCAGCTAACAGATGTGCTGCCTCTTGACCTGTTTTCAGCTATGTCTTGAAAAGTTGGTTCAGGTTTCCAGGAGGTATGTTTATTTTCACTGTAGCATTTTTCTGCCATTAAGCCCTGGAATTAGAGGTGACAGAGGGGGATTCTGTATAAGTCTCATTATGTAACATTCCTGAGAAGCAAGATATTTTCAGAGACAACCTTAAGCCATTTCTCAAATGTTGCTTTGATCTTGAGGAATTTTAGGTGAGGAGTACACCAAAACATCACAGTAGACTCCAGAAATGCTTCCACATATCTCAGTGGGATAAATGCTATTTGTGCCCAAGCCCTTTTTGTGGTGTCTTCTTGAAGAACAGCTTTCATGAGACTGTAAAGAACAAATTTCTATCTATACTGTCTTAGTTCTACATCTGAGGGAATCAGAAGTTGTACATTCTTACTGTTGGAATTTGGACATAAATGTCCCCTGTAGGGGTTAGATAAATTAGATTTGGAAAATATATAGGAGTTTCTGATACTGTCTCTTAATTCGGGGCCTGAAGAGCATTATCAGCATGAAGTCAGCAAAAACAGGAAAGACTCAATAGACTGAAAAACAAGGTTGAAGTCAGGAAAACAGGAAAGATTTAATGGATTTGAAGAAACAAAGTATCTGGCCTGACATTGTTTTCAGCTGCTAAGTGGGCGCAGCACAAATTAAGTTGAAACAGAGTTCCTCCTATTTGAGGACAGTGCGTGGAGCCGAGAAGAGAAGAGGCCGCTGATGCTAGAGAGCTCCAAGAGTCCTGCTAAAAAAACGGCTGGCCATTGATGGCCAGCTCTCTCCCTGAAGCAGAAAGAAGCCGGTGAGCAAAGAAAGCCTGCGCAAGACACCAAAAGGCCAAGGACTGGACCCTGTGGCTCAGCTTTTGCCTAGAGGGGTTTGATCTGTCCAAACAGTGGCCTAAAGGAAACGGTGCCTGGCTTTAAGGACTGAGGCAGAGCAGCTGAGTTCCTGATTCAAAAGAAGTAAGTTGGCCTGCAGAAGGCTGAGGTCTCCCACAGAGAAGAAAGCATGAAGCCTTATTTAAGGTGAGACTGCAATAACCAACTTACCCTGAGGAACCTGCATCTGACAGATCCAGAAAAAGGACTGCTAAGTGTGTTAAAGAATCTACAACAAAGACTGTGTTCCTGACGACTGAGGACCTGCCCCAGAGACTGTATCATTCTAAAAGGTTATGAAAGTAGTTGTTATGATTATCAATAGGTTTAGTGGATAGGTTAAAGGGGTTGTAGGAATTTATAGGTTTAGTAGTTAAGAAATTGTTGGTGTTTGTTATAAGTGAATTTAGTAATAAATAAATAAGTGTTAAATAATAATTTAAAAATTCGGTTACAGTCCCCTGAAGGTTTAAGTGTTGGTGAAGACTTGGTCAATGAATTGTGACCTTTCTGGGTTGTACTTTGGGTTTTAGGAAGTAGGGGCCGGTGGGATAAGGCTGATCTATATGGGCATGTGCTTGAGACATGTATGAAGGGGTCTTTCTCTCCCAGTCTCTCTGCCCCTCTATTCTGAACTTTGAGGCGAGCAAACTTCTGGCTTTGCTGTTCACCCTTGCCAGAGGTCCAGTGTCAAAAAGGCCAAGTGAACATGGGGGCAACTGTGAGCCTACGTGAGTCTTTCTTCTTTTGATTTTCTGAGATGTTTTGTTCCAGCAAAGAAAAAGCTGACAGACACATTTAAGATAATAAGATATACTTGCCTTCAGAGTCAGAAAACAAGAAAATGGTGCTAACAAAAGAATATGTACTAAGAGAGGGAAGGGACCTTAGGGGCATTGGAGTCAACTCCCTGGAATTACTTTCATCCCTATAAATCAAGCAGTTGTTTGGCTTCCTAATGGCAGGACAGTTGTTCCTGTTTTGTGCATTGAAAACCATGGTGAATCTTGGCACTGAGCGTTAGGGTAGTACTTCGTGGAGATTTTTATATTTATGAGCGACTATGTCAGGAGGATAGAAAGAGAAGTTGTCATGGTAACTAAACTGCTGATGATAAAAAAAGAAGCAGGAAACATATTATTTAACACGGAAAGAGAGAACATTGAGTTACTAACACAAAACATGATTGAATAATTGAGAGTCTGTAACCTACGTGCATCTTCATTCTTGCTACTGAGAGATTTCCTGAGTGCTGTTTTAGAACCTTACTCAGCAACTAGTGGGATAAAAATGGATGGAAAAAAAAATCCAGACTCTTCTGCCAGTTCCCTATTGTGGTTGTGAGATGAGTTTTATGCAAGAAAGTGCTATTTAAAGTACTAGGGATAGTGTTATACAGCTGACTGTACATAATTTTAAGGGAAGAACATGAGCATGCTGGTTACATCTATGGTGCTGTAGCTTTAGCCTCCAACTTATTTAATTTTTACAATGTCCTCTAGAGGTCGGGAAATATTTTTTCTCTTATGTCATTGAAGCCCGGATATGAATAGTGGTACTAATAATATTATACTTGTAGTCTATAAAATCCTTGCTTCTCCTTCATAGCAGTTTTTACAATTGGAACCCATGCTGTTAACTTCATTAACTTTCTTTAACACTTCATTTTATTTCTTATTTATGCATATATATGTGTGTGTCTGTGCACATGGGTGCAGGGGCCTATGATGCCAGAAGTGGCCATTGGATCTCATGGAGTTGGAATTATAGTCAGTTGTGAGCTGCCTGACTGGGTGTTGGGCAGTATACATTTTGAACCACTGAGCTGTCCCTCTAGCCCAGAAAGTCAAGCTTTATATTAATCGAATTGAGCTGGAGAAGCAGGGAAGAAAAAGGCAAATTGTAAAGTGCTTCAGGATTTGTTTGCCTTGGTATTGGTTGGTGACATAATGGCAGACATTTTTATTTGAGGCATAAGAATCTACAATAGCCAATGGATAGATACAGAGACCTTAGTGATCAATACATTATGCTTTCACTCCTTTATCTGTATTAGATATATTATGTCTTTTCACACACTTTAATCCACATTTAAAACCTCCCTACTGTCAACTTTCAGTAATGTGGTGTTCCTTTATACAAACACAGCTGAACTTCCATATCGCCAAACACAGCATGTATCCAGCAAAATGCTGCAATTATAGACTGTGTTTGAAGGCTTTTGGGAACTTTTGTTTGTTTCTTTCAGTAGATTTGTCCTTTTTGACTGAGCACCATTTGATGCCAATGAGTAGATGATTAAGTAACTCAAATTGTGGTAAAACATGCACTACACTGATGGAGAAGGCTCTGTTTTTGTTGCTCTTGTCTTTTTTTATAACAGGCTTCCAGAGTAGACATTAAAAAATTTAGTCTCAAACACTTTCTGATTCTAGTGCCTCTTCTTTACAAAGCTCTGTCTCATATCATAGACTCTTGGTGATAATGTTGTTATCTTTGGTTACCTATCCCAAACATCGTCACTGCTGGTATTTACCAATGATGCACCATTGCCCATGCCATTTCTTATGGTACAGGGTTGCCATATTCTCAACAATTTGTATTCATTATTTATTTTTCTTCTAGAAAAGTTTTATTAATTCCTGAAGAATACCCACTAATTTTCATGCACTCATATAATGAGAGCTCCACTATCTTCTTGATTGCAAATTAATTGCAATTAACCTCCATAGCACTCTGTGATTCCCTCTGCTGATCATATTGGTACCGGATTCAAAGTTTTTGGTTTAAGTGCCTTTTATTTTTATAAAACTAGCATATATCAGTAACTTGTACATGATATTCAATATTGTTTTGTTGACCAAGAAGATGACTTCAAATGAACTTACAAAGATAATTTTGAGATGTGGAAAAAGCTTTCAAGGTACTTTAAAGACAGTATTCACTGGGTGTATACATTATATATTCATTTTTTACTTTAATACAATTCTATGGGTCCTGGAGAGTTGGCTCAGTGATTAAGAGTACTGGCTGTTCTTCCAGAGGACCTGGGTTTCATTCCCATCACGCACATGGTGGTTTAAAAACTTATGAAATCCAGTCTCAGGGCTTCCAACACTCTCTTCTTACCTTTTCAGGCACCAGGCACACATGTGGTACACAGATATACATGCAGGCAAAACATCCATATATATAAAAATAAATAAAATAAAAAATGTTCTATGCATTTAGACACCATTTAGTGGCATGTTGTTTGTTCCCCAGCCCTTCTTACAATATGACTTTGGAAATCCTTCCATCAAGAGGTTGGGTCTCTCTTTCCTACTTTGGAATCTAGATGTAGAAGTGATGCTATGCGATGAACCTTTCCAGTTTTCATGAGGTTCCTGGGAACATTTACTGCTTCTGTTCAGAAGCTCAACTGACTCTGAAAAGAGCCATATGAGGAGGAATGGAGGCACCTAATCCACAGTCCTGGCTAACTTCCTAATTGGCATCCAGAACCATGAGTGTGCCATTGGGAAAGTGGATCTTCAGATGAGTTGCCTTGATATGTCATGGAGCAGCGACAGCTGTTTCTACTAAACAGGCTTGGACTGCATACACTTGAGCACATTACATGGTGCTGCTTCTAAGTCCCTTAGTTTGGATTATACAACCATAAATAAGCAGTCCATTTTGTGCATACAGACTACAAAGTTTTAATTTATAAGTCATATGTATTATGTTATTGTACTTGCTTCAGAGATGAGAAATGTATAGTATAGAGTTCAGGTTGATCTCAGTTGGGCTGTTACTGTGTTCATTTGGCTAGAAGGCAATAGTTAGAAGGAGAGACTTCAGGGTCTGACATGAGAAGACATTGGTTTGAGGTCTATTTCTGTAACTTCTAGGTAAATCTGAGCAAGAGGTGTAGCTTCCATGAATCTGGCTCATTTCCCTTTTAAATCTGACTAGAATTAATAAGCCTATTAATAAACCTCTTTCTTTTCATTCATTCATTTATTATTTTTCCATTCATTTTTTTCACTTATTTAACAAGATTTATAGATTAATTGAAACAAACTGTGTAAGCAGTCAGACGATAAAGATATGGTATTAGTTTTCTTCATGCAGTTCATAGTTTACCAGAGGAACTGATGTATAATGAATTAATTGCAAGACTGCTCAATAAATATGATCTTATGAATTAGCCCAGGGTTCATTGCGACAAGAGAAGAGATTTATCAGGTCTGCCTTTGGGTAATGGGGGATAGTTCACAGAATGGGGACATCAGATTTGTGTCTCAAAAGGTGGCTAGACATCAGTGAATGGATAAAGAGCAACAAGGTATTTTAGAGCTGGAGATACCCAGAGTAATAAGCACATAAGAAAGTATGTGTCCGTGGCTGTCTTGAGAGTGACAGGCAAGATTATAGGCAGCGAAAGGGCAGTTCTTGGAGAGCTTTATGTGCGACATAAAGGAGTTGGCCCTGGTGTGGGCTGATAAGAGAATCGCCAAAGTAATTTGATCATACAGGTAACAGGCTTGAGTTGAAATTCAGAAAGCATCAGAGCACTAGAGAATAGATTTGGCAGAGGGAGTGCAGGAGGGGAACGCAAAACAGGATGCCGGCAATTTGTTTAGCATGCAGGTTCAAAAGCTCAAGGGAGAGTTGATGAAGTTCTGAGCCAGGGTAGAAGCAAAGGCTAAAGGGAGTGTTGTTTGTGTCAGACATATTTAAGAAACAGAAAAGATAGAATTTAAAATGAGGCCTTTGGACAGATACGTGGATCTGGTGCAATTATCTATGATTAATGATAAAATACACACTCTGCAAAAGCAAGGGCTTACCAGATATTTAAATCTGAGGTTTATATTATAAAATATATTACACCCAATGAAAGAATATCCATGCCATGTTTGGTTGATAGCCATGAGAACCCTGCCCTTTTCTGAAGGGAAATGGAGAAAGAGTGGATCAGGTGGAGAGGGGAGGTGAGGGTAAGAGACTGGGAAGGGAGGAGGGAGAGGAAACTGTGATCAGGATATATTATATGAGAGAAGAATAAATTTTAAAAAATTAGGAATAAAAGCATATCCAATGTGCTACCAGAAATCTGTATGTGACTTGTGTTAGGTTTTTGTCACTAGGACAAAATGCTCAAGAAAACCAACTTATAAGGAGAAAAGATTTACTTTGGCTCAGGCTTTCAGTCCATGGTTGCTTGGCCCCATCACTATGGCAAGGTAGAACACTACAGCAAGCCAGGGAGTCATGGTAGGGGGTGGAGGCAGATGGAATAGAGCAAATCTTCTTATTTCATGGCAGCCATGGAGCAAAGATGTCATTATGAACCCCATGACTCATTTGCTTTCCAGAGGCCCTACCTATCATCATTGCTATTTAGGGTACAAAACCATCAGTACAAAATCCTTTGGGAAACATTTCATATCCAAACTCTAACATGATTTTAAGGGGAAACCGTTGAAGAAACAATCTTTTGAATTCATTACCTATTGCTTGCTGAATCACTTTTCCTGGGGAGATGTGAGCGGATGTGTGTTCGCCCTGGATAAGGCTTCAGTGGCAGATCAAAGTAGAAGGTTACATATCTACCCAAGTGTAACTTGGTGAGTGAATGAGTTTATTGGACATGCTTACGGAAGTATGGATTAGTCCGTGCTTATAGGATCATTGGTCCTACCATAACGCGGGTGACATTCTCTCCAAAGCTGCACTACTGGCAGCCTAGTTTCATTCAACTTTCTGTTTCCTCCACTCCAGAATGTCCCCTAAGACTATGTATATCTGGCGGTTATGAGGGAGTAATGGCTGGGCTCCCAGGTGAGGGACCCGTGACCCTCCGTCCCCTTCTCTTACTAGGGAGTGTTCACAGTTTCATCAGTGTTATCACAGACTTAGATTTTACTGTCATGCTCTGATTTATTGCCCTGACTCTGGGACCCAGCAGTCTATAGGTCACCCCAACAACCTTTGTCCATGATAGCTGATGGCCGTGTAATGTCCAGAGGAAATCACTTTCCCTTAACAGTTGATAAATAATTAATGCAAGTTCAGTGATCAGAGAACACTAAAATTGGTGGAAATGGAGAGAAGCGTGGAGAAAGACCGAGAGTAATACTAGGTAGGACTTCAGATCCAAGTCCTTGGTTCTGTCATTAGGGTCTGGACTTTTGTTTCATGGGGCCTTCTCAGAAGATAAGCATTAGGGAAAAGCATCATTGTCTTTCTCTGTCATCTTCCCTTTTGGTATGGAGGGTTGATCCTAAAAAGGTTGCTGTTTCTTCATTTTTCACACAAAGTAAGATCCGGAGGAATCTATGTTGATCATATATGGCAAGTCAAGTTGAACAGAAGACCTTGCCTGCTCCTTGTGGCTTCAGTTACATAATCCCCTAGGGAATGACCTTTATTTGCTCTAAGGAAAAACTAGGGTTTGACTCTATCTTCAGATAATGTTGAGTTCATCGAGCAGCCAGTCCCACATCCGAAGGAGGGAAAGACATTTACAAAAGCACAAAAGCATGCACAAAAAAATAGAATTTTGTTTTAACTCTTTTGCAAGAATTTGAGACCTGAAATGTCAGGACATGAGTTTACAGGGAGAGGCCAGGGCTGGAGACTGGCTTTTTATTTATTGTTTATTATTTATTTATTTATTTTTGAGATGCTGGCCTTCAACTTATATAGCTGAAGATGATTTTGAACTCCTGCCTCTTCCTGTCAAGTGATAAGACTGCAGGTGTCCATGACAATGCCTGGCTTCAGGGCTGGCAACTGAAGGGCTTTCTTGTTGTTTGAGTTAGGAAAGGGAAGAGAAAGGTCTCCAGAAATAACTCAGTCAAGTAAGACATAGGATCGGGTTGTGATTTATGATGCTCTGAAACTCTGACTAGAGGTGGTCTGTGGCCCACAGCAAGCATGAGAAGGGCAGGACTTCAATCTGCTGTTCCTTTAGCAAGGACACACAGATCTGCTATGGGTATTTCCTCATAATATTTCCCGGGACTGAGAGTCCTTAACTTGGGGTTCTCACTCTAACCAAAGCATGAGGCTTAATTATTTTGCCATATTTGACCTCTTAACTCCAGCCTGGGAACACTTGCCTATTGCCCCAGGTAGTAGGGGGCGGAGAGAACAGAAAGTTCTCGGGGAGTGACATTAATCACCAAGGAGAGGCAACTGGCAATAAAACTCACAGGGAGACTAGGCAAGGCTAGGTTTATAAATGTGGCTGAGACCCAGCAAATAACTCACTCTGATTTTGCCACCCAACCCTTGGGTCAAAATGAGTCAATCCAGGGAGCATGTAGACAGAATCCTGGAGCAACTGGGTTCTTTACAGAGGAGAAGGATCCCATTGCCATTATTAGGGAAAAAGAAGTTTCTGGGGGGTTCTGGGAGTTTCTGACTTTTCTGTTTTCTATCCTGACTAGATGATTATGTTCTTTAGTTTTCTGTCTAGTAAAATTCTCTTAACACTTTCTTCTTTAGAAGACCTATGTCCAGGCTGTGAGCTTCATTAATGCTGAACACTTGCCAATGAACTATGTAGAAATGAGGAGGCGGGAGTTAGACGCAGTTGTATTGATCACTGGGGATCGAAAGACAATTTCAAAAATCTGTGTTGTTGCAATCTCCAAGTCCCCGGACCCAAAGCCTCTGACTTAATCGTCCCCTGTAACTTTACTCTGCTTGTGAAGCAGTCAGAACTGCTTCCTCTCTACCCATAATTCCACTTTCTTACATGAAACAGCCTTTAATAGTGAAAAGAGACGAACACAGGGGCAGAAACCACCACCACAGTTGTTGTTGTCTGGTGCAAAACTGGGGCCATCACCATGCTTTCCTTGGTCAGTGTGCAGCTCTTCCTCTTTTCCCATTTTCCCCTGACCTGTCCTTCTTTTGAGTCCATTTGTCTAGAATATAAAATGCATAGATCCCATCTTTTCCAACGTTATGTACTTTTTATTTTATTATTTTTAAAAATCTTTGTGTGTGTGCATGTGTGTGTTCATATGTGTAAATATGGTTACATATTTCCCACTGTGCACACATAGGGGACACAGGACAATGTTTGGTGTCAGTCCTTGCTTTCACCTTGTCTGAGACAGTCTCTTGTTCAGTACTTTGTATACCATGCCTGCTGGCCTATGAGCTCCCGGGAATTCTCCTGTCTCCAACTCCCTTCTTGCCACTGTGTCCAGCATTACTGTGTCCAGCAACACTGTGTCCAGCTTTATGTGGGTTCTGGGAACCCAAACTCAAGTCCTTATGCTTGTACAACAAGCACTTTACCCAGAGTGCTTGGTTCTGAAGCCATTCCCAATATATGTCAGTGTGTGCTACTATACTGTTACTCTGAGGGTCACATTAACAGCTGAGTATCTAATACTTTACCTTTAAAGACATACTCCCTCCTCCCAGATCCCTAGTGAAACACTTGCAGCTTTACTGAGAGGATGTAACAGAGACAGAATATCCAAACTCCTCTCTCCCAGCAACAAGATTCCTAGACTTTCCCACAACCTCTGTTGGAGCTATAGTTCTTAATTTCCTTGCTACTAATGTGACTGTTCAAATTATCTTAAAACAACACAGACTAGTCATGACTCAAGATGCAGTTTTGAGAAGCATTGCTTCTCTCGGTGACCTCCCTTCCTCTTCCTCTGGCCTGAGTGGCCGGTGGTTGTGTAGCAAAGCAGGAGGAAGAGGTGGGCTGGGGAATGGAGTTGCCTTCTGTGTGGTCAAGTCTCACAGCCTTTTCTGGTTTTGCTTCTACTCTTGTAGCCTTCTTTTAACCAACCCCTTTTCACCTCTTTACCCTCAACACCACCCCCCCAAACCACAACTACAGTTAAATAATTAAGTGCACGAAACAAATACAACTGCCTGTGTGTGAACGTGTCTCTCTGGTCACGCCATCCCCGTGAGAGACACCACCCCATCAGCAGTAAGAGGCAGAAGGGAAGGGAAGGGAAGGAAGGCTAGCAAGTCTGGGCAAGGTCCTGTTGGTTTTTGGAAGCTAGAGGAGGGTGGGGCAGAGTCACTCCCAAGAACTATGGCAAACTTAGAAGGGAGAGGAAGAACAATCTCAGCTCACAGCTACTGGGGCCATTTATTCATTTGGTTCGTGTTTGGCCTCCTGGCTGAAAAGAGACTCTCTTGATACTGCAGCTCTGAACGTGAATAAGTCAATTTTAAGCAATTTTTTTTCTAGTGCAAACTTTTAAGGAGCCTTTTAAAGTTTCTGTCTCTGAATCCCAATGCTCTACTTTAAAAAAATCTAACTGATGAGTTAAATTTGAGAATGATGATTAAGCCTTTTGCAACTTTCCTGTCTTTAGAGTCCTGGTGTGATATAATAAGGTTATCTCTCCATGAGCCCTTAAACCAAAGAGGGAAACTGAAAATACTGACCTCTCAGCTTCACCGATAATCAGTGAAATCAGTTTCCCAATGAGTTTAAACCCCCCAATGAGTTTAATGAGAAGTTAAGTTGTTGTATCCAACTCCCCCAACTAGCATCTCTAGGCATTTAATAAGCACTAGCCTGGTGCTGCATTTTGGGTCCAGAAATAAAGAGATAATGTGCAACCTCCCCCGCACCCCTTCTGCCAGTGAGAGGAATTGAGAGTGGGCGTCCAAGTCTGAGGAGGGCTCAGTCTCAGGAAGGGGGAAACCAACAGAGAATAGGCAGAGGAGGGTGACTGGGTTAAGGGCGCTGGAAAACAGGGTCTGTATTGCAGAGCTGTGCAATATAATCACATTCTAAACGGGGCTCCACTGACCACAGAAAGATTGCTGATGGCAGTGGTGAGATCAGCTGCAGCAGGACTCCAGTTAGCTGAGGCAAGTAGGAAACAAACACGAATGAGGACTCTAACTTTTCCCCCTCCCCATGTCGGAATATGGCCACCAATGACCTTATGTAAGCTTTTTTTTTCTTTTTTTTTTTGACACAAGGTTTCTCTGTGTAGCCCTCTCTGTCCTGGACTCTCTTTGTAGACCAGGCTGGCCTCAAACTCAAAGATCCGCCTGCCTCTGCCTCCTGAGTGCTGGCTGGGATTAAGTGTGTGTCACTACGACCTGCTCAGTATTGCTTTTTAATTCTGTATTACAAACACTAAAAGTCTGATAGTCAGCCAGCACCGCTAACTAACCAGAGGGTTCATGAGGCTGGCTGTTTGACTGAGGATGTTAGAAAATATTAAATGGTGAAGCATTTGGTGTTTTCCCCAAAATGAGGTCCCAGTTAGATTATGAAGGGCCAGGTTTCTGGGCTAGTGACGTTACATCTTCATATTACTGTTTCTTATTTACTTCTCAAAGCTCAAGCCTGGGAAATTTTGGTGAAGGCCCTGAGAGAGTAGTTCAAAACTATATCGATTTTTAAAAGTAAGCCACAGGCCTGGTTCACTTGGTTTAACACCCTGTTAGAGTCAGGCAGTCTTGAATTCACATTCTTCCAAGGAGCTTCATCCGCAGTCCACCACCCCTTTCCCTGACCCCTTTTTACTTTTTATTTTGTGACAGGGTCTGGTTAACTTGTCTAGGATGGTTTTTAACTTTCTTTTTGGCTCCAGTAGGCTTTGGACTTGACATTCTCCTGCCTCAGCTTTCAGAGTAGCTTGGATTACAATAATCTGACAAGTTGATTTTTTTCTTTTCTTTTTAAAAAAATATACTTATTTATTTTTACTTTATGTGTATGAATTTTTTGGTTCCATTTAAGTCTGTGTACCATGTATATGCCTTGAGTTCAGGAAGGTTAGAAGACAATAACATATTTCCTGGAACTGGAGTTACAGATGGTTGTGGGTCAACGTGTGGGTGCTGGGAATTGAACCTGGGTCCACTGGAAGAGCAGCCAGTGAATACAGTTAATCACTGAGCCACCTCTCTAGCCCCAGGATGATTTTCTTATGGAAAAATTAAGAATAACATAAAATGTAAAATTATGATGCAAAAATTTTAAAAATTAAAAAAATTATGTATGGTAAGAAACATACAAAATTTATTACCTGTCCATTAAAAAAACGTACAGTTCATTAGTGTTCAGAAGATTCACTTTTTTGTGTGTGTATAATTCTCTCCAAATCTCTTTTTATTGTTTAAAACTGAAGTTCCAAAGTGAAACAGCTCTCCCTGCCCCTCTCCTAGCTTCTGGAAACCACCATTCCATGTTTTGTGTGTATTCATTTGATGACTCTATCTCTCAGAAGTGGACTTATACAGTATTTGCCCTCTTTTGATTGGCTTCTTTCCCTTAGCATAATATCCTTAAAGTCTCTCCATGTTGTAGCACATGTCAGAATTCCCTTCTTGTAAAGTGCTGAATCATACTAACCTGTGTGTATGTGCATGCCGTGCTTTGTTTATCCCGGTATCCTGCTCTTGGGGTGTGAGGGTACTTTCCACCTTCTGTCTGTTATAAACTGTGTGGCTACAAATACGCATGTATGGATAGCTGCTCAGGACCAGGTTGGATAGGATTCTGAAAGACCTGCTTCGCTCTGTTCTGCAGCTGGATCATTCTTATTCCTCTTACTGCACAAGAATTCTAATTTCTCTACCTCCGTGCCAATACTGGTTATTTTCTGTGCTTTAAACAATTATTATTATTATAGCCATCCTTGTAGGATAAAGCAGCAGCTCACTGTGCTTATGATTTGCATTTAGTTAATATTTGGTGGTGCTAACCATTTTTCTTTTTCAAGTTGCTTATAGGCCATTAGTATATTTTCTTTGGGGAAATGTCTTTGAAGGTCCTTTACTCATTTTGAATCAGGTTTGGTTGTTAAGAGAATGAATACTTTTTTTTGCAGCATAGATTTTGAGCATCACTGCCAGGTCTTATGAAGGCTTTAATTTTTCATCTTTTCAGTGATTGTACAGCCTGCTGTGAAACAGTGGGCTCCCTAGGGGTCAATCTTAACTTTAAATGCCAGTGAGTGTTGCCCAACTACTTCCTTAATTTTAGCACATGATGTGTGCTGAGAGTACAGACCTGTGTTTTAGGACTCGTTAGATGCTGTGATGACTCAACTTGACACACAGGAAGGCACTTGCTATTCTTTTTGTTAAAGATGTGGTCCTGCATGGATGGCTGGTTCCCATCAGTAGTAATAGCTTAATGTCTAGTGTGGACACATTCAGTTAGAGCTACCCAGTTCTGCTGAACACATAAGTGTATTTACATTTTAGGTTCTCATGGTGTGGACATTTGATTTATATGGCGAAAACCCAGACATATATGCTGTCCAATTCTTTGAATTTTAGTACATTCACAGTTTGGCTGCCATCATCACAATTCTCTTTTATAATATTTTCACATGCTGTTGTATATTGCCTTTATTATGTTTAGGTATGGAAATCATGCAATTTGCAACCCAATGGATGGAACTAGAAAACTGATCCAGACCCAGAAAGATACACAAGGTATGTACTCTCTTATAAGTGGATGTTAACCATATAGCACAGGACAACCATCCTACAACCCATAGCTACCATGACAAGGGGAAGCTATTAGCCCTCATAAGACTGTTGAACTGAGAGGGACTGATATGTAGGGACACTTCACATAGGAGGAGTGGTGGGAGAGGGAGAAGAGGGTGGGAGGATGGAATTGGGAGGGGTGGAAGGAGGACACTGTGATGGAGATATAACTTGAAGTAATAAACAAACAAACAAACAAACAAAAAGACCCAAACAGACAGGAATGTAGCATAACTACCTTATGAAAAACTCTACCCAGCAACGAGTCATGGATCCTGTTGCCTGTTAGTGGAACACCTTACTCTAGCTGGGCTTCCATATCAGACCCCAGCACAAGAGGAAGCTCTTAGCCCTCATGTGATTGATGAACTGAGGGAGTTGATATGTGGGGGGCCCTCCTCATATGATGAGAAGGAGAGGACGGAGATGGGGAAGAGGGAGAGAGGGTGGGACCTGGAGAGGAGGAGGGAGGCCTTTAATGGAGATGTAACTTAAAAAAAATAAAGTAATAAAATATTTTCACCATGTTTCAAAGAACCCTTTTTAAAAGTCTCAGTTACCCTCAGTCTACTCTATCTCTAGATCTGCCAATTTCATCCACTATGGAGCCTTTTATTATTGGCTTATTTCGTTGGCACCAATGTCTGACAAGAAACAGTTAACACTATCACATGGATAGACTAATTCGTAGTTTGCCTTTGACAGGCAGCTAGATTGTTTCTCGGTTTTGGACATCATCAGCAATGTTTCTATGAATTCAAGTTTATGTTGGTATATGTATATCAATATAATATATACTTATCTCACTTCTCCCTTTTTATTTTTTATTATTTCTTCCAGTTTTGAGTATGTGCAGTATACATGCATGTGTGTGGGTATTTTCATATGTGTGGTATACATGCATGCGCGCACGTGTGTGTGTATTTGTATGTTTGTGGGTACATGTGTGTACGTGGGTGTACATGCACCTGAGTGGAGGCCTGGTATTGATGTCAGTAATGATCCTCCATCATTCTTTGACATTATTCATTGAGGCGGGGCCTCCCAATCTCACACAGAGCTGGCCAGTGTAGCTAGTTTTGTAGCCAGCTTACTTGTTTACTTTAAAAAAATTTTGGTTTCTGAAGATCGGGTTTATATGTATAGCCTTGAGCTGTCCTGGAACTCACTCTGTAGGCCAGGATGGCCTTGAAATCAGAGATCCCTTCCTCTGCCTTCTGAGGGCTGGGCTTAAAGGCCTAAGCCACCACAGACTGGCTGTAGCCAGCTTGTTCTGAGGACCTCTTGCCTCTGCCTTCTAAGGCTGAAATGTAGGGAGGCCACCATACATAAGAACCATTTTTATGCGGGTTCTGTTTTTAATTACTGGGCCATTTCCTCAGCTCTCTTTATGCCTTTTTGGTACAGGGTCATGCAGCCCAGACTGGCTTTTAATTTGCTTTGTAGCTGAGGATGACCATGCTGCCTTGTGCTTTTTTTGTGACTTTGCTACCTCCCCTGAGTGGAAGAGCAAGCTTAGGTCAAGCATTCTACCACTTGGCTAAATCCCTAACCCCTGAGAATGATCTTGAAAGTGTGTTTGTCTTGCCTCCGTCTCTGGAGTTCTAGGATTTTAAGAATGTTATTGGGTTATTGGGATCGAAGCCAGGGCCTTGAGCATGCTAGGCAAGCACTCTACTAACAAGACTATATCCCCAGCTCCATATTTCTGTTGGGTGGATAGGAGTAGAATTGTGAAATCATATTGTTAATTTATCTTCAGTTGAAAACAAAACCTGCAAGGCTACCCCGCACCACTAAGATGAACAAATATCTGATGGAGAGGTGGGAAAGATAGAAAATGGAGCAGCACGTGCGCTGTGGAGGGAGGTGGAACTGAATGACAGTGACAGGTATGAGAGAGGGTTGAGGATGACATTTTGTTATTGCCCAGTGGGGTTGACTGTGTGGTATGCAGCTGCCTGGAACTTGTTCAGATGCAGACTCAGCCGCAGGATCACCCTGGCTCTAGGCAACAATGGCAGCCCGAGATGAGGAACAGTTCACTTTCTGGGTTGTACCTCCTCGAAGGACCATGGTGGTCCTTGATGCCACAAGGGGCCATGTTGGTGTCTGTGGTCCATGCTGCTGCCCCCGGCAGTGACGAAGCCAGAGATTTATGTGGACATATCTAGATCTGTGAAGCCTTGGCAATGTCCTCAGGCTTTGCTGCCTGGGGGTGGGGTGGGGCATGTGGATATATGTGGCCTGTGTTGAGGCCTGTGGTTCATACTTCCACCGAGTGCCATGAGTAGGTCGGTGGTCCTGATATGGCCAGGGGCCACGTTGACGTTACCCCTGTTACCACTGAGCACTGTGTGGATGTCGTCTGTGGGCTGTGCTGCCACCAGGGGCCACATTGATGTGGGTGGCCTGCACTGCCACCCGAGGCTGCATTGATGTCCACGGTCCTGGTTGCCTCTGAGGGTCCTGTTACTGGAGCCAGGTATCTGTGGTCTGTGCTGTCACCAGAAAGCTAGTGGGGGCCCATGATCCGTGCTCCTGTGGGCTGTAAAGAACAGTCTTTTGCAGTGATACTGATACTGGCAGATGCACAGCTGAGAATGAGGGACATAGAAGGCTTCTGTGACAACCTCACTCCCAACACCCGCCCCCAAAGTAACAGCCTAAACAGGAAGCCGACAGGTCAAGATGCTGAAATGTAGCTCTCCACAACTGATGGCTTCTGGGTGTGTGGGATGGGAAGGACTCAGTTCTTTTTAAGGGGCTGGACACTGAGAATTTGACCCTACTCCAGTTAGTATATAAATAACACAAATTGGACATGTATTCTTACTTTTTTTTCCCAATTTTGATTTTCTATTTTTTTTTTTTGAGAAGTAGGTCACAGGGGTGGGGAGTGGACATGGAAGATCTGAGGGGGTTGATTGGGGTTCATGATGTGAAATTCCCAAAGAATCAATAAAAACATGTTGAAAAACAAAACAAACAAAAAGCTAAACAAAATCTGCCTGTTTTCTCAAAGGAACTGTACTATTTCACGTTTTCATCACAGTGTGTGAGGGTCGTGGTTCTTTATTTCTTTGCTAAAATTTGCCATTGTCTGACCTTGGGATTGTATTCATTCTGTGGGTCTACTTTTGGCTTTTCGAGTATTTGGTGGCTCTTTACATAGCTCCATTAGTGTTTTTAAAAGTCCTTTGCATATTATAAAAATTAAATTCTTCTTATCTCTATTGTAAGCATTCCTTACGTAATTGAAATGTAACTCTGTTAGCAGATGCATGATTTGCAAATACTTTCTCCATGCTTGTATCTTGTCCTTTTGTTTTGTGTTGTTTTTGTTTTTTTGAGACAGGGTTTCTCCGTGTAGCCCTGGCTGGCCTGAAACTCATTATGCAGAACTTATAGAGATCCACCTGCCTCTGCCTCCCAAGAACTTGGATTAAAGGCATGTGCCACTACTGCCCAGCCCAAAAACCAAAACAAACAAACAAACAAAAAAACAAAACCAGATTTATTTGGGAAAGCCCCTGAGGCAGGTTCTCCAGTCCCAAGGAACAGGACCATGGAAATCACCACACAGATAGGGAGATAGGAGAAGGGGGGAGAGGGAGAAAGAGAAGGCATGAAAGTAGGGAGAGAGAAATGCAGAGAGAGAGAGAGAGAGAGAGAGAGAGAGAGAGAGAAAGCTTTTAAAAAACTTTCTTAACAGTATCATTTGAAATGTTAAACTTTAACATTTTGATGCAGTCCACCTCACCGATCTTTTTTTGTTGTTGCTTATAAATTGTGTTTTAACAGAAAATTCCAGCTTAACCAATGGGCATAAAGATTTTCTTCTAAATATTGTATAGATTTCCCCCCTTATGTGTAGATGTATGACTCATTTTGAGTTAGCTTGTGTCTGGTGTTAGGTGAGGGTTTAGAGTAATCTTTACTTATTGTACGTCTACTAGAGCCAACTCCATTTGTTGAGAATATGGCTCCTGTATTACTTATCATGTTTTAAAATTATTTTATTTTATTTTATTTGGGCTTCTGGAGCATAAGCAGAGCAGGGAAAGTGTGAGGAACTCATCTACAGATGAGGATGAAGATGCTGTTCTGTGCCACAACTTAGTTTGTTTCCTTTGTCTCCCCCATTCTCTCCCCTACCCTGAACTGAACATCTGCTTTTCTCTTGTGAGAGGAAGTGAAAGATTTAGGTAAGACTTAAAAACAACTATCTTTAAGGCATTGTTCCCTTTTAAGAGCTCCAACCCATGACCCTGCTGGGTCAATTTAGCACATCCGTACCTTGTATAAACATAAAAATTCTAGAGTGAATTCACAAGTTGGCTTTTCCCAGGAAGAACAACTGTGGCTTCTGTGTCTGAGTATTATGTAATTAAAAGTTGTCCCTTTCAAGGATGCTGACAAGAGTTAAGACAGATCATCCTTCAAGTATCATAAATCTTATCTTGTCTTTTTTTTTTAACTGATGTGTTTCCTACAAGAAGCATCTGAAGAGGGTCAGTGGAGCCAGGAATTTTCCATATTCAGATCTTACATGTGTCTACATTGGACTTGACAGAGTAGACAGAGATCAGTATTCTTGGGGAAGTCTGTCTCTAGAAAAACACTATTTATTCTAATTCTGTCTTTATAAAGGACACAATGATTACATCTTCTCATAAGATGTAATGTGCTGGTCCCTTTTCTAGCAGCCGAGCTAGTAGGTATAACTTGGGTTTTCTCCTACTCTGCCATTGACAGAGTTCCCTGACAATTAGGTTATGCTACCATCACCATCACCACTATCTCTACCAATATCATCACCACCATCATCACCTCCACCACCATAGCCACCACCATCACCACCACCATCACTACCATAACCACCACCATCACTACCATAACCACCACCATCACTACCATCATCATCACCACCATAACCACCAGCATCACTACCACCGTCATCACCACCACCACCATCATAACCGTCACCATCAGCATCAGCATCACCACCACCATAATCACCACCACCACCGTCATAACCACCATCATCACCAGCATCACCGCCATCATCATCACAATTACCTCCATCACTACCATCATCACATAACCATCATCACCACCACCATAATCACCACCACCACCATCATAACCGTCCCCATCAGCATCAGCATCAC
>CAJQZJ010032464.1:8141276-8158055 GCA_907164525.1 Lophiomys imhausi
GCATGCTTGCTGATGCACAGCTGCTCACCTGTACCTATAGAAACGCATGCTTGCTGATGCACAGCTGCTCATTTGTGCCTATAGAAACGCATGCTTGCTGATGCACAGCTGCTCATTTGTACCTATAGAAACGCATGCTTGCTGATGCTCAGCTGCTCACTTGTGCCTATAGAAACGCATGCTTGCTGATGCTCAGCTCACTCTCGCCATTTTATACCATTTAGGACCACCTGCCCAGGCAATGGTCCCAGCTGCAATTACAGTGGGTCTACATCAATTAAGGTAAACAAGAAAATAAGAAAATCCCTCCCAGGCACACCCAGGGGCCTGACTCCTAGGTGATTCTAGATTCTGTCAGGTTTGTAATTAACACTAAATAGCACAAGCCCTTTGGGGAGGTATTGGGACTCAGGCCCTTCCTGCCTGTTCGTGACCATAGTTAGGTGAACAGGCTTCCTGCACCATGTGAGTCCTCCCTCACATACTGTGATGCTGTAAATCTGAAGCAATAGGGCTACACAATCACATATTGAAACCTCTGAAACTGAGTCAAAATAAACCTTTTCCTTTTAAAGTTGATTTTCTCAGGTATTTTGTTACCACAATGAAAAGCTGACTAACATATTTTCCAATCAGGATGTAACTCTAGAGTGGCATTAGAGAACCTTTTATCTCATCTAAAATTTAGGTAGGCTTCTTTTTGACTGCTGGCTCCTGACCTCCACTTCTTAGAATTCTTACTTCAAGAAATTTCTCCTTAAGGCATGTATCTTCTCCTGGCTTTTACAATTTGTATTTGACCACCACGAAGGTCTTTCTTCAGGGCCTGAGGTACTTCCATTTGAAATGTGACCAGGAAAAAGATGGGGCCTCTGTCTCTTGGTACCTGTGTGAAGAGCCCAGTTTCAGAGAAGAGAAAACAGGTGGCCATTTTGCTTTGGTCATGCTCTCTCTCCAGTGTCCTTCATATAAGCTCATTAGCTCACCCTTTGTGCTTGCTTCGGCAGCACATATACTAAAATTGGAATGACCCAGAGAAGATTAGCATGGCCCCTGCTCAAGGATGGCATGCAAATTTATGAAGTGTTCTATACTGCTTTTAGTAAACCATAATCCCTAACTACTTTCTAAATGTTTGTCCTTATACACTTAGTTAGGTATATAGTCCTCACCTCTCATCAAGGAAGCTTCTCTTTGTAACAAATGGAGGCCATTGCCGAGAACTACAACAAATCAAAATACAGAGTTGTGGAGCTCAATCCCAATGGATACATCTACAAAACTGTTCCCACATCTAAGGCTCTGGGAGTGTTTTGGACGAGCAGGTGAAAAGATTGTAAGATTCAGATGATCAGGGAATTTGCTGTGAGATTGTGTCTCCTAGTAACATCAGAAGCTACACCCATAAACTTACACCATTATTGCCTAAATATGAGCTGAACAAGGACAACAATAGACATGCTGACATGGATGGGGGAAAGCCCATGAGGCCTCAACCCTACACACAACGAACTGTAAGTAAGTAAGAATGCTGAGTGAGAGAAATAAATGGTCTTACCCAGGGAAGAGCACATCAAGTAGTTATCCAATACCAACTAGTCAGCTCTGATAACATACATACAAGTAACATTATGTAGACTGAGAAGGATTATATTTAAGAATATGTGTGTGTGTGTGTGTATATATATATATATATATACATATATACATGTAAGAACAATTAATGATAAAGGAACCCATGAAAAATAATAAGGAAGAGTATGTGAGAGGGTTTGGAGTGAGGAAGGAAAGAGGAAATTATGTGTTTATATTATAATCTTGAAAAAAATAAAAGAAATAATATTTTAAACACACACACACACACCTCCTTTAATTTGGTCTCTTTTCTTTAGTACACTAAACTTGACTCCTACTGTAGTAGTCTCTCCCCCCATATAATATTCTTATTAATTCTGTAATAATTTCATCAATGCATAAAAAGTATTTTGATCATATTCATTCCACTCCTCTCCCTAACTCCTCCCAAATCTACTTTCTCCTGACTCTTGCCTCTCTCCCTCCCAACAGCTTTGTGTCCCCCCGCCACCTTGACCCACCAAGTCCAATTTATGCTGCTCATATATTCATGGGTGTGAGATCATCTCACGGTTGATATACCCTTGTTCTTTAAGGTTCATACCCTTAAAATAAAACTGACCGCCTTTCTTTCAGAAGCCAGCAACTATCAATAGGTCCTCAGCCAGGGGCAGGGTTACTGAGTCCCTCTCTTCTCCATGCAGTCTTCCCTGACCAGTGTCTCTTACAATCTTTCTGTCCCCTCTTCCTTGATGGTCTCTGAGCCTTGCGGGGAGGGCTGTGATAAGGATGTTTCACTTGTGGCTGAGTGCTCTTTGTCCTTTGACCAGTTGTGGGTTCCTCTGTTAGCTGTTGGCCACTTACTGAAACAATATTCAACAACGTGTTTCTTGCTTGTTTCACTCTACCGGGTACACTCTTTCTTTGACATATGAAAACCTAAATATTATTTTACTTAACAGATTCCCCAGTGAGTTCAAAGAGCCAGCAGCCTAGAGCACATGATAACTTTGTCTTGGTACACTGTTATCTGGAGTCATTGTTGTGGTCTTGTCATATAAAATATTTCACATAATTTAATTGCATTTAATAAGTCTAAAACCAAACTGCTCTCCATCTTTCCTTGTCAAGAGACATATTAGGTACCCAAATACATCCACATAATCTCATATGCAGAAAATGCACATACACAGACACACGATTAATAATAGCTATCATTTTTTTCAGGCCTGCTGCATGCCAAGGAGTATATGCTTTTTATACATATCACTTTATAAACATGTCCTCATTAATCTTTGTACCATTTCTGTGTTAGGTGCAATTATTTATTTCATAAATGAGGAAGCTGAGATGCAGAGAAGTTGAGCAAGCACTATAAATCACTCAGCTCGTACAGGTCAGAAGTGTGGTGCAACCCAATCAGCCAGTCCTCAGAATGTGCCACGCTTACCCTTTAAGGATATACTGAGTTATCTTGCTAGGATTCTGCCTAAAAACATCTGTATTTCCAAAGGAGCCAAGACAGACCTTGCCCTGTTGTATCTGTATTGTGCCTTCCAGAAGTACTGCAGAAAATTTCACTACCATGTTCAGTGCTTCATCTCAAAGCCATTTGCTCCCCATTTCCTCTGTGTCTGGCACCTGTCATTCGGCCTTGTGGTAAGGTTCCTGGAGCAAAGCAAGCAGGCTGATCAGGGCTCAGGGTTGCTTAGCCAGGGACTGCTGGGGATCTCCCATGGTGCTTCCAACACTCCCTCAGTGGAGCATGAAGACACAGTGGTTTCCTGTTTGACTCATTTGCCAGAGGAAATTCCAGCATTTTCTCAATCACCTGATCTCTGCAGCATGCGGTGATGAATGCAACTCAAATAAAACACTATTGTATCATTGGCCGTGAGCTGATGACATCACAAGGCACAATAACAAGAATACCAGGAAATAAACAGCAATGGGCTTGTACCTCAAAGTCTTACTAACAACAAACCAGTCTCTGCTAAAATGCCTGTCATTTTAGCTTCCAAGTGTCTTTTTTCCCAGGAGAAAAAGGTTCTTTCCAGCCCTAACCTCAGTCACTCTCTGCCTACCCTTGAAAGCATCATAGATAAATGTTCAGGACCACCAGGTTGTGCAAAGAAAGCATCCTGGGGGACCATTCATGGCTCCAGCGTTCAGGAGTCCAGTGAGTCATGTTACTACACAGCCCACCCTTTCTCATGGAGTCCTCCTAGGTTTTATTCTGTGAGCTCAGGGGAAGCAGTCTGTGGGGTTGTGAACCTGGTCTGAACCCATCTGAATTCAGGGAAGCCACTGTGAAGTTGCCGAGCTGTAAAGCAGCTAACATGTCTCCGTTCTCCCTGCTGGGGTGACTCCCCTAACTAGGCTTCCACCACAGATAACTCTTGCCTTGGGTAAATGCAAGAACATTACTTGTTTCTTAGAGATATGATTACTGTCACTCCTGGATATTTTCCAGTTGATGAGGTGTTTTATATAAATCAACAGATGCTGTCTAAGACAAGGAAGGTTAAGTAATTAAAGAACAATTTTTTTTCAATAAGTATTTTGTGGAAAACTTAGAGGAAAAAAAGCTTATTTCACCAACCTCAAATAAGTGTGCTTTTTTTCCTTTTCCTTCCTCTCCCTCCATTTTCTACCTTCCTGTTTTCCACGCTTTTATTCTAAAACTGTATTGTTTTCAAGAAAAAACAACAACCAAACAAAAAAAAACCCAAAAGCCATAGACATTGCCAAAAAGGAATTTACAACTTTAAGGGCAACACAAACGTGAAAATTAAGACAAAAAAATATTGAAAAAAAAACCCCAACAGATAACATATGAAATGATGGTGATAATATAATTCTGATTACCCTATTTTATTTTAGAATGATAAAATGATATGCATTCATGCATAGAGTCAACTTAAGGAAGCAGGTGAGTCTTGCTGTCAGACCTTCAAGAGGACAAGCCGTGGTGGTGACTTAGTGTCCATAGAACAACAGATGGGACTGATAACATACCTTAGTCCAGGTACTAAGAAGATAATCTGGAGTTGAATTGGTAAATATTGCAGTTTTACTAGGCTCTCTGACTCCCAGAAGCACCACTGGGATGGATATGGCCTAGATTGTCACGCTGCCTTGGTTCTTACTTGCTGCATATCTATAGGCAAGTAGACTTATCCTTTCTATGTTGTATTCTCATCTACAGCATAGGAAATATAGGTTGTATAAACACAGTATCTATCTCATATGCTTAATACAGGTCATGTTGTATACATCCCTAAGAAATATTCAAATCATTAGTTGTAGCGTAAGGAGGTCAAGAGACCAAGTGACTGTAGTATTGAGATTGCCTTAGACATCTCATGGGCTTCTTCTACTTGCTTGTAGGACTCAATAATTAATAATTACCTGAGTTTAAAAATGAACCATCTTTCTCTTTGAACTGATTTAAAATAACCATGAACTTATCAATTGAAAATAGTGCTTACTAAGTGCTTCTGGAATATTCTGGTATTTCTGATGAGGAAGTTTATAATGGGTTCTTTCAGAGTGGCAGGTAATTATTGTTAATGAAGACTGCTACTACTATGTTTTCACCATTGAGATGGAAAATCAGAAACTAATAAGCAGTTGTTTACTTTTAAAAACAACTGGTGTCATTACAAGTTGACCTTCTCTGCAGCCCCTGGAGCTGTCTCGGTGACACCTGGGAAGTATCCACTATTCAGCGTGTATTGCACAAAATTAGCATTTTTGTTTGTTGAGGCATGGTCTCTCTGTGTAGATCTGCTGTCCTGGAACTCACTATGTAGACCAGGCTGATCTTGAACTCAGGGATCCACCTGCCTCTGCCCCCTGAGAGCTAGTATTAAAGTCGATTAGCACCATATTCAGCCTAGAATAGTTTGTTAAAGAATATATTTTTAGGAGCTACTGATATTTTTACATTACAAAAATTAAATGATGTTTATTTTAGCAAAAAATAGAAAGTAGAAATAACATTTGATGTACTTCCTTTCAGTTTTTACGTAATATTTTAAAATACATATTAGTAGACTTTCTTTTCTTCCTTCTCTCTCTCTCTCTTTATTCCCAGTTGTATCCCCATCCCTCTTTTTACTTTTTAGTTGGAAACAAGGTCTCACTAATTTGCCTAGGCTGGCCTCCAACTTCCCTGGTGTACCTCACTTGTCGTCCTCCTGTTCCTGCCTCTTGAGTAGGTAGCTAAAATCACAGGCCTCCACCACCAACTACGTTCACAGTTTTAATATGGATATTTAAATTCCAAATTCTTAAAGAATCATGAAATCAGCTTTGGTTTGCTGGGTTTGTAAATTATGTTGAAGGCATCTAAGGGTTCCGTACTACAGTTTGGTTTACCTGGGTTCTGATAAGATGGGAGCTTGTTACTCACTGTATGGTCTGGGAATCAATATTATCAGCATCAGTTGAGAACATCTTAGAGATAAGGAATTTTATCCCCTCCTCAGACCTAGTAAATCTTAAACTTCATTTTAAAATGGTTTCTGGGTGATTTGCGCTCACATTAAATTTTAAATAAACACCATCATTGGAAAAAATTGACATTGAGAATTGTTAAAGGCATGATTAGTCTCTACGCCTGGAATAACATCCTCTCCTCCCAGACAGTCAGTGGCTTCCTGGACTCTCACTGCCACAGAAGCTTTGTTTGGAGATCCCCTAAACATCCGCCAGAGAAGATGACAGCTGCCAAGTCAGGAGATGAAAGACACAGATGAATCTTGGGCACCCCAATGTGTCAATAAATTGTTGTCAATTTGAAGTAGTCTACACTTAAACATTTATGTGTGTATGTATGCATGTTTGTATATGTATTCGTGTGTGTATATGCATGTTTGCATATGTATGTATTCATGTATGCGTGTACATGTGGAGGTCTGGGACAACCTCGAGTATCTGTGCCAGGCCTTTTTCTTTGTGGAAGACTCACACTAGCTTGGAACTTGCCAGCTAGGCTAGGCTGACTGGCCAGACCTTTAGGATTCTCCTGTCTCAGTTTCCCTAGCACTAGGATTACAAATGAGTGCTACCACACCAGGCTTCTTATGCTGGTTATGGGGATGAAAGTCAGATCTTCACGTTTGTGTGGCAAGTGCTTCATAGAGAGAGCCGTCTCCCTAGCCCTGTTCCATCATTTTCTTAGTCTACTGGAGTACTCTTCTGCCGTCACTGTTTACCAGGAAATGGTGTTGACTAACTGAAAAGACACTCGACAAGAATGCTCACCCATTGTGTTTCATTACTCAGGCGTTGCAGTGGTTTACTGACTTGGAAAGTTGAGACCAACTTAAAACAAAAAACAAAAACAAAAAAAAACATGTAACATAAATAGAATACATTAAAGCAACATATCCCAGAAACAGTTGCTTTTTTTTTTAATTTTAAAAGACAGTTTCTCTAATCCTAGCTATCCTGGAACTCACCCTATAGACCAGGCTGGCCTCAAACTCACAGAGATCCACCTGCCTCTGCTTCCCAAGTTCTGGGAATAAATGTTTACTTTTAAAATAGAAGTAGTCAGGGTTTTCTCAGCATCATGCACTTATTGGGGCTAGAATGTAGCTGCAAAGCAGGCTGCGGCAATTTCGTGTCGGTCACACCTAATAACAATAGCCCGCATGTGACAGTGTCTAATGATTCAAGAATGAGTTTGGTAATGGATCTCAAGCTTCAAGTCCCAGACAAACTCCTTGGGGATCTGGTAGAAATGAGAGCATTACACTGTTTTTCAGTAGGCCCACCACGGTGGGACCTCAATTTGACTTTCTAATAAATTCCCAGGTTTGACTCTCAGAACCCAAGTGGTAGCTCACAACCATGTGTAACTCCAGATTGAGGGAATCTGATGCCCTCTTCTGGCTTCCTCTGGTACCAGCTTGCACATAGTGTGTATACATATATGTAGGCAAACACTCATACACATAAAATAAAATTAAAATTGAGGTTGGTGATTGAGATTAAGGTTGAGGAGGAATACCTGACATAGTTTTTTATAAACCTGCTCTTAAAAGCTGTTGGTTATTAGATAAACCCCTGAGGGCCAGAGGGGGATACCTTCTTATGAGTTGTTGGCCAGGAAGGCCACAAGAGATCCCCCAAACAATACAATATTTTGCCTTTACTCTTGACTGGCCATGAGAACTAGGGTAATAAAACTAGGTTGTTTAAGATATCAACCACCTTGGTTGGAAGATACAGAGAGATCAAGCTGGAACTGAGCTGGGGCTTCCTTTCTGCTGCTAGCTTTCATAGTGTCAGAAGATTCTGTGCAGGCTGCTAGGGGAGAAAGAGAACCAACGGTCTTACCCGACTGTGAACCTTATGATCTCAGTGCCAGGCAAAACGTTCTTATTTGTACAATAGTGTCACTCCTGTTGCGATATGACTATTGTTCTTCAGTTGGATTTAAGGTCCACTCCACAGGGAATCCATACCTGGTAATGTTAACCTGGTCAGAAGTCGATGCTGATGGAGGTCATAGGTCTTTGTGTGTGTGTGTGTGTGTGTGTGTGTGTGTGTGTGTGTATACAATTATTTTGCTGACTATATGATGCTATATTTGACATAACATCAAAGTATCTTCAAGACGCTTTTGTTTATATCTATAAATGTTTTTCTCAGATTGAATTAGAGAGGTCTCTTTCCAGTGGACAGTGGTGAATACAGACAGTCATGTGCACACAAGGTGTGAGAATAAGTGACAGGTGATTGCTCCACCCTCATTTATTCTGAGGAACAGTAGAAAGGACAAAAGGGAGGTGGCTTTCGTTCATTACCACAAATGGGCAATCAATCTATGAATTAAAGGCTGAAGCACAGTTCCTATTCTAGATAATGCAAGTGGACACACTTCCCTTTCATGGAGAGCCAGAAAAATGAGTTTGCTCCTGCTTCCAGGATGATCAGTGCAGAGAAAACTCTTCTAAAATAGTTACAATACCTTGGAAGGGGCTCTGATGTTAGTCACTGAAATGGATGTGAGTTACTGGTAACTGATCATACTTATTGCAAAATAATGCTGGTCCAGGTGAAGCAGATCTCTCAAAGAAGGAAAGCCCAGCATGGTGCAATACGTGCTTCAGGGTAGGCAGTGGTTGTGATCTTGGACACAAAGCTGTTTTTGGCTCAACTTCTCCTGGTCTCAAGTCCCAGCCTCTTGCTTTTATGTCTTCTACTGGCACTGATAAATAGAGTAGAGCTTTTAAAATTTGAGCAAGCCTTCATATAGCCTGAAGGATTTGTTAAAAGGCATTCTTTCTGGGTGTGGTGGTACACACCTATAATCCTAGCACTTGAGAGGTTAATATAGGAGGCTGGCCATGAGTTTAAGGACAGCTTGTGCTACATAGTAAAGATTAGTTCAGCCTGGGTTACCTAGTGAGACCTTGCCTCAAACAATAATAGCAACAAAAACACCAAATACATGTATTCTGTCTGAGCCCTGTGTCCAGGAGAGACTAATTCAATAAGTCTGCACTGGGGTCCAGAATACTCATTTTAAACAAACCCGCTTGTTCAAAACAAGTTCAGCTTGCTGTGCTAAGTTGTGGGTGGCACCAACTACAGAGGTTCAGATGAAGAGCAGGGATCTGGGGAAGATGTATGGGTGTCAAGTGTTCATGGGAATTTGTTGGTTTTTTGTGCGTATGTACCTCCTATAAACAGAAGGATATATAAAAATATTCTTGGATAGTTTTCAGTCAGTAAAAAGAGAATGATTTGAAAAACTCAAGGTATCAGCCAGGCATGGTGGTGCACACCTTTAATCCCAGCACTCAGGATTAAAGGCAGAGGCAGGCGGATCTCTGTGAGTTCGAGGCCAGTCTGGTCTACAAAGTGAGTCCAGGACAGCCAGGGCTTGCTACACAGAGAAACCCTATCTTGAAAAAAAAAAAAAGAAAAAAGAAAAAGAAAAACTCAAGGTACCCTCAAGATAGACCAGGAAACATTTTAGTACATAAGACAACCCTTTGGGGAGGTTTGGTTGGTTTTTAGTGTCTGTTTTCATCCCTCTTCAGTGCTGGGATTATAAGTAGTTGACATGTCTGGTTTTTATGTGGTACTGGGGATTGTTCACCATGCTTGCAGAGCAAGCATTTTATTGACTAGTCAACCTATCTCCCTAGTCCCTGTGTCTTGGTTGGGGTTTCTATTGTTGTGAAGAGACATCATAAACACACCAACTTTTAAAAGGAAACACTTAGCCGGGTGGTGGTGGCGCACGCCTTTAATCCCAGCACTTGGGAGGCAGAAGCAGGCAGATCTTTGCGAGTTCGAGGCCAGCCTGGTCTACAAAATGAGTCCAGGACAGCCAGGGCTACACAGAGAAACCCTGTCTTGAAAAACCAAAAAAAAAAAAAAAAAAAGGAAACACTTAATTGGAGCTGGCTTATGGTTCAGAGGTTTAGTCCACTATTGTCTTGGTGGGAAGCATGGTGGCATGAAGGTAGAAAGTGCTGGAAAGGTAGCTGAGAGTTCTACATCGTGATTGATAAGCAGCAGGCAGGGAGAGTGACACTGGGCCTGGCTTGAGCATCTAAAACCACAAAGCCCATCCCCAGTGATACATCCAACAAAGCCACACCTACTCCAACAGTGCCACATCTGCTCCAACAGTGCCACATCTGCTCCAACAGTGCCACATCTGCTCCAACAGGGCCACACCTACTCCAACAGGGCCACACCTACTCCAACAAGGCCAAACCTTTTAATAGTGCCACTCCCTATGAGCCTCTGGGGGGCCATTTTCATTCAAACTGCCAGATTCTGTGAATATGAATTGTTTTTTTGAGACAGGGTTTCATTCTGTAGCTCCTGCTGGAGCAAGGCTTACAGCAATCTTTTTGTTTCAGCCTCCTGAACCACTATATCCTTCTGGAAGTGGTATTTTAATAAAAATTTATATACCACTTAACTTTTCAAAAATTTAAGTTCATGATATTATTTGTATTCCACTCTTCCCCCTTTTATTGAGAATAAATTTCTCTCTACTCCTCCCAGTTCTTCCTCACCCCTCCTCCCATCCTGATTCACCTCTTTTCTGTCTCTCATTAGAAAATAAACAGATTTCTAATGGATAATATAAGATAAAATAAAATATAATAAGTTAAAACAAAAACTAGCACATCAGAATAGAACAAAACAAACAAACAGAAGGAAAAGAGCCAAAGAAAAGGGATAGGCAACAGATGCAGAGACCCACTCATTTGCACACTCAGGAGTTGCACAGAAACACCAAACTGGAAGCCATACTATATAAATGCAAAGGAACTGTAGGGCAAGAAGAGAGAAAAATATTAATAAAATAAGAAACAGTAAAAATAGGACAAAATTAAAAAACAGAAACAAAAATGCTAAAAGTGAAAAGTCGTGACATGACATTATGAGACAAGGACCCTCCAAGGATGCCACTGGGTTCATTTTCTGTTGGCTTATCTACTGATGGGCCTGCAACCTGTCCTAAGAGTAATTTTTTTTTCCCAGTGAGACATTCTTGGAGAAAACTATATATTCATTTTTACAAGTGGTTATCAATAAGAGATAGCTTCTTGATTTAGAGGCCCCTGTTTTCTTGGTGTCTTCCATCCCCTCTGTCTCCTACACTTTTTCCATCTCCTCTTCTGAAAGGTCCCTGAGATCTAAGGGGAGGGATTTGATGGAGATATCCCATTTAGGGTTAATATTCCAAGGTCTCTCACTCTCTGCATAATATGTGGCTGTGGGTCTCTGTATTTGTTCCCGCCTTCTGCAGGAGGAAGCTTCTCTGATGATGGTAGAGCAAGGATCTGATCTATGAGAATAGCATAGTCATTAGGAATCATTTTATTGCTAGCTTTTGTCTTATTTAGAATAGTAGTATTTGGTTTACCCTAGGTTCATGGGCTATCTAGTCTCTGGTTCTTGGTCTCCTAGACAGTTGTAGGTATGGATTCCATCTCATAGGGTGGGCCTTACTTAAGTCATATCAGATATTGGTTGGTTACTGTAGGGGTTAGATAAATTAGATTTAAAAAATATATAGGAGTTTCTGATACTGTCTCTTAATTTGGGGCCTGAAGAGCATTATCAACATGAAGTCAGCAAAAACAGGAAAGACTCAATAGACTGAAAAATAAGTTTGAAGTCAGGAAAACAGGAAAGACTCAATAAAATTAAAGAAACAAAGTATCTGGCCTGACATTGTTTTCAGCTGTTAAATGGGCGGAGCTCAAATTAAGTTAAAACAGAGTTCCTCCTATTTGAGGACAGTGCGTGGAGCCCAGAAGAGAAGAGGCCCCTGATGCTAGAGAGCTCCAAGAGTCCTGCTGAAAAAACGGCTGGCCATTGATGGCCAGCTCTCTCCCTGAAGCAGAAAGAAGCCGGTGAACAAAGAAAGCCTGAGCAAGACACCAAAAGGCCAAGGACTGGACCCTGTGGCTCAGCTTTTGCCTAGAGGGGTTTGATCTGTCCAAACAGTGGCCTAAAGGAAACGGTGCCTGGCTTTAAGGACTGAGGCAGAACAGCTGAGTTCCTGATTCAAAAAAAGTAAGTTGGCCTGCAGACGGCTGGGGTCTCCCACAGAGAAGAAAGCATGAAGCCTTATTTAAGGTGAGACTACAATAACCAACGACCCTGACAAACCTACATCTGAGAGATCCAAAAGAAGGACTACTAAGTGTGTTAAAGAATCTACAACAAAGACTGTGTTCCTGACGACTGAGGACCTGCCCCAGAGACTGCATCATTCTAAAAGGTTATGAAAGTGGTTGTTATGATTATCAATAGGTTTAGTGGATAGGTTAAAGGGGTTGTAGGAATTTATAAGATTAATAGTTAAGAAATTGTTGGTGTTTGTTATAAGTGAATTTAGTAATAAATAAATAAGTGTTAAATAATAATTTAAAAGTTCGGTTACAGGTTACTCCCACAAGCTTTATGCCACTGTTGCCCTAGCATATTTTGAAAGCAGGACACCATTGTAGGTCAAAGTGTTTGTGGCTGGGTTGGTGTTTATGTTTCTCCTTTGGTAGCATGCAGAGAACCTACTTTCCTGTAATAAAGACACCAGAACATAGAAGTGAAGGTTCTATGTAGGCACCACCTCAACATCTCCAACTTCAGTGAGTTATGTAGAAGTAGTGTCCAGCAATGGGACTTTGCTATTACTTTGTGGAGAGCAACCTATAGTCTTGGCAACAGCCTGGGTTGTTTGGGATTTCCCATGGTAACCCTTTGGCCAATAACTGAAATATAACCCAATGCTGATACTGGAAGCTTCATTTGGTGAAAAGAGATGGCCAGTTGGGGCTCTGTATTCCACATTATTTGGCAATTTTATTTAGAATGCCTTCATATATGTATATTTTTTAGGAAGCATGTACTTTATTAGGTTTTCATACTGCCCCTCAAGTGGTGGCTAATTTTAGCAGTCTCTCCCTGTATTCCCTCCCTGATCTCCCTATTTTCTTTCCCACCTGACTTGATCTTCTCATTCCAGTGACTCCTTTCCCATCCATCCATAGTATGTATTCTATTCTTTCCTCAGGGGGTTCGATCTGTCTCTTTGGTACCTGACTCTACACCTAACCCCTGTGCTTTGGATTGTAGCTTGGTTATCATTGACAACAGCTAAGATCCACATATAAATGAATACGTGCCATTTTTGTCTTTCTGGGTATGGTTATCTTATGCAGGATGATTCATCCATTTACCTGAAAATTCCAAGGTTTCATTTTTTAAATGGCTGAGTAATATTTCATTGTGTCAATGCATCACTTTTTTTTGCTCTGTTCATTTATAACGGGACATCTAGGTTGTTTCCAATTTCTGGCTATTACAAATAGAGCAGCAGTGAACAATGAACAAGGGTTTCCTGTAGGATAATGTGTCCTCTGGGTATTATTGGGTTTTGTGAGTTAATTTTATATCTGTTTACTTTCTTGAAAGTGTTTACCAGTTGTAGGAGTTCTTTGGTAAAATGTTTTGGGTCACTTATATATACTATCATATCATCTGCAAATAAAGGTACTTTGACTTCTTCCTTTCCAATTTGTATTCCATTGATCTCCTTCAGTTGTCTTATTGCTCTATCTAAAACTTCCAAGTACTATATATTAAATATGTGTTATATATTGAACATATATATGTATTTGAATGAATGAATGAAGCTTGAATGAATCAAGCTTACTTGATCATGGGGGATAATTTTCTTAATATGTTCTAGCATTCAGTTTGCAACTATGTCCATAAGGAAAGTTGGTCTGTAATTCTTTTTCTTTGTTGGGTTTTTTAGGTGATTTGGGTATCAGGATAACTGTGGCCTTGTACAACATATTGGGCAGTGTTCCTTCTGCTTCTGTTTTGTAGACCATTAAGTCTTCTTTGGAGGTCTGGTAAGAGTCTGTGATAAAACCATCTGGGCCCTGTGCCTTTTTTGGTTGGGAGACTTTTAATGACTTCTACTCTAGTAGGGTTATAGATCTGTTTATATTGCTTATCTGCTCTTGATTTAACTTTGGTAAGTGGTATGTATTGAGAAAATTATCCATTTCTTTTAGAAGTTCCAATTTGTTGGAGTACAGGTTTTTAAAGTACATCCTTATGATTATTTGGATTTACTCTGTTTGTTGTTATGTCACCCTTTTTATTTATAATTTTCTTTTTTCTTTTTGGTTTTTCGAGACAGAGTTTCTCTGTGTAACAGCCTGGCTGTCCTGGACTCACTTTGTAGACCAGGCTGGCCTCAAACTCACAGAGATCCACCTGCCTCTGCCTCCTAAGTGCTGGGATTAAAGACGTGCTCCACCACAGCCCTATAATTTTCTTAATTTAGATATTCCCTTCTGCCATTTAGATAATTTGGGCAAGAGTTTGTTAATCTTATTGTCTTAAAAGAAAACCAAACGATTTCTTTTCTTTGTTTCATTGAGTCCATGTAAGTTTTTTGTTTGTTTTTATTTTATTGATTTCAGTCCTGAGTTTATTTCTTGCTGTCTATTCCTTTTGGATATGATTTCTTCTTTTTGTTTTAGAGCTTTCAGGTGTGCTATTAAGTTACCAGCATGAAATATTTCCATTTTTTATTTTTCTGTCCAGTTTATTTGGTGTTCTGTATGGTTCTTGTACTTTGATAAGCATCTCCTTCTTCAGGTTAAGGAAATTTTCTTCTGTGATTTATTTGAATATTTCCTGAGCCTTTGACCTGGGTTTCTTCTCTTTCTTCTATTCCTATCAGTCTTAGATTTGGTATTTTCATAGTGTCACAGATTTCTTGGATGTTTATTCCAGAATTTTTGAGATTTAACATTTTCTTTGATGGAAGTATCCATTTCCTGTGTTGTGTTTTCAATGTTTGAGATTCTCTCTTTCATCTCCTGTACTGTGTTGGTGAGGTCTGTCTCTGAGGTTTCAGCTCACGCTCCTATATCTTAATTTTCAGATTTCCCACAGTTTGGATTTTCTTTATTGATTGTATTTCCACTTTCATGTCTTGAATGGTTTATTCATGTTCTTTCACTGTTTGTGTTTTCATAGATTTCTTTAAGGGATTTATTAAATTCCTCTTTAAGGACCTCTATCATGCATAAAGGCTACTTTAAGGCCTCTGTCTTGTGCTTCAATTATCTTGCAATTCTCAGGGCTTACTGTGGTACTCTTACTGGGCTCTAGTGGAGACATATTGCCCTGGATGCTACTGATTGTGTTTTTATGTGTTTTCATGCTTGGCATGCAGGCATTTGGGTTTGGGGAGATTATAATTCTAGGTGCTGATAATATCTGGTCTTGTCTTTTTTGGGTGGGTATTTTGTTCCATGATTCTTATTGCCCTTTCAGGTTTTTAGGATGGAGCAGTGGTTGTGTGTTGTCTGGTAGGGAACTCTTCTGGGATCCTTGTCACTGGGGGTTCTTGAAAAAAATGTATTTCTAAGGTATTTGGAGCTGACACTTAGGGATGAGTATGGGTTCGAGGGAGGGTTAGGAAGTCCACAGGAGGGAGAAAAGCAGGATGTTCTACCAGGATCTGCTTAGTTTGGGAATGGGGCAGAGAGCAAGAAAAGGCAACAACAGGAGCTGCAGAGCTAGGGATGAGACTGGGGGATTGGATTTGTAGGAAAGGATGTAAAGTGAAGGTCTGAAGCTGCCTCCCTGCTTTGATTGCCTACTTGCTTCTCTGACACACTTGGCTGGTGGGTTCCCAGGGAATGCCTGCTGGAGCTGGGGGCTAAGTAGCAGGATGAGTTGAGAAGAAGGTTGGAAAGGAAGATCTGTGTAGTCCACTGGAGATGGGGACAGAAAGGAGGGATATCTCATAGCAGGTGGCTTTCTACAGTTGGAGGTGAGAATTAGGGGAGGGCTGGATTAGATTTAGAGGAATGGAGAGAGAAGTGAAGATTAGAAGTTGGATTTCCCTGGCCAGAGTGGCCTGCAGGTTCCCAGGGACTGCCCACTAGAGTTGAAGCCTGGGATAAAGCCTTGAATAGGGAGGCCTATGTTATCTGCTGGAGATATGGGCAGAGAGGAAGGGGAGGATACAGTAGGTAGTCTACCCCAGAGTTGGGGATGAGACTGGGGATTGGATTTGGAGGAGAGGAGGGAGAAGTGAAGCTTTGCAGTCAGCCTAACTTCTTCCCTGGATGGGTTCATAGATGACGCCTACTGGTGATGGCGTTTCCAGTGTTCTTTTATTTTGTTAATCCAGCTTACTAGAGAGGTCTTACTCTAGTGTCTTTTCTTTGTTTCCTCCCTACCCTCCCTCCTCCCTCCCTCCCTCCCTCCCTCACTTCTCCTCCTCCTCTTCTCTTTATTCTTCTTTTGGTTTTTCAAGACAGGATTCTTGGGGTAGCCCCAACTATCCTGGAACTCACTATGTAGACCAGGCTGGCCTTGAACTCACAGAGATCCACTTACCTCTGTCTCCCAAGTACTGGGACTAAAGGCATGCCCCACCTCTGTCTGAGTTTTATCTTGCTATTTTAGTAAAAAAAAATTATTTTGCCATTTGTTTCTGTTATATATTGCTAATTTACACACTTATGTTTTAGATTGGACATTCTTATTAGGAGGTAGGTAGGGTCTGTGTCTCCTGCCTCCTTTCTTGGATCCTGGAAGATTTGTGACTGTTTTGATGACCAAGACACAGTGGAAATGTGTAGAGAGCTGCGACGTGCCGCGCCTTAAAAA
>CAJQZJ010032464.1:8158455-8174006 GCA_907164525.1 Lophiomys imhausi
AGCTTTTGCGAGTTGCGTCGTTCTTGCTGGTCGAGAGGGACGCGACAGAAATGACACTGAGTGACCTCAACAGCTGGGTCTCAACAGCAAGGCACAGTTTCCTGCTCACTGTTGTCACTTGTTTTAAGCTCCTTGAACCATCCACAACAGAAGTCTGATTACTTATGGCCTGCCGGGTGGAAAGGCACATTCTTTCCTTTATTTTCTGTTGCTGTGACAAAACATCACAATCAATAGCAACTGGAGGAGGTAGGAGGAGGAGGAAAGGGTTTATTTGGCTTATAGTTCCTGAACACAGTCCATCACTGAGGACAGGAACCTGGAGGCAGCAACTGAGGCTGAGAGACAGAGGAACACTGCTTACTGGCTTGTTCAGTTTGCTTTCTTTCTTTCTTTCTTTCTTTCTTTCTTTCTTTCTTTCTTTCTTTCTTTTTCTTTTTTTGGTTTTTCGAGATAGGGTTTCTCTGTATAACAGCTCTGTCTGTCCTGGACTCGCTTTGTAGATCAGGCTGGCCTTGAACTCACGGAGATCCGCCTGCCTCTGCCTCCCAAGTGCTGGGATTAAAGGTGTGCGCCACCACTGCCCGGCCCAGTTTGCTTTCTTATACAATCCAGAACCACTTGTCCAGGGAAAGCACTGCTCACAATAGAGTGGTCCATCCCAACATCTATCATTAATCAAGAAAACACCCCATAGACCTGCCAACTTGATGGAGGCAATTCCTCAACTAGGAGTCCCTCTCCCCAGGTAACTCTAGCTGTGTTGTGTTGATTAATCAGCACAGCATATGTAGGGGCTCTAGTTGCCAGCCACAGCTAAGTTTGTCTTTCTAATCTGGCAAGGGACCAGCCATGTTATTAAAGGAAGTGAGATTGAAGGTGGATTCTCCTATTTCTATTGTTCCAGATATAACCGTTGGGTTACTTTACAGCTTCCAGAGACATCATAGGTAAGGATCAGATGTCTGTGAGCAGGGATAAATCATCTCCTCTGTGTCCTGTTAAAATTCCAACTACCAGAATGAGAAACAGAATAGCATGTGTCTTATGCCAATGTGCTCCCAGGTGGTTTGTTATGCAGCTAGGCAACCAAACTAATTAATAATAATGATGATAGTGACATTAATGATCCCACACAGGCAATTCAGAACACAGTTTTCAGTTGGCCACTCTTTCTTAATATATTAACAACCTCATATCTGCAAAGGTCAAGGAATTTGTTTGGGTAGGAACAGGTATGCCCAGTAACTACTGTTTTCACTTGGACTTGAGGTTGGCTTAGTGTCTTTGAAAAAGTGGCTGCTAGACTGAGATGGCTGATGCATTTTAAAGATTGAATTGTCTCTGACCATTTAAGTCATCTGGAAAGTCAATGATGGCCTCCACTGGTAGGTTTGTTCTTCAAAGATGGATTTCCTCTTTCTGTGGTTAATGTGTCAGCATCTCAAATAGCAATTTTTAAAAACAAACATTCTAAAACAATACACTCCAAAGATATACTAATTCCAAGGACTGAAGGTAGGAAAATATTAAGTTTTTGTTTTGTATAATTAAACCATTATGTTCCTATAAAGGTAGAAAACTTTGAAGGTACAGTAAACACATTGCAAATAGACATAACAGTGTTGAGCCTGAGCTGTTTGTTGAGCAGCCTGCTGCTATGCACAGTGCAAAGCATAGATATTGTGAGCTCAGAACCAAGAAGGCAATGAACAACTCCTGACCTCATGAGTGCAATGAACAACTCCTGACCTCATGAGTGCAATGAACTCCTGACCTCATGAGTGCTGTGTTCCACAATGTAAGAAGCTGGGATCTAGGGAAATGGTGTTTTTAGCCTAATCCAGGTCTATTCATTTGCTTTTGAATGAAAAGCAAAGAAAATCTCCCCCTGGCATGTGCTGTTCCTTTTAAAAAGTGCTCTGAGACAGTCTGAATTTCCTTGAGTGGTCTTTAGGAAGGGCAGCTTTATGGGTAGATGCCTGCCAGATTCCCACTCTGCCAACACAACAGCCTTATTTTTCCCACTGAGGTATATATGAGGAAGTATATAGGAATAATGAATGATATCTGTTCACCAGGACTTTAGTACTTTTAGCTCCATGGTTGCTATGAAACAGAACTCTATTTTTCATACCATGTCTGCAAGTAGTTTCTCTTTGATACTGTCGCACCTAGATACACACATCCTTGAGCAAACTCATCAGCAATCCTTATTCTGTTTCTTTGCAGGGTAAATCAAGCAGATTACTCAATAAGGCTGCCTCTAAACTTCAGTACCTTTTGGAGTTCTAGAGTGCTCTCAGCTTTGATAGGGGAAATCCCTGAGGAATCAATTGAGATTTGGTAAGGAAAAGAAAACTTGACCGTGAAATTGGTAAATTCAGCCAGTTCTGTTCCTATCATGTCCTTTGTGTTTCTACAGCTTCACTATCTTCTTTGACAATGAGAAAAGTTTGCTATGGCACTTTGGTTCTTGCTCAGCTCCCTACAAGCTGATTTTCATGTCTTAGCCATGATGGTCTCTGAGGGCACAAGTCTTCTCTGTGGTGAATCTCCATTGTGTGGCATAGTGCTAGGAAGGAAGCACTCCACTGCAAAGGAAGTTTGTTGAAGCAGGAAGCTGGCCTGCTGTGACCATGGAGTGGAAACACCTGGAATGGAGGATGGTATATGTAGCTGGAGCAAACTGAGCATGCATGGAAAGCCTGTGTTCATGAAAGAAAAATGGAAAAGGGTTATTGTGGAAGAAGGGACACTGCATTTATACATGCTTCTTAGTAAATGTTAACTTTAGTAAAGCTGAATTGAACTTTCTAGAATGCAAAAAGACAAGGAAACAAATGGGGACAGAAACAGAGTCAAGGATACAGGAGGTCTGATAGAAAGATGGAGGAAGGAGTAGGTGATTAGTGATGCAGTTATTTGTCCAAACTAGCAGGAAAGGACTTAATCAAGCCTGCAAAAGCCAATGTCTTGTGTGAAAACATATAAGATTATTTGAAAGATTATTATTATTATTATTTTTAGTTTAGAAATTGTATGGGTATAAGTGCTTTGCCAGCTTATTTGTATGTATACCATTCTCATGCTTGGTACCCAAGGAAGTCAGAAAAAGGCATTGGATTCCCTTGAATTGGAGTTCCAGGCGGTTGTGAGCTGCCATATGGATGCTGAAAATAGATCCTGGGTCCTCTGCAAGGGCCGTAAGTGCTCTTAACTGATGAGCCATCTCTCTAACTCCTTCATAAATGCTTTTAGAGTTTTTCTGACCAAAAATAAATTTGTGAAATATTTTTAAAGGACTTGAGGAGTGGGGAAAAATTGTTGACATTCAGTATAGGAATTGAAAAATTAAAACACTTAAGCCAGGCTTGGTAACTCATATCTGTAATCCTTGCACTTGGGAGGCAGAGGCAGGAGGATCAGTAGTTTAAAAGTAATCCTTGGGTATATATAGTGAGGTTGAGGTAAGGGTGGGCTATAAGAGACCCTGTTTCAAAAAATAAAAATGAGAGAGAGAGACAGAGACAGACAGAGAGAGAGAGAGAGTTAAAGAAATATTAGAGGAGTAGATAAGATCACCCAGAGAAGGCACAAAACTCAGTGGGAGACTTCAGGGGCTTTCAAGGGTAATTTGAATTACAGGAGATCTCCCCCCTCCACTTTTTGGTCTCACATGCCTCATCCTGGAATAAGATGTGACTGTATTTATAAAGAAGAAAGAAAATCAAGAAAGAAGGAAGGAAGAAAGTAAAAAAAACCTGGAATCTGAGTTTACACTAAAGTTGGTAAGGTTGTTAGAAGAAGATTGAGAGTAGAAGTGATTTTGGTGTCTCACTTTCTAGAAGATAAGTGTTCAGGAAGGACTTTGAACTTGAACAATACCAAAGTCTCAGCACTTATGAAAGCTAAGCACCTCCCTTAGCTTGTCATGTTGGCCTTAGAGAATAAGGGGGTCCTAAGCTCTCTTTCCACTCAGTGATTCCTTAGGATTTTCCAATTCCACTTGCACTATGTTTCCTGTCTTCTAATTTCTTCACACACAATTTGCATGTGATCTGAAGCCTTTGTGAAGGTTTTAGACTTCCTGGCTCTTCTGTGCACTGTATGTAAGTAACTGTGATTGGCAGGCTTGGGTGGGAACAGATGTCTACAGCTGCTGGAAGAGATGATCATGGCAGTGAAGGCTGGAGTTGTGATGGAAAACAGATACAAGGTGACACAGATTCAGTGTGCCCTGGGACACACCAGGAAGCCTTTGAAAAATGAGCTGAAAGTTGAGGCAAAGAAGAATTTGCTTCTTTGTCACTAGGAGCAGATTTCAAGTTTCCTCTTGGTATTTGTGCCCTTAATTTTGTGGGTCAGGATGCCCATTTAGAAAGGACATCAATGAACTGTGCTAAGGTTTTGGTTCACACTGACTGGCATTCTGACTCTGAGAAACCATTGAGGCTTTTTTTTTTCCACCCTGAAAGGAAGATGAGCAACAGACAAGCAATTATGACGTTGCCACCCTATAACATAGGAAGCTACTTCTGTTACCTCATCATGAATTCTGTAATGTGGTGTTGACTTGGATGCACTCATTACTGTAAGAGTTCCTGGATATATTATCTAACTTGCATTCCAAAGTAAAAGGTTACAACTTTTTGTTAACTTAGAGAAATTTCATAAAATATGCAACTAAGAACAACTGTTATGTTAATTAAGCTTCCAGGCTAGTCAGTGTGGAAAAATTAGGATCACATCTCTACTTTTTTCCATCATCTAGGCAAGTAAAGAGAACAGTTCCTCTACTTTCTTTCACTTTTGTTCCACTTCAGTTTCTCATTGACAGGAAAGTTACAACACAAGGATGGGCCTGAAAGTTCAATGAAAATGAATGATGATTAAAACATAAAAGCCTGAGAATTCACAACACAGCTTAATGATGGAAAAGACCCAGTTGGTTTTTAAGCTACTGGGATTGAAATTTCAAAGACTCTGAGGATGACTCATTGCTTCGCTGTGTCATGAGTTTCATTTTGAAATGAATTACACTCTGTGGTTTCATTTGAGGCTTCGTGTTGATGCAAAAAGGAAATGAGCCCATATTGGGAAGTTGGGTTGAAATACACATACTGCATCAAGTTGTTGCTCAGCCATCCTTATACGCCATGCTTTGGTATTACCAAGATGTTTTATCATCACTTCCCACCTATATGTCTTCCTCACTCGTTTGAGAATTAGGTTAAACAAATAGAAAGTGCTCAGAGAAGAGCCCGTGAATGAACCACTGACTATCACCTCTGTGTGGATGACATTCTGCCCTCAGATCTTCCTGGGTTGGCACTGATGAGAGGATGCTCATCTTCGTAGCACTCCCACACTCACAAAACTCATCTTGTTTTATGAACAAACATTTACAGTGTTATTTCACATGAACAGTAACATCTTAAAACTTGGATATTCCCCAAGACCAAGGAGTAGTGAGAAAAGGAAGAGCAGTAGAAATAAAGTTGTAGTGGAGAATGAAAACAAAACCAACCAACCAACCAAACAAACAAACAAGATACCCACAGCCTTCTACACTCTAGGATAAGGCATATATATACACATATATGCCCTCTAATATTGGGCATATATGTGTATATATATGCCTTATCTCCAAATATCAATCTTTTCTAAGTGTACTTTAGTATTTCAAACTTATTTTCACATTCTTTTTTTTTATAAATACTTTATTTTTTTTTCTTCAATTTACATCTCATTCACAAACCCCTCCCTATTCCCCCTTCCTGTCCCGCCCTTCCACCCTCTTCCCCCCAGAAGTTTCCCCTTTCAGTCCAACAGATGGTTCCTTCTCTTATAACAGTAAGTATTATACAAAACAACAGATATAAATATGCCATATTTATGAGAGTTAAATGGCCCAGTATACCTTCCCAATGTCCAGTTTATACATATTTGGCCCCTGACTTTAACTTTCTACTATCTAACCATCTCCATGAGGTGGTTGAAGAATAGACAGCTAGAGTCTCATAGTTAAATTTTGAGTTGTTTAGGAATCAAGAGGGTGTTATAGATCTAAGAAGATACTCTTAAAGGTGTGTTGCAAGTTAATATGAATGTTGAGTCAGATATAGACCTTTATTTTCACATTCTTGAGTATGTACAATGTTTCAAACAACTCTAAGGATGATTTTATCTGATTTCAAAGATTGTTAGGGTGAGGAACCAGGCAAGAAAGAGAACAAAAATAAGTACTGTTTTAACAAAATCCAACCAAGTCCCAGGATGATAATGATACAGCATGAGGCTATTATGAGGATCAAATGAAATCATTCATTTATCTCACACCTTCAACACAGAGTACCAATGAATGTGAGCACTTAGTGCTGAAAAGTGGGAACAGGAAGGATTAGTAATAAAGCTCTGGGAACTAATTTTTTTTTAAATTCTCATTTATTATCCAGTTGATTTAGTGTGTGTATGTGGTGTGTGGGTGTGTATGTTTGGGTATGTGAATGTGAAGAGAGTGGAGGTTAACATTGGTTGTCTCCCTTTAGCTCTCTCCACCATATTGTTTTTGAGGTAGAGTCTCTCCATGCACCCAGATCTCACCATTTCAGCTTGACTCTACTAGTCAATGCACCCTGGGGACCCACCCCTCTGCCTGTCCCTTTCCCCCAGCACTATGGATATGGACAAGGGTTGCCAAGCCTGACTCTTATACAGGTGCTGGGGATCTGAATGCAGTCTCATGCTTGCTCAGCAAGCACTTTATCCACTGAGAAATCTCCCAGGTCCTCCATTTTATTTTAAAATATCTGTCCTTAATCCACAGATAATAATGTTGTTTTGATTAAATAGGGCATTTACTGTTGTTATGTAACACAGTACTGTTGCAGTGAGTGCACACAAAGAATTCTAAAATGTGAAAACATTAAAAAACACAGCATTTGTTATTTTTAAGTGACTGAGGCGAGCTACGTAATTGGCAGTTTTGAGATCAAACTTGTGCAAGTAAGCTGCACTCCTACGAATATCTGAAGTTCGCACAGGAATGAGGACTTAAATTCGGAGAGCTGCTTTATTTCTGATAATGCGAAGGCCGTCTTCATCATCTATGAAGTTTAAGAGAGAAACATACAGTTTTACTTTTAAATATTTACTCTACTTTAAATTATGTATCTGTGTGTGACTACAGGTATCTGAGGAGGCCAGAGACAGGACCCCCTGGAGCTGCAGTTGCAGGCAGTTGTGAGCTGCCCCAAGTTGGTATTGAAACTCAAAGTTAGGTTTTCTGGAAAAGCAGGACATACTCTTAACTGCTGAGTCATGCCTTTGGCCCTGAAATGTGTATCTTTAGAGAAACTGTTTTCTTCTTTTTAAAAAAAGATTGTCAGCCGGGCGGTGGTGGCGCACGCCTTTAATCCCAGCACTTGGGAGGCAGAGGCAGGCGGATCTTTGTGAGTTCGAGGCCAGCCTGGTCTACAAAGTGAGTCCAGGACAGCCAAGGATACACAGAGAAACCCTGTCTCAAAAAACCAAAAAAAAAAAAAAGATTGTCTATATCTATGTGAATGTGTTTAATGTATGTGTGTAATGTAATATGTCCACATGTTTGTGTGTGTGTGTGTGTGTGTGTATATATATATATATATATATATATGCATCCCTGTGCATATATGGGAACCAGAAGATGACTAGTGTTTTATCTCTATTTTTGCTCTCTCTCTCTCTCTCTCTCTCTCTCTCTCTCTCTCTCCCTCTCTCTCCTCCTTCTCCTCCTCCTTCTTCTTGTTTTTTTTTTGTTTTGTTTTGTTTTGGTTCTTCTGTGTAGCCCTGGCTATCCTGGAACTCACTCTGTAGACCAGGCTGGCCCGGAACTCACAGAGATCCACCTGCCTCTGCCTCCTGAGTACCGGGATAAAAGGCATTCACTACCATACCTGGCCCACTATCTTATTTCTTTGAGATAGAGTATCTGACCTGGAGCTGGGGTGGTGGTCAGTAGGCTCCGGTGAGCTTCCTGTTTCACTTCCCACAGCCCTCGAATTGCAGGTGCATGTGGTCATTCCAGGTGTTTGTGTAGGTGCTGGGGATTTGAACCCAGCCCCTCAGGCCCTCTTGCTTACACACAAAAAATTCTATTACCCACCAAGCCATCTTCCTAGCCAGAAAGTAAGTTTTAATTCTTGAAGTAAAATAACTGCTATAGAAAGTAGCTAAGGAAATTGTTGATAATTTTTCAGAATTGAAATTTTACTTCTTAACTTACATAAACTTGCTTTTGTCCTTTTAGAGACTAGATCCACTCTCTTCAGGGAGAGCCAGCCCCTTTGTTTTATGTTCAATTGGGGATGTAACCAGTTCTTGTGAGGACAAACAAACTCTCTCCTCTTAGTGTCTCCTGGACACTCTTGTCCTCTGCCTTAGAAGGTGAACTGCACTTCCTTCCCTAGAGCCTTGTTCTTGATTCTGTTACTGTTCACCTCCTCTCGGTTTCGTGCCGTCTTTTCTGTCCTATCTTTATCTTCAGTCTTTCTTCTACCCACATATATGCCCAGGGCCCTCCCTATCCTAAAATAACCCTCCTCTGACCTTGCTGCTGTATGTAGCAGGCTCCAACCTTATCTCTCTTCCGTTCACACCACACTTCTAAAAGAGTTCATTTTGTGCTTTCGCTTCCTCTTCACAAGAGACCTCTGAATCCCTCGCAATATGGCTCCTTCCCCTAATACTCTATCAAACCTTCTCAAAAAACAAGAGGAATTCCATATCCAGGAAGGATATGAAAAAGTTCTAAATACTCCATCTCTGGGAAAAGGTTTGCTTCTTGGAGATTTCTCTTCTCAGGTCTCTGTCTACGCTTCATTTTTCTTAGAGCATATCTTTCACTTCCCTTACCAGCTAGCTGCTTTGTCATCTAGCTCCATAATGAAATATTCCCTTCTCTGCATCCTTTGCCCCAGAAAACTTCTGACCATAGCTTTACACTTGAATTCCTTCCATTGCCTTTCTTCTGGAATTCCCCTTCTTGATGATTCATCAGTTTTAACAATTTCCACCTGTTATTTGGGCTCCCATCAGTTCAAACTCAGCATCTCTGAAATAAGACCCATGGATGCTACCAAAGTCCTAAGTCTACATGGTTGCTTCTGAGTGTTTTATTAATATCACTATGTGTTTTTTTATTATTTGAAATTTTTATTTTTTATTGTTATTATATTTTTTATGCTTAGTTACCCTTGAAAAAATAATTCATTTTTTCAAGTTATCTCTGCATCACAGTTCCCTCTTTTCCTCTGTCTCTAACTCCCTCCCTCCTTCTTCCTCTTCTCAGTCCTCTCCTTATCTTCAGATGAGGTGGGCCCCCACATATCAAACTCCCTCAGTTCACCAGTCATGTGATGGCCAAGAGCTTCTTCTTGTACTGGGGCTTGATATGGGACCCCATCTAGGGTTAGGTGTTCCACTAACATGAAACAGGGTCCATGACTCACTGCTGGTTGGAGTTTTTCATAGGATAGTTATGCTAAGTTCCTATCTGTTTGGGTCTGTGGGTTGTAAGATAGTTTTCCTGTGCTATATGATTAATATCTACTTATAAGAGAATACATACCATGTGTAGCTTTCTGGGTCTGAGTCAGCTCACTTAGGATGAGCTTTTCTAGTTCCATTCATTAGGCTGTAAATTGAATGATTTCCTTGTTTCTGATAGCTGAGTACTATTCCATTGTGTAAATGTACCATAGTTTTTTTTTTAAACCCATTCTTCGGTTGAGGGACATCTGGGTTGTTTCCAGTTTCTGGCTATTACAAATAAGGCTGCTATAAACATAGATGAGGAGATGTCTTTTGGATATATGCCTATTACTGGTATTTCTGGGTCTTGGGATAGAACTATTCCCAATTTTACAAGATATCCAGTGGCTGTGCAAGTTTACATGCCCACCAGCAATGGAGGAGGGTTCCCCTTTCTCCACACCCTCGCCAGCATGTGCTATCATTTGAGTGTTTGATCTTAGCCATTCTGACAGGTGTGAGATGGAATCTCAGAGTTGTTTTGAGTTGCATTTCCCTAATGGCCAAAGATGTTGAACATTTCTTCAAGTGTCTCTTGGCCTTTAGAGATTCCTCTTTTGTGAATTCTTGGTTTAGCTCGGTTCTGCATTTTTTGATTGGATGATTTGGTTTGTTGGTGTTTAATTTCTTAAGTTCTTTATAAATTTTGGATATTAGTCCTTTGTCGGATGTGGTGTTGGTGAAGATATTTTCTAAGTCTGTAGGTTATTGTTTTGTTCTAATGACAGTGTCCTTTGCCTTACAGAAGCTTTTCAATTTTGTAAGGTCCTATTTCTTGATACTTGGTCTTAGAGCCTGAACTTTGGTGTTCTGTTCAGGAAGTTGTCACCTGTGCCAATGAGTTCGAGGCTTTTCCCCACTTTCTCTTCTATTAGATTTAGTGTGTCCAGTTTAATGCCTAGGTCTTTTTTATTTTATTTTTTTTCCTTTATTTTTTATTTCTTCAGGTTATATCTCAATCGCAGTCCCCTCCCTATTCCCCCCTCCAGTTCCACCCTCCCACCCTCAACCCCCCATCCTCTTCCCTTTTTTTTTCTTTTAAGTTTAAGGTATATCTTATTTCCCCCTACAATTTCCCCTTTCAGTCCAACAAATGGCTCTTTCTCTTATAATAATAAATACAATACAGTACAACAGAGATAATTAGGCCACAGTTATGAGGGTTATATGGCTTCACGTACATTCCCAATGACCAGTCCATATGTATTTGGTACCTGACTTTAACATTCTACTATCTAAACATCTCCATGAGTTTAAAATTCTATATCTGACTCAACATTCATACTAATTGCAACACAATTTTAAAAGTATCTTCTTAGATGTATAACACTCTCTTGACTCCTAAACAACTCAAAATTTAATTATGAGACTCTATCTATCTGTTCTTCAATCACCTCAGAGACCTGAGAGGGATAAATATATCTGATTATATAGGAAGTACAGGGTCTGCAGCTTCCCAAACTAAGAAATGACATACCAGTGGCTGCCTGGACAGTTCCCATTTTCTCTCCATACATTGCAGCATTGCTCTTCAGTCATTTGGACCCGCTTCTCTGACAGACATTGATTGTAGAGCAGGGGTTATGAAGGACTTACCTACCCTGTTTTGGCAGAGCTAAATGCCTAGGTCTTTAATCCATTTGGTTACATATGCTTGTGGAGTCTTGGTATCCCTGTGTGCAAAATAGGAAGTTAACAGTCCCTGTGTAGCTAATTGAGAGGACTAGATGAGAACTGCACATTATGACCCCATTCTTTCCCTTTATCCAGATCACATCTCTCCTTTCCAATTTTATTATCCATCCATGGATTTATGCATTCCCAGGGGCCTCAGACAGCTGCTGATGTGGAGGCCTCTATCGCCTGCTGTGTTTTCTTTTTTCCTCCTCCCTCTACAGCTCAGCCACATCACTAGCCCTTCACCTACTATCTTCTTCTGTTTTCATTTGTCCATTTTTAAAATTAGCACCCAAAGTGATAGGTATCTGCATGGCGTTTTTATTTAAAATTTGTTTTTTTATTGTCCTCCTCCCTTCTTCTCCCTCACCTCTCTGTCCCATGTGCCCTTTCACTCCCAGTAACCTTTCCTTTCGCGACCTCTGTGATCTGTTATTTTTCTCCCATCGTGTTTTCTTTTTTTTTAAAAAATACTTTATTTTTTTTCTTCAAGTTACATCTCAGTCACAAACCCTTCCCTATTCCCCCTTCCTATCCCGCTCTTCCACCCTCTTCCCCCCAGAAGTTTCCCCTTTCAGTCCAACAGATGGTTCCTTCTCTTATAACAGTAAATACTATACAAAACAACAGATATAAATATGCCACATTTATGAGAGTTAAATGGCCCAGTATACCTTCCCAATGTCCAGTTTATACATATTTGGCCCCTGACTTTAACATTCTACTATCTAACCATCTCCATGAGTTTAAAGGTCTATATGTGACTCAACATTCAAACTAACTTGCAACACACTTTTAAGAGTATCTTCTTAGATCTATAACACCCTCTTGATTCCTCAAAAGCTCAAAATTTAACTATGAGACTCTAGCTGTCTATTCTTCAACCACCTCAGAGACCTGAGAGGGATAAATATATCTGCTTATATAGGAAGTGCAGGGCCTGCAGCTTCCAAAACTAAGAAAGAACATACCAATGACTGCCTGGACAGTTCCCATTTTCTCTCCACACATTCCAGCATCAGTCTTCAGCCTTTGGGTCCTGTTTCTCTGACAGACATTTGTTGTAGAGCAGGGATTATGAAGGACTTACCTACCCTGTCTTGGCAGAGTTAGGCTGTCAACTTCCCTGCTACCAGGTTTTGTCCTTTTTGTACAGCAGTCTGTCTGCAGTTGGAGCAAGGGGCTTTTTCATGCCAAGAGATAGGCTTGCGACTAATTCAACCATCTCACACTGGAGATTCTTCGATGCTTATCTTCTACTTGGAGTAGAATAGGGGGTGCTGTCAGGAGCTGATATGTCTCGATATAAAAAAAAAGAAAATCTTAATTTAAGATAACATCTTTGAATGCCATATTCTGCAGATCTCTTGGGGTTTTTGAAGATGCCCTAACCATCTCTTGTATTTAGATAAGCAAATGTTGCTTGTCTCTTAACAACTTGATTACTTTCTTATGGTTCTCTTCCTCTTTTCAGGACCAATGCTTGCCTATTTCTTTCCTTTTTGTTTTTAGGTAATGATTTGGTTATAACCTCGGGACTTACTGATTCAAATAAAATAATTAATCTAATATGCAAACCTTTCTTAGAAGCCTGGTAAAAAACAGAATGATTGTTTAGGAGAGGAGGAAGGAGAAATAATAATGATAATAGAAATGACAGTAATAAACAAAGGCAGAAGAAGTAGTTTGTTTGGTCTAGGTGGCATTATTTGGATTGTGTTAGAAAATCAGGGAAGGTAAAGTAGTATGTATCTTAAGAAAGGTAGCATCAACTGTGACCACTGACAGAGTGAGGTCATTTTGGAAGCCTGCTCTAATCATTGACATAGCACAAGGATCACTGTCCCCAGCAGAATGGATGCTGGCAGAATGTTTGAAAATAAAGGAAACAATCTAGAAAGGATCAAATGCATTGGAGAGTGGAAAGGACAGGGCGCTGAAAAGATCAGGTGTAAGTCAGTAAATCAATCCAGCCCTGTCTCCTCCATGTGCCAGTTTGTGTCAAGCAGGCTGACTGCATCCTGGAGCTCCTGTTGGCATTGGATAGAGGCAGTTACTTTGACAGAAGCCGAGAGAGCCTAAGTTCATGGAGAGGTTTAAGGTTTGTAGACTTTCCATGGATACAGGTTTGTGACAAAACTGCTTGTTGTCACATTCTCCAGGATGAGGTTGAAGAGCAGGATTAAGCATCAAGAAGACATTTAAGTTGATGGTCATTTATTATCACCAGGACAAGTTAGCTCGGCTCAGCAAGGGTTTAATCATAGTTGTATCTTCTACTCTTCCAGAAGCCATTTACTTCACAGTCTTAAGTCATGAATGGAGAATTTGAATGCAACTGAAGATCTCTGGCTGGTCAGAGTAAGCATGTTTCAAACTATTCTTCAAGATGGAAAATAGTAGCTTAACCCTAATCAGCCCTGTCTGTTAGTAAAGACAATATGTAATCTATGTGGTTGAGGAAATTTGATTTCATCATTAATTTTTAAAATATTTATTTATTACTTCAGGTTACATCTCCATCATAGTGTCCTCTTTCCACGCCTCCCAGTCCCGGCCTCCCACCCTCTACCCCCTATCCCTTCCATCCCACTCCTCTGGAGTAGAGTGTCCCTACCTAACAGTCCCCCACCCCAGTTCAGCAGTCATATGAGGGCCAAGAGCCTCCTCATACACTGGGGGCCTACAAGGCAGCACCACAAGGGCAAAGTGTCTCATTGACAGGAAACAAAGTCTAGGTTCATGTTCCCTTTGATGCATTGGTTGTAGTATAGTTATCCTGTACTATATGGCTAAAATCTGACTATAAAATGAGAAGTATTCAAAACACACTGACTGCTCTACTGAATACTTTGGAAGTCAGAAAGCAGCCTCTGAGAAGCTGTGATTTCCATGTAGTTTGTTTTGTGCAAGTTCCTTGATGTTCAAGCTTTGCAATGGTTCGTGCTACAGTTGTCATCACTCCTAAACTTCATGTGTGTACATTTAAATATAGCCATGGAACTCAGGGGAAATGTGCTGACTCACCATTTACCACCGAACAGCACAATAAACATAGCAAGCAGAGACTGAAGCAATGTCAAATTATGGATATTGACCTCTTAATTCAAATTCTAGATTAGGAAAAAAAAGCCTGATAAACTTCATTCACACTAGCAGCTTATATGTTTTTTGAACTATAAAAATGAGTTATTTGATATTGTGGTTTTAAGACTTTACTTAATTCAAGTCATTTGTTCTTGTCTCCACTACTTCTCCCATAGTTCAAAACCTCACTTGCCACTAACACATTCATTTTCTAAGGGTGTGTGTGTCTGAATTCCCCCTTGAGGAAAACTTCACGAACTTGGCTAATTTGGATTGTGCTTTTCATTAAATTCTGGGAGTATTTTGATTGGGTTTTCAGTAATTCTGTGAACATCATGGTCCTATCCAATTTCCTTTAACAAAATTAACAATTCTTGATTAAATCAACCCCAAGACTATGGCAAATCCTTTTAGTAGGCAAGTGAGGACAGCGGGTGCCTGCCTTCTGTTCATCTGCAACCTGCCTGGTGGAGCATTCAAATCAAGTTTTTCACTCAAGGCTCACATGGGAAAACTGAGGAAATGGTCCATAACTGTCACATCTGTGGACAATTTCAGATTTTTCTGAATTTCCCTTATTATCTTCTGCATTTTCACTGGTTTCAAGTTTACTCATGGAACTTCCTGTTTTTAACCACCCATCTTTGCTCCTGCTTGAAACTCTAATTTGAAACTACACATGAAAAAGTTAAACGTAGTATAATCTTAAAGCCCAAAATTTCCTCAGACTTTGGGTTGTTTGTATTATGAGAACTTTCTGTGTTTAGAGAAGGAACTAAGCCTAAGTATACATTGTAGAACAATATTTAGTGTCACAAGTGGCAGCGGAAATGTCACTAATTATGGGAAGTGTATGTAACTATGCATATGTACAGAAATTAAAAGTAGATTGCAGTCTTATTATTTCTTCATTACCTTTTTACATCAACACATTAAGTGACAATAGCTTCTTTTTAAAAGTCTACTTTTAAGATTTTTTTTTTTAGTTTTGTGTGTGTGTGTGTGTGTGTGTGTGTGTGAATACATGTGTACCTGTGGTTTTATGCACTAGTATTCTTACATATTGAGGCCAGAGATGTTGGACGTCTGTTCTCCCACTCTCTAACCTATTCCTTTAAGACAAGACAAGGACTCTTACTGACCCTGTAGGTTTCTGGTCTTTCTACTTTCCTTCCTTCCTTCCTTCCTTCCTTCCTTCCTTCCTTCCTTCCTTC
>CAJQZJ010032464.1:8177420-8201766 GCA_907164525.1 Lophiomys imhausi
TAAGCAAATGTTGCTTGTCTCTTAGCAACTTGATTACTGGGTAGTTTGGAGAATATCTGTGATAGACTGTCATAGTAGCTAACAAAGAGACATGTTTGCATGACTAGGAGTTTGTTTTAACTATCCTAGACCGTTTTAGATGGTTGGTATCAAGAGGTCAGAGCTTCACATTTTATTTTTAAGTATCTCTAGGTATGATACCATTGGGAAGCATTATCTTTAAATTTGTATCAATATACAAAGATCTATTCAATTGTGGTTAAATATACTCTTAATTATGTATCAATATACCAAGATCAATGCCTATGTAGCCCAATATAATCTTAATATTACGTCCATATGCAAGGGTCAATACCATTGTGGCCAACTATAATCTTAATTTTGTATCAATATACAAAGATCAATTCCGATGTAATCCAATACAATCTTATTTTTGCACAATAAACAATGGTCAATATCACTTTAGCCAAATAACCTACTAATTTTGTATCAATATACAAAGGTATAAGGGCATATTCAATAATCTGCCCCTTCTTCTTGGACCTTCCTGTGCTATGTCTATGTCTCATTTTTCTCAAGCCCATGCACTCCTACCTAGGAGAGGAAGAAGGATACAGAAAAGGAAAAGTAGGAATTCCCTGGGGCTAACCTCCAAAACCCATTAAGGCAGGATCATTTATCAGCTTGTAGTCTCTTCCCCTACATAACAGAGTTTTCAGTTAACCTTCAAATAACCAAAAAGAAGGGCGGAGAAACACCCTCCCCACCCTCTGGGCATGGGACGTAGCTCTCTTAAAGTGACTTCCTGCTGATTTGGGTCGTAGTAGACCTGTTTGGGGCCCCAACCCAAATGGGAAAAATGATTAAAAATGTTAGTACAATTCTTTTATGTTCAGTCCTTCTGTTCTCAGCTGTTTAGATGACCTAAGGGGTTTGTAGGCAGAAGCTGATCTTGCAGGCTTCACTGAGGTTCCGGCCGGGGCATTGTGTAGAGCTGAACGGTCCCAGCGACACTGGATTGCAGTGGTGGTTGCAGGCCCCCGATGGGGACAGCTATTGAGGAAGTCTGCCAGGCAGAATCAACTGGGTCACTCATCCTCCTTGGTGCCTGATTCTGCTCTCTGCTGAGGATTCCGCTGTCCGCCGTCCCCAGGCTCCCCTAATGGACACTTTGATTCTCCTGGAACGATAAGAACAGAGCCCTGCCCCAATCCCAACCCTAAGACAATTGCCCTCTTTTTTTTTTTTTCTGGGGGGGGATGGGGAAGCCTAGGTAGTACTTCTCCTGAAGCAAATTTGGCCTTCTGACAACATACAAAGCGTTATCTTTCAATCCGGGTTAAAGAAGAAATCATTCTGTCACCTTGGAGCTAAACCAGCTCTAGTGTATATATTTTGAGATCCCAAAGGACAATCTGCCTGCATCGAGAAGGCCTTTTGTAAGTAGCCTCCAAACCTAGGTCCCTCCAAATCCCATGTGTGTGTCTCTGAACTCTAATTATTGGGAACAGGGACCTGTGTTTCTCATCTGAAGGGATCAAAGATGTGTTCCACCACTCCTGGATCAAAGTCTTTCTCTATTTAGAGTTTGCCCTGCATCAGGCTGACCCTGAGCTCCGGGATCTGCCTGTTTCTGTCTCCAGTGTGTTGGGAGCTGGGATCAAGGGTGTACTCTTCTTGAATGGTGGGACCAAGAGTATGCACCCTCACCACCCCGCTCCGTATGACTCCAGAGTACATAAGACCACCAACTCTAAGGTGCCCCCCCCTCCCCCGTCTCCGCTGAAGTCAAAGGCATGGGCCAATACCACAATTCTCTTGTATTTTACCTTAGCTCCACTTCTTCTCTACACCTGGAGGTCTGCAAATCCAGGCCGAATAGCTGTATCCTCTGTTCCATTCACAGTGTTTCAGCCCTGCCCCCTGCCCTTTTTTTTTCTTTTCTTTTTTTTTTTTTTTTAGTTGATAAATTTATTTGTTTGTTGCTTCAGGTTACATCCTTATCATATTGTCCTCTTTTCCCACTTCCTAGCCCCACCCTCCCATGCTCTACCCCCTGACCCTTCCGTCTTGTTCCTCTGGGGTGGAGTGTCCCTGCCTAACTGTCTCTCACCAAAGATCAGGAGTCATATGAGGGCCAAGAGCCTCTTCATTCACCGGGGGCCTACGAGGCAGTACTGCCAGTGAATGGTGTCTCATTGCTACTGGGGGAATACTAAAAAAAAAAGACCAACAAACACACAAACCCACAAAAACAAAGAATATCAACAAAAAAAGAGAGGAAAAAGAGAAGGGAAAAGGAAAGAGAAAAAAAGAAGGAAAAAGAAAAAGATAAAAAAAAATTATGTCCTTGTTCCTTTTGATGTGTTGGTTGTAGTACAGATATCCTGTACGATATAGTTAAAATCCTACTATAAGTGAATAGATGCCATGTGCATCCTTCTGAGACTGGGTTAGCTCACTCAGGATGAGCTCCTCTAGATCCATCCATTTGGTTGTAAATTGCATGATTTCATTGTTTCTGATAGCTGAGTAATATTCCATTGTATAGATGTACCACAATTTTTTAATCCATTCTTCAGTTGAGGGACATCTGGGTTGTTTCCAATTTCTAGCTATTACAAATAAGGCTGCTATGAACACAGATGAGGAGACTTCCCTATGTCTCCGTGAGAGGTCCTTTGGGTGTATACCCAGAAGTGGTATGGCTGGGTCCTGAGGCAAGGTTATTCCTAGATTTCTAAGATATCGCCAGACAGACCTCCATAGTGGTTGCACAAGCCTGCACTCCCACCAGCAATGGAGTAGGGTACCCCTTTCTCCACACCCTCGCCAGCATGCGCTATCATTTGAGCTCTTTATTTTAGCCATTCTAACAGGTGTTAAGTGGAATCTCAGGGTCGTCTTGAGTTGCATTTCTCTGATGATTAAGGATGTTGAACATTTCTTCAGGTGTCTCTCCGCCCTTAGGGATTCCTCCTTTGTGAATTCTCTATTTAGCTCCATCTCCCATTTTTTGATTGGATTATTTGGTTTCTTGGCATTTAGTTTCTTGAGTTCTTTGTAGAGTTTAGATAATAGCCCTCTATCAGATGTGGGGTTGGTGAAGATTTTCTCCCAGTCTGTTGGTTGCCGTTTTGTTCGAATGACAGTGTCCTTTGCTTTACAGAAGCTTTTCAGTTTCATGAGGTCCCATTTATTGATTGTTGATCTCAGGTCCTGAGCTGTTGGTGTTCTGTTCAGGAAGTTGTCACCTGTGCCAATGAGTTCGAGGGTTTCTCCTACTTTTTCTTCTAGTATCTTTAGTGTGGCTGGCCTTATGTTAAGGTCTTTGATCCACTTGGAATTAAGTTTTGTACAAGGTGATAGGTATGGGTCTAATTTCATTCTTTTGCAAGTGGACATCCAGTTGGACCAGCACCATTTGTTGAAGATGCTGTCCTTCTTCCATTGTGCGTTTTTGGCTTCTTTGTCAAAGATTAGTTGGCCATAGGTGTGTGGATCCATGTTTGGGTCTTCAATTCGATTCCATTGATCCACTCGTCTGTTTCTATACCAGTACCATGCTGTTTTTATTACTGTTGCTCTGTAGTACAGCTTGAAATCTGGGATGGTGATACCTCCAGATGTTTTTTCATTGGACAAGATTGATTTAGCTATTCTGGGCTTTTTGTTGTTCCATATGAAGTTGAGACTAGCTTTTTCCAGGTCTATAAAGAATTGTGTTGGTATTTTGATAGGAATTGCATTAAATCTATATATTGCTTTTGGTAGGATAGCCATTTTTATTATGTTGATCTTACCTATCCATGAGCATGGGAGATCTTTCCATCTTCTAAAGGCCTCTTCCATTTCTTTCTTCACGGGCTTGAAGTTCTTGTTATATAGGTCCTTTACATGCTTGGTTAGAGTTACTCCCAGGTGTTTTATGTTGTTTGTGGCTATTGTGAAGGGGGTTGTTTCCCTTATTTCTTTTTCGGTATATTTGTTTGTTGTATAAAGAAGGGCTTCTGATTTTTTTGAGTTAATTTTGTATCCAGCCACCTTGCTGAAGTTGTTTATCAGCTGTAAGAGTTCTTTGGTGGAGTTTTTGGGGTCGCTTATGTATACTAACATATCATCTGCGAATAGGGATAATTTGACTTCTTCATTTCCAATGTTTATCCCTTTGATCTCCTTTAGTTGTCTTATTGCTCTAGCAAGGACTTCAAGTACTATATTGAAGAGATATGGTGAAAGTGGACATCCTTGTCTTGTCCCTGAGTTTAGAGGAAATGCTTCAAGCTTCTCTCCATTTAATTTGATGTTGGCTGCTGGCTTGCTGTATATTGCCTTTATTATTTCTAGGTATGGTCCTTGTATGCCCGTTCTCTCCAGAACTTTTAGCATGAAGGGGTGTTGGATTTTGTCAAATGCTTTTTCTGCATCTAGCGAGATTATCATGTGGTTTTTTTTCTTTCATCTTGTTTATGTGGTGAATTACATTGATAGACTTTCGTATATTGAACCATCCCTGCATTCCAGGGATGAAGCCTACTTGATCATGGTGTATGATACTTTTGATGTGTTCTTGAATTCGGTTTGCTAGTATTTTATTAAGTATTTTTGCATCTATGTTCATGAGGGAGATTGGTCTGAAGTTCTCTTTCTTTGTTGGGTCTTTGTGTGGTTTAGGAATCAGAATGACAGTGGCCTCATAGAATGAGTTTGGCAGTGATCTTTCTGTTTCTATGTGGTGGAAGAGTTTGAAAAGTAATGGTGTTAGTTCCTCTTTGAAGGTCCGGTAGAATTCCGTGCTAAAGCCATCTGGCCCTGGGCTTTTTTTGGTTGGGAGATTATTAATGACTGTTTCTATTTCCTTAGGTGTTATTGGGCTGTTTAAGCTGTTAATCTGATTTTGATTTAGTTTTGGTAGGTGGAATTTATCGAGGAAATTGTCCATTTCGCTTAGGTTTTCAAATTTAGTGGAATATAGATTTTTAAAGTAATGCCCGAATATTTTCTGGATCTCCTCAATGTCTGTTGTTATTTCTCCCTTTTCATTTCTGATTTTGTTGATTTGTGTTCTTTCCCTTTGCCTTTTAGTTAATTTGGCTAGGGGTCTGTCTATTTTGTTGATTTTCTCAAAGAACCAACTCTTGGTTTCATTGATTCTTTGTATAGTTCTTTTTGATTCTAAGTTGTTGATTTCAGCTCTAAGTTTGATGATTTCCTGTCTTCTGCTCTTCTTGGGAGTGTTTGTTTCTTTTTTTTCCAATTCACCCAGCTTAGCTGTTAGTTCACTAATATGAGCTGTCACAATTTTCTTTTTGAAAGCACTTAGTGCTATGAACTTTCCTCGTAGCACAGCTTTCAATGTATCCCATAGGTTTGGGTATGTTGTGTCTTCATTGTCGTTGGATTTTAAGAAGTCTTTGATTTCCTTCCTTATTTCTTTTCTGACCCAGTGGTCATCCAGTAAGGAGCTGTTAAATTTCCATGTGTGTGTAGGCTTTCTGTTGATTCTTTTACTGTTGAAGACCAGCTTTATTCCGTGGTGGTCTGATAAGATACAAGGTGTTATTTCAATTTTCTTGTATCTACTGAGACTATCTTTGTGACCAATTATGTGGTCTTGGAGAAGGTTCCGTGGGGTGCTGAGAAAAAGGTGTATTCCTTTGTGTTTGGGTGAAGCGTTCTGTAGATATCTGTTAGGTCCATTTGTTTCATGATCTCTGTTAGACTCAATATTTCTCTGTTTGTCTTCTGTCTTGATGATCTGTCCTTTGTTGTGAGTGGGGTGTTGAAGTCTCCCACTACTAATGTGTTGTGATCGACGTGCGCTTTAAATTTTAGAAGTGTTTCTTTTACGAAAGTAGGTGCCTTTGTATTTGGGGCATAGATGTTCAGTATTGAAATTTCCTCTTGATGAATATTCCCTTTAATGAGTATATAGTGCCCTTCTTTGTCTTTCTTCATTAACTTCAGTTGGAAGTCTGTTTTGTTTGATATTAGGATGGCTACTCCAGCTTGCTTCCTGGGTCCATTTGCTTGGAAAACCTTTTCCCAGCCCTTTACTCTGAGGCAGTGTCTATCTTTTGTAGTTAGATGTGTCTCTTGTATACAGCATAAGGAAGGGTCTTGCTTGCGGATCCACTCTGTAAACCTATGTCTTTTTATTGGGGAGTTGAGTCCATTGATGTTGATGGATATTAGTTACCTGGGGTTGTTATTTCCCATTAGTTTGGTATAGGCGGTGGTTCTGTTCCTCTTTTGGTTTAGTTGCTGATGGGTTTTCTATTCCCTTTGTTTTCTTGGGTGGAGTTTTCTTCTCTGTGTTGGGATTTTCCTTCTAGGATTTTCTGTAGGGCTGGGTTTGTGGGTAGATATTGTTTAAATTTAATTTTGTCATGGAATATCTTGTTTTCTCCATCTATGTTGATAGAGAGTTTTGCTGGGTAAAGTAGTCTGGCTGGGCATCTATGATCTCTTAGGACTTGTAGTATATCTGACCAGGCCCTTCTAGCTTTTATCGTTTCTGGGGAGAAGTCAGGTGTAATTCTGATGGGTCTGCCATTGTATGTGACTTGATCTTTTTCTCTTACAGCTTTTAATATTCTTTCTTTGTTCTGTACATTTGGGGTTTCAATTATTATGTGGCGAGAGGAGTTTCTTTTCTGGTCTAATCTGTTTGGTGTTCTGTATGCCTCTTGGATTTTTATTGACATCTCTTTTTTCAGGTTTGGGAAGTTTTCCTCTATGATTTTGTTGAAGATATTTCCTGGACCTTGGAGTCAGGAGTCTTCTCTTTCCTCTATACCTATAATTCTTAGGTTCCGTCTTTTCAATGAGTCCTTGATTTCTTGGATGTTGTGGGTGAGAGATTTTTTTAGCCTTCTCATTTTCTTTGGATGATGTACTGATTTCTTCCACTGAATCTTCCATGCCTGAGATCCTGTCTTCCATCTCTTGCATCCTATTGTTGATACTCACATCCGTAGTTCCTGTTCTCTTCCCTTGGTTCTCCACTTCCTCTTTTAACTCTGACTGTGTTTTCTTTATTGTTTCTATTTCTATTTTCATGTCTTGTATGGTTTTGTTCGTTTTGTACATTTCCTTCTCCAGCTTGCTTGTTTTTGTATGAAAATCTTTCATGGCTTTTTCCTTTTCCTGTTCAAGCTCTGTCACCTTGGCTTGGAGCTCTTTAATGGTGTTGTTCCTTGTTTTGATTTGTAGAATTGTGGTTTCTTTGAATTCCTTCATAGATTTAAGTTCTTCTTGCAGGGACTCTATCACTTTCCATACTGCAGAATTGTCAATGTTTTCATGTATTTCTGTTGGTGTGTGGTCATCCGAATTGGATGAGCTAGGGTGGTTCTGCTTTGTTGGAGTCATAATTCCTTGATTTCTATTTTTTTTTGACCTTTCACCATTGGATGCATTTAGCTGTCTGTTTTCTGTGCTTGGAACCACAGTGGATGATTTGGTGCAGGGGACGAGTTACTTGGCTATCTGTCATTGCTTACAGGTTGATTTCAAGGTCACTGTGATTTTAATGGCCAGAGGCACTGTGATCTGGTGCAGCCTATTCCCAGGTTGTGAGTAATGGACCAGGATTGTTTCACTGCTCCCAATTCAGACTTCTCTATGTTGCACTCTGATTTATCAGCCTGTAATGGTTCTGATGGTCTGGGCCTGTTTGCCCAGGCACAGATTCTGTGGGCTTTGTTTGTCGTCACTGAGGCTGACAGGGTCTGGCTCCACACCTGATATGTCTGGATTTTCCAGGATACAGCTATGGTCCCGATTTCTGGTTTCTCTCTAGTCTTCTCGCCACAGGGCTGGACCCTGTGCCTGATTTCCTTCCTGTCTGCACTGCCAAGGGTCCCGTGGGTACCCCAAGCCTCGGATCCTCCGGGTGCCTGAGTGCACCTCTCGTCCCAGCAGCTCCGCCGTGGGTGCACGGACCCCTGGTCCCACCCACGCCTGTCTCTCTCCCCAGATGACCTGCCGTGGACTGGCGGAGATTTGGCCCTGCCAGCCGTGCTCGCTCCCCAGCTGCGCTCTCGTGAGTGTGCGAGATTTGGCCGCTCCCGCCTGCTTTTGTGTTCCCCGCTTCCTGCACTCTCTCGGAACCTCCCGCCCTCCGCTTCACGAGCGGCTGAGGACCACCCACTGAGCCTCCTGTTTGTTCCTTGCTAAGGCTTCCACTATCTCGCAACCTTTTCTAAGTGGGTATAAGTTCAACCTGATGTGTGGGGAGCCCAATAGGACAGCGATCTATGGCCAAGTGGACCCTGATTCTGCCTGTTGTAAGTTGGGAACGATCTTACCAGGCGCCTCACCAAATGGGAGTTCCCGAATCCCCGGTTCAGTGGCCTCCGTGTCTGTGAGAGATGGGGAGAGCCTTGCCCTGGGACTTTTAACAGTCCCTTGGGAGCTGTGAGCGTTCCCGGGGGGGGGGTGTCTAGCCCCTCCGGTTTTTGCACAGTGCCCAGTAACTCTGTGTTTTTTATGGCTCTTTTTTCCCCGCGTTCAGAATGCGTCAGTGTAGGTTGCCGCCATCTTCGCTCCCATATATACATTTCTAAGAAAAAGAAAAAAGCCCCAAGTAAAAGTAAACTTAAATATAACAAGAGATGTAGTATCTAAAAATGTTCTTATTAGGTTGTTAGCTAAAGAGTTTGAAATGATGGCCTAAGAATGCTGAACCTGGACTATCGAGGCTGATAATTGTTTCAGTGTGTTTTGTAACTTTAGCGAGTTAAAAAAAATATTTATTACTTCAGGTTACATCTCCATCACAGTGTCCTCTTTCCACCCCTCCCAGTCCCACCCTCCTGCCTTCCCACCCTCTACCCCCTATCCCTTCCATCCCACTGCTCTGGAATGGTGAGTCCCTACATGATAGTCCCCCACCCCAGTTCATCATTCATATGAGGGCCAAGAGCCTCCTCATGCACTGGGGGTCTACAAGGCAGCACCACTAGGGCAAAGTGTCTCATTGACAGGAAACAAAGTCTATGTTCATGTTCCCTTTGGTGTATTCATTGTAGTATAGTTATCCTGTACTATATGGCTAAAATCCGATTATAAGTGAATAGATGCCATGTGCATCCTTCTGAGTCTGGGTTAGCTCACTCAGGATGAGTTTCTCTAGTTCCATCCATTTGGCTGCAAATGGCATGAATTCCTTGTTTCTGATGGCTGAGTAGTATTCCATTGTGTAGATGTACCACAGTTTTTTTCATCCATTCCTCGGTTGAGGGACATCTGGGTTGTTTCCAGTTTCTAGCTATTACAAATAAGGCTGCTATGAACATAGATGAGGAAACTTCTTTGTGATTCAGTGAGGAATCATTTGGATGTATACCCAGAAGTGGTATGGCTGGATCTTGAGGTAGAGCTATTCCAAGTTTTCTAAGATATGTCCAGACTGATTTCCACAGTGGTTGTACAAGCCTGCACTCCCACCAGCAATGGAGGGGTGCTCCCCTTACTTCACAACCTCACCAGCATGTGCTGTCAAATGACAGATCAAATGACTTTAAGGAGTTTTATTACCTAAGTTTCCAAGTGGTGGTTTTCTTGGATTTATTTTATGGAAAATATTTCACTGAAGATAGTTGTAAACTATTGACTATAGTTCAACTATTCTATTCTTAGTACTCTTTATTATTACTGGCTTTGTGAATGCATGAATATATGAGAATTCTACTAAGCATATCTATGTATTACCCTGTGTAGCACCCAGTCTTTAAGGCAGCTGAGAAAACTGTGGCTCAGAAGAATCACTAACACATCCTCAAAATGCAAATGACTATAACAGTGGTCATGGGAAGAAGACCCCTAACCCAAGGAATTTCATATACAGTCAGTAGAAATGGAGTTATTATATTTAGTATCTCCATCTCAGGCTCAGAGTTCTTAATTGTGAGCCAATTCACACTAATGGTTAACACACTAATCTCAGATCATTTAAACATTGTACTGTGTTAAACATGTACAAGTTTCTTATTGAAGGCTCTGTTGATTTCTTATCAACGTATTCAAACGAACTTGTTTTCCATGGGATAAATATGGACACTCTCTTATCTGAGTGATGACTTCATACCAATAACTTCCCAAATAACCTAAAAACATGACATAGAGACTTAACTTCATGATTAAACAGCAACGGTGATTTATTTGGATGCATTCTCTCCATTAGCCATATGAGCGTGTCACTTGCTTTGTAGATTAACCTCTGTAGGGAATACTGTGAAATTCCACCTAGAAGCTCCCGCTCCATGACTGAAGTCCTCTTTCTCTCAGTACCCTGAGCATTTTCTGCTGACGTATTTGGCTCAGTGTCCTTACCAAAGATTATCGTTGGCCATCAGGAATTCCCTTGTCCAACCCTGTGCTTCCTTTGTGGAAGCACCTTACATCTAAGGACTAAGTGATTTGCAAATGGTCCAGACTCCTGTGTCTCAGTCTGCAGCAACTGTGATTTGCAAATGTTCTGGACTCCTGTGTCTCAGTCTGCAGCAACTATGAAGGCTACTCTAGCCCCCATGGCATCTGTTGAGACCAATGTCACGTCTACATCACAGTTCATCTTTTCCTTGACATTTCTTTCCTTACTCATGTACATTACAGATGACTGCTGAGGTCTCTCGTAGGTAAAATCTGGATTCAAAGCTCCATTATTCAGCCTTTCCTAGGGACTAAGACAAAATAGTTAAGGAAAATCCCAAATTGTTTCTTTTTGCCCACCCATTCAGTGTTCTTCTAGTATGTTTCTTTCCTTTTGATAATTGCACGTTTTGGAAAATCAAAGATTTTTGATAATCTAATTACAATATATTTGTAGGGAAGGCAAATCCACTGAACATAGAAGTCAAGATTAATTTGGATTCTTGCCAAGTTTTCTTTAGCACTAAAATCATTAAATACCTCTTCACAAATGGTATGTTACAAAAAATAGAAGTCATCCAATTAATCAATATTTTAATGCCTAATATCTGTAAGTCATCTTTTTAGAAAAACTAACATATATGGCCTCACCCTGAGGGAAAGGAACATAACTCTCAAATAAAGTAATAGACGGGAAATATTAGTGGATCTAATGAAGTATTATGAGTTCTGATGTGAAAGGAATGTAACCATTTTGCTTGGGATAATCAGACTAAGTATCTTGGAAATATGGTATTAAGAGGATAATGGAGGAGGGTACAGGGTATTTTAAGATACAACATTAGTCAATTCAGGACTTTAAAGCAGTTAACAGATTTTAAACAAGTCCTTACTAGCTTATAAATAAATATAACCGCTAAATATTTTTGGCCCCTTCTAAAGGAGTTAGAGGTTAGTTGATTTTATCAATGAATTAGAGTCAGTTAACGTTTATGTGGTCCTGTACCCCCTCTTAATTCCTTTCATAAACCACAAGAGCAAGTGAACTTTCCAGAAGCTTAAATTTTCTGTTTGCCAAGAGTATTTGGACTGGTTCTTTCTAACTTTGTGGCAGAAATGAGTAAATTTATTTGAGATTTAAGTACGTCCACTTACTTGCATGAGTCATCCACTCCTCGCCCCTTGTTTTGCTGGTTCTTATTCTTCCACTGTGCTACTCAAAGGGATTTGAGTTGTGCTGGGTAGAACAAGTCACACATAAACAAATAGAGATAACTGTAGACTTCTACCCCATATTTCTTTGAATTTGACCTGATTCTCTTTATTCCCCTGTCTCCCCTCTGCTTTCTCCTCCCCTTCCTTCTCTTCCTCCCTTTCCTCCCCTCTCTCTTCTTTTCATGGTGTATGTACATTTGTGTGGCTGTGTGCTTGTGTATCCACAAGTATGCTCCCCTGTGTAGAGGCCTGAGATCAATGTTGATAGCCTTCCTTGATTTCTCGCTATTGTTTTTGAAACTGTCTCTCACTCAACCCAACTCATCAGCTGGGTGAGGCTAGTTGACCAAGGAACTCTACAGAGCCACCTGACTTCATCTGCCCATTATTAGAGTTAAAGTCACCATCATGCTTGATTTTTACATGTGGTCTGGGGATCCAAACACAAGTCTTCATTCTTCTTTGGCAGACATTTTTACACCTGAGCCATCTCCCCAGCCTCCGAACTTATTTCAAGATAGGGATTCAACATTATGCTTTGGAAACAATTCCAAGTTATCATTGTTATAGAGACACATCTCATTCCAGAGCAGGGAAGTCAACCACATAGCTCACTAAATAGTAAACTTGGCAAATGATTTTTCTAGTAGTGTATTTTCTGGACTTCTTACACATTTAAATCTTATCTATATCCAAATTAGCTTGACTAATCTATCATACTGCTGAATTTGCTGATCATGTTCTTTGTGGTTATATATAGAAGGTTCGGAAACTATCCATTTAATCCATTCATATTTTGTGACTTAACCATCTGAGGAAACACAGCAAGAATGAGCAACTGAGGAAAAGACTTGTGTGGAGTGACTCAGCATTCACTTGCTTCTTCATAAAGACAGAACCAGTATACTGTTGTCTCTTTAGTGAATGTGGAAGGACACTGGAATTCAATAGCAGAGAAATGGAAACCTTGTAAAATCCAGAGATGACCTGAGACACCAGTACATCAAGACAAACACAATATTCCACCACCCGCCACCTTCCACAGCTGGGGGAGGGACTTCCCTTATATTGAGGGAAAGGTGAGTGAGCTCCAGCAAACACTATTAATGTAGATATGGATAGACTTCACAGCCCTTTGCAGATCCATAGTCATGAAGGTGAAGAGGCCTTGAAATACACACAGTAGATTGACCCTGGGCAAGGAGTTCATCTTGAGGAGTTCCTCGATGTAGGAGTGCTCCCCTCTGGCCTTGGACCATTTTAAGAAAGGCCCTACTTCCTGAATTTGGATTGCTTTATGGACAGAAACTCCTATATATTCATATCTCTGGGCCCCACACTGGCTGAGCAGGTGGATGACTCACAAACCAGGCTGGGATTAAAGGAGTAACCCTGGCACTACTCACTGAGCATGGTACTTAGTAAGGAATAGGTGTTATGATATAGACAGGATCAGCAGGGATCACCTAAAAGAACTCCTGCCCTCTAAGGCCATAGAAGTGGTCAGTCACCTGTGCATCCACTCGAGTACCAGAACTTAAGGAAGTTTTCCACTTATTCTCTCAATCTCTCTCCCCATGGACACTTGTTCAATTTCCACTGCTTCCTGGCCCACAGAGGCATGTTGGGATGTTTAAGCAAGATGTCTAGATCCTGGTTGTAGCTCCACCTGCCGAACACGGTCTAAGATGGTGTGGCGTAATACAGCTTGTGGCTGACTGTGCTCTGCTCGCCCTTGCTCCTGTGGGCACATTAGCTAAGAGGAATGTTGCCCAGTCACAACCCACTCCTACAGAATTCATGGCAAGCATCTCAAATGAGAGAAATTGAGGCAGAGGGTAGGGGAGGTGCATAGAGCTCAGAGCTCAGATGTCAGTCAGTCACCCTTCTCTCAGGGCTCACAGCCTGAGGGGGTCTGGAGAGAAACTGTGTCCAGCCACATTATCCAGTGCCCTGTCCTTCGAGTATCTAAATTGACATAGATTTTGTTAATCTTTAGCCATGACTCTCACTTGATCTCTAATGGTCACTGTAGCTATAAGAATCAAGGGCAGTGGGAGAAGTCATTATCCCGTCCTCAGCATGCACATCTAGGGAGGCTCTAAGATCCTGATACTAGTAAGGTATGCATGCATAGAGTAACAGAGGGAGAGAGGTCAATTTTTGCTTCTGCATTTAGGTAAGCCCCTGGTATACATCACCCCTGTGCCTTGCTGGATTATACAGTGCTACCAAGTTTGAATGTAAGCCTCACAAAGAGGGTGCCATGACTTCTGCCTCTGCCTTTCCTTGTGAAGCACCTTAACCTGAATTAGTGTCTAGAGGAGAGGTGCTCCAAGCCCTCATGTCTCCCGGAGTAGCCAATACCAGAGGCCCATTCAAATAACACAGCCAATCTCAATAGCGTCCCAAGATGCAATAGGGGCCAGTACTCTCACTGTTGGGTTATCCACACAGGACTCACATTCTTTTACCTACGCCACACCTATCTGCACTGGTTCTGTATACACCCACCACCTGAACTCTTGTATAGAGACAGTGAGTTTATACAACCCCCATACAGCATGGAGTGTAACCCAATTCACTAGTCAGTGATGAAGAAGCTCTATGTAAAGATGACATGATAGTACCCAGCTAGATGTCAATGTTGCATGATAAACTGCTATCCCCAGGTGGGAATTTGCCAAGCTGTTTTCTAAGAAGACTATTTCATAAAAGTGATCCATTTCACCAGACAGAAAAATATCTATTTAGAAGATTAAGAAATCTGAAAAAATTATGACACTCTCCAAGGTTTATAGCTGTTATGATCTGACTCTATCTCCCCCACCCCCGCTATGAACATTGATTCTCTTGCTGGTACACTATTGTTTGTTCAGAAGGGTATGGAGGTAAGGTCTGGGTGGTAAAAGTAAATTCTTCGAGATTAGCTTTTATTGGTTGTAGCTTAGACACTGGTTCTGGCTACTCACTGCTTGGTTTGCCATGCTATGTACACTACACCTATTTGCCACTATTTCTCTGTCTTTCTCTCCATGATGGACTGCAACCCTGAGACATGAGGTAAAATAAATCTCCCCTCCTTTCTACTGTTTCCATCACTTATTTTGGTTATACTCAAGTGATAGCAACTAATTCAGAAAATTGGTAACAGAAGTGAGGTTATTGTTGTGATTAAATCTAACAATTTTCTTTTTTAGGTCTTTGGAGTTGAGCATGAGCGGGGATAAAAAGGTCTTAAGGGGAGGGAATAAAAGAAAAGTATAAAATAAAATGCGTATGATTAGGTGGTATCAAGTTCCTGAAAGCTTTGTATTCTGTCCATGGATTTCAGGTTATGAACCTTTGGACTTGAGGCATGGGACTCTAATAGAATGTATCAATTCCTAAAACACTTCCACATGTTTTACTTGACAAACAGTTATAGAGTAGAATTAGCTTTCCTAGAAATGTTGGCAATATAGTTTTAGAAGTATGGCAGGAGCAAAGTGGGGGTAGGAGGCCAACACAGAGGGAAGGAAAAAAACCCTGCAGACAGAGCCTCCCTTCATTGTTCACTCTCTGAGTCCCTCATGGCCTTGGCTCCCACTCCCTATCCTCCTACTCCAGATAATAGAATCGGTCAGGCTGTACTGTCTTATCTCAGATGGCATCCTACTTCAGCAGTTGTATCAATAGATAGCGTGACTTCTCTGTTCTTTCCTGAGGCAATATTGATTCATTTTTGGAGTTTGGTCATTGCCTTGAAAGAACCCTCTTCAAAGTATTAAAGGATTTAAAAGTTTATTTATTATTATTAATTATATTTAGCAGTATGCATGCTCTAAGTGGTTTCTTATTAAAAGTTCCATGGAAAATAGTTTCTTCTTTAAAATTTCTGCTAAGAAAATTTATACTAATTTTTTACAATAAGTGGACTCATTCAGGAAATGTAGTGCCCTCTGGTAGCAAACTTTAGAAAATCAGATTGCTGAAATGTTTTTAAATCTCTGGGGGCATTTTTTTAAAAAATAAAGTTGAACTCTCATAATATTACTCATTTAGATTTTATTCAATTCTTATTATAACACAGTTATAAAGATTCCAGAAGCATTAGCACATTTAATTAACATTAAATGTGTAGATATGGTGTCATTTTCCACTGAGGAAAGTGGAAATCCACAGAGAGTAAAGAGGTCTCTGGAGGTGCCACACCTAGGTGGTGTAGTCAGTGTTGGTATCTAGGCAGCAGCTTCTAGAATTACATTATACAAAGCCTCCCGCAAGCCATCTCTTCACGGGTGATGAAACTGAGCTCCAAACACATGACACGACTTGCCAGGATCACATGTGTGGTAAGTGGTAGAGATAGGCTTGGGCTTCTAGACAATGTTTTTGTTTTTATTATTTAAAGCTGACTTACAGATAAACATTAAAGAGCTGGGATCATTTATTCCAAAGAACCGCTGAAAGGCTACTCTCTTTTGTTCCAATATGACAGATGATTGCTTACTTTCTCATTTCCCGATGTAATCCCAGTATGTGTGCAGCACCAGCATTTCTTGATGGTGCTTCTAGGTTTAGCCCTCTCACTAGTTTTTGCTGTGTCCCTGCCCCCACTGCCCCACTTCAGCAGACAGATCAGGGACCAGGGCTGACACCTTAACACAAAAATAAACAATTGAGTCCACTTGGTGCTTTGACAATGAAGATCTCCTTTGCTCTTAAATGGAATGCTAGAGGGGTGGATAACCTGGAGAAGTCCAGTGCTGTGAGCTTTCTCACGTGACCTCAAGGTAAGTCTTATGGCTGTGGTTGCTGGTGGAGTTCAGTTTGTACTATAGAGGCTAGCTAGAGGAAAACGAACCCACAGTTACTCAAAAATCATGTCCTATGATTTTGGCTTCCAGATAAATACTCCTGATAAATGCAAAGACAATATAATATGAAAATATAAGCAATAAGTGAACAAAATAGGATACCACTTGGGATTCTGATGATAAGGGTAAGTTCTTTCTGAGTTATAGGAGTGTCTAAAGATGAAAAGACTTCAGCAATATTTGTAGCAAAGAAGGCACTAAGTGCTTGCTTTTCTGCTTCTCTTCCCTTCCCTATGTTCTAGATCTCTCTAACAAGTAGAGTGACAGTCTTTGTTCTTTTATGTCTGGCTTATTCCACCCAGGATACTGTTCTCAAATTTCATCTATGTTACAGCATGCATTGGAATGCCCCCTTTTCAAGGAAAATATTCCACTTGCGTGTGAGCACTTTATTTGTTCACCAGACTTGTGGAAGATGCTTGGGTTCTTCCTGTTGTGTGTGTGTGTGTGTGTGTGTGTGTGTGTGTAATATAGATATTACAAATGAACCAAAACCCATGGGAAATAGGCTGTCATGGTGACTCACACTTGAATCCCTGGCACTGGAGAGGTAGAGACTGGGATATCCTTGGGACTGTTGGCCAATCTAGCCTAGCCTATTTGGTGAGTTTCTGTCTCAAAGCATCCACCAAGATGGATGGTGCCTGAGGAACATGCATGCACACACATGTGCACCTACACACATACACGAAACTGATGGAGCTTGCAAATAACTTCAGTAGACATTTCTTTAAGAAGGTATAGGAATGAAAATAAGCATGTGAAAGATGTCGAAATCACAAGTCATCAGGAAAGTGTAAATCAAAACTCTTTCATATCCAATATAGTAACTACTACTAAGAGAAAGCTTTTTAAAGAGGCACTGGTGAGGATGTGAAGAAATTATAAGTGTTGCTCATTTCTAAAGAATGTGAAATGGTGTAGCCAGTGTGGAAAACAATCTAGTATCTCTTGAAAATTTTAAAACAGAATTACCATATGACCCCAGCTATTCTACTTCAACATACACCGTAAAGAACTGAGAACAAAGACTCAAATACCCAAGCACCCACATTTGTAATAGTCCAGTGCTCACCCCTACCCCACCTCTAGATCGTTTATCCCCATTTTTATTCCTTAGACTCTAAAGCTTACAGGATGACACTCACCCTAGTTTGCCCAAAAGAAGTCCTAGTTTATATCCATTTAGTTATTAGTAATGTTTCCTTCCTTTCTCATGGTTTTCTGGTTTGGGTGATGAGTCATACGGTCACTTGTCTTAGAAAGTTAACTCTCATCTGTCATCATATGATCTGCAAAGAGTTGTGTTTTATTTTAATTGCTTTTGGAGTTTGTCTCCTTAGCAGGATTTAGGGCAATCAATGGGAATGATTTTGTTATTGTTGTTGCTACCCTAAAGCCCAGTGCACACTCATGTTCACCTGCCTCTGTCATCACATGAATGACAAAGTACCATCTTGGCTTTAATTGCATTTGGGGTTTGTCTTCCTGCACGATTTAGGGCAATCATAGGGATTTCTTGTCCCCTGTAGTCACTTGGGAATGTGTATTAGGTCGGTGAATGCTTTGAAATGTTAATTCTCTGCATAGCAGGTGCTTGTCAGTAGTACAGTATGCAGCTTTTCATGACAATTCAAAATGAGGCAGACATGATCACTGCCCTCACTTGCCTTATTTTATTTGTTTTCCTTAGTTCAGAGATCTTTACTTTAGCTTCAGATCAGTGACTCATTTCTTCTTCTTGCCTCACCCATCACTTTGACAACTGGAGTTATCCTGTCCTGACTCCAGTGGGTGCTGTAGTGACCTGTCTTTTACTGTGGGTGCTTGCCTTGGGCATGTATATGTCCATGATTAACACCCCGCCTTCTGCTCTGGCTCCTGAAGCTTTCTCTATACTGTCTGATCCAAATGTACTTTATCTGCCATCTTGTTTTTACTTCCAAGGCCACACACTCTGCTGGTTGCTTCATCCTGTGTGTGTATAAGGGCAATGAAGTAGATAATGCAGCCAGGGATGGGTTTAATTTCGTAAAAGGGTCATTTTTCCTGTTGGATGCTACAATCTATGTATTAAGCTTTCCTAGTGAAAACTTACAAAGTATAAGCAGTACTGTCTTCAGAGTGTTCTGCAGAGGCCATGGAGGTGCCTTGCCAAGGTCAGCTTTCATGAGAACCCGCTGTAAACCAGGTTCTGGATAAGAGTCTCCTTTAACGGATAGTCCTTATTATGTATCCACAGAAGGCCTGGCTCAGAACTTAGAACTACACCTCAGCCAGACTTTCCTACTATCTAGTCCTTTCCCTAGTGTCCAACTGGCATCACGGTCTGAGGTTCTCCCCACTTATGCCCTCTGCCACTATCTACAATCCCTCACAGCCCTTCTTCCAAGAGGCTCCCAGTTGACCAGTGTCCTCATGGAAGAGCTGGGCTGACACAAGGTCCCATACAGCATTGCAGGTGAAGCATACACACAAGGAACAATGAGTGGTTTTCATTCTTTCCGTTCCTAGAACCAAACTGTAAGATATTAGATTACAAGGGAGACTTGCAACTTCAGACTTAAAAAATATCTCTTTTCTGTTTTCTGTTGGATGCCATTTCCACGAGGCAAGCAAGTATCACCACCAACATAATTCTTTGGCTAGTTGTCTGAACACAGTGATGAATAGCAGCACTTAAGGAAATAAGAAAATAATAGTTCTAAAGTAGGAGTGATAGTAATTTATTGAAGGCTTTCTCTCGGCCAGGCTTTAAGCGCTTGGTGCATATTTTTCCTAGTCCTCACAACAACCCTGTGAAGAAGGTGTTGTCTCTCTCATTTCATAGACGAGAAAGGTGAAAAATGAGCAGTTAAGAAAGTTGCCCTGGGGTCAGTGAACAGACATAGAAAGCTTTAGATTCATGGAATTAAATTCTGGTGTTCTTGTGTTTCCTGTGAAACCATGCTTAACTGAAAGGTGATTTTGGGAATTAGGCCAGACTATAATCAGCCTGGGGAGTTTTAGGAGCATTCCTGCTCATGGGCTAGAGAGTCTACAGGCTAGCTCAGCACACCATCCATCATAGTTCATGAACTCTAAGCATTCAAAAATACTTATTTTATGTGTATGGTTATGTGCTTGAGTATATGTATGTGCACCAAGCACCTCTGAGAGCCTGCAGATGTCAAAAGAGGCCATCAGATACTCTAAAACGGAAGTTACATGCATCTGTGTACTACCATGTAGGCTCTAGGAACTAAACTCAGGTCCTCTGCAAAAGCATTAGGTACTTTGAACTGTTGAGCCATCTCTCCACTCCACGATTTTAAGCATTTTATAAAGCATTGTGAGACATTTCTGAAAAAGAAAGTGACAGCCCTAAGAAAAGTTCTCTGACTAGGTCCTGTGGTCTAAGGTAGTAGAGCAAACACAAACAGGGAAAGAAACCAGGCACAGAAAGTCATAGGCTATACAACTGCATTTGTTTAAAGTGTTCAGAATAGGCAACTGTAGGGAAAGGGAGCCGGGCAGTTCTTAGTGGCCGGGCTACTGGAGAAGGTGAACTCAGTGCTAATAAGAGGCTTATTACTTCGGTGACTAACAATGTTCTGAAATTAAGTAGGAGTAATGGTGCCTTTGGCTATATTGAAAATATACACTGTATGGACACTTTAAAAAGGTGACATTTGTAACATGGGAATCATATATCAATAAAATGATAGCTGAGAATTAAAAACATGTATATAGCTTAGTAGCCTTCCAGATTTCTCATTAAAGACTCCAAAACTATGGAATTAGATGAAAATAGACTTTTAATGCTTAAGTTATAATTCAGCATTATTTGCTCACCTTGTTTTCTAAGAGGCTGAATGGCTTTCATATGCTAGAATCTGTGCATACACTCTACACCTATAGAGGGTTTTAAAGGCTTCACAGCAATCCATTTGAATGTGGGTGGAGAAGCCCAGCGGCAATCAAGCTCTACACTCTGGACTTGTTTCTATAGCTAGTTGGTGGACTTCTGATGTTGTCATAACGGCCTACACAGACACGATAACCCAGACAACATGTGTTCATACGTAGAGTTTGAGAAATTTCTGTCTCCAGTTACCTGGCATGGACATTGACGAAAACATTGTTGGCAGGGAGTTCATTGGCTGAGCTGATGACTGGCAGAATGCTCCTCTGCTCCCACACAAGTGCGGAGGGGAGGGGGAATCTATCTGTTCATGGTGGAGGACAGAGGAGCTTGGAATCTTCCTGTGCTCATCTAGGCCACTTCTGTAGGCCGGCTTTCTGATGGGAGGTCCTTCGGCTCTTGTTCTCTGCCCCAGCTGAGGCAGCTAGTTGCTGTTGGGCTCTGGTATGAGATGGCGTACTGTTTGTGTTTCAGTCTTCCTAACTAGAATAAGGCTAAGGACAGTGAGTCCAGATGTGCTTATGTGGAAAGAGTTTGACGGGACTGTGAATCACTCTTTCCAGTACCAGGCTTAGGGAGGTGCACAGGCAGTAATGATAGGGTTTGGAATAACTCCAGACCTCTCAATTCCTAGTGGAGGATTCTTTCCACTTCGACTTTCCATAAGCAGCTACATGATCAATCCCTGGTGTATTTTTTATTTCCAGTTCTGTGATTTATGAACTCAGAAACTTCTCCTTTGCTTTAGCCTGTCTGTAGCTCCTTTGGAGGTTCTTGTCTAGCCAAGTTTTTGAGAGGTGGGAAAGGGTAGTTTTCCAACAGTTTTTACGGCAATCCTCAAAACAAAATCTATTTTACTTCTAGTGTACTTGACAAACATTATATATATAAAATGTGTGTGTTCTAAGTGTCATGGGGATGGACAAGCCTGGAAGATCGGACAGTCTCAGAGATGAAGCAGATGACAGCAGAGAATGCCAGTACTCTAGCAGAATATGCTTAGTACTGAGCAAGAAATTGGGACCAGTAGCTTCAGGGTATTGGAGCAGGGATGATGAAGGGTGGCTTCACCAAGCTGATGAGATCTAAGCTGTGACTGCAAGAAAAAAAAATGGCAACTGGAATAAAAAAAAAAAATACCGATCTGTTGTCACTTCACGCTTATACTCAGGGCTGAATTACCAAAATTAGCATAGAGGTGCCTCACCACAGTGCTTCTGGGTGGTGATAGAGAGGTACAAATTGGGACTTGGGCTTCACGGAAGTCTTACCAGGAAAGCTTAGGGCTTAGCTTGAGTACTGAGGCAGCAACATGCCACAGGTGATAGTTAATTGAGAGGCACTGCTGTGCTGAGGGTCAGAGAAAAGATGGTTGTGGCTGGAAAGGTCCATCAAACAATGTTATTGATAGGGGGTTAAAATGGATTAATTTTGTTATTTGACAATTTCATACACATATTTAATGTATTCTGATTACTCTTCTCCCTCTCTTAATCACCTTCCCATAGCTATCAACTTCCATATCTTCTTCCTATCCCCACTCCCTTTTTCTCATCCACATCCTCTTCTTCCTGCCGCACCTCCTTCTTCCTGCTCCTATCCTTCTTCCTATCCATACTCCACTTCTCCCTACTAGTACCCTTCCCATATTAATAACATTTGCTTTGGTTTTGTGACTCACTTAGTTTAACCAGGGCCATCTGTGAGCCTTGGATTGAAACAATCCATTGACACCTGGTGGGGTCCTCATGACTGCATGACTGAGGGCAATGATTTCCCTTCTCCCTGAATGTATCGGTGGTGAATAACTCGGCAGTGAGGGGTAGAGAACCCCGAGCCCCTCTTCCATCCATGTCTGACTTTTGAGGGACCCATTTTTGTGCAGACCCAGTGTATGTATTTGTAGCTTTTATGATTTGTGATTATGACAGCTATGTCTTGCCCATACAATGACATTCCACATCCATTCTGCCTATCTTCCAGCTCCTGCATTCTTTCATACCCCTCGTCCACAATACAGTATTCTCTGAGCTGTAGAGGGGCTAGAATAAATGTCTTGTTTGGGGCTGAACATTCATCTGTTACTTTTTTTTTTGGATTTTAATAAGCCTTGGCCTGGATTGTGAAATCTTAGCTCATCTAAGCTAGCCCTTAATTCTATTCCCCATATATGACCCCATATATACACATGTCCCCTGGGCTGTTTTTCTCCATGCTATGCCGATGTTTCAGGCCACGTGAAATGATCTTCTTTCATCTACCCCATTGTGTGTCTCCTTCTACCATCTCCTGGCTTCTTCTCTCTTCTTCTGGAATCTGCTTCTTCCTTCTTCTGCTGGAGCTTCTTCTACCCATCAACCTCTGTGCTTCAGAAGCCTGAGCACCTTAGTTCTGCCTACCTGTGTCTTTGCCCAATCTCAGGCTGCAGCATTTATTTAACAAATCAGAGACAATGGTTAACAAGAAAGGTAGCACATTTCACTTGATGTACAGCAAGCAGGCTTCTGGGAGCAGGTTAATTAACATTTAGAATGCATAACATCACCCCATCAATTCCCTCCTTTTGTCTAATAAAAAGGCTATTTAAAAAAACTCATATAGTAAAAACAGTAAGAACAAATATGAAACAATCAAGAAAATCATATATAAAAGCTACACACATAATGTTTAGCCTATTTGTACCAGGTAAGAAGAAAAAAAACCATCTATCTATCTTGGTGTATCTAAAGTTCTGAACCTAAATATTTTCTATTGTATCCTATATTTACAAGCCTAAAGATTTGATTTCGATTTGAAAATATCCTTTTAAATCTTAAACAACTCAAGTTCTATTGAAATTTTATATCTATTATGTCTTCAACCACATCAAAGCCATAAGAAGGGATAAAGTTATTATTTGAGTGAGTAGGAAGTATAGGAGAGCAGGACCTTGTGCACCCATGAGTCTACATTATCTACTGTTCACTGGAAAGGAAGGCTTCTTTCGTTAAAGCTAAGCATATTTTTTATCTATGAGTATAAACATTACTATTTATAAGGAAGCTTCACACTATGCCAGTTCATTTAAACAACAGTATTTGGTTCCCTTCTAGGGCCTATAATCTCTCCTGCCATGGGTTTTTGACCAGGTTTACTACACCAAGAATGTATTCACTCCTGTGGAGTGGGTCTCAGATCCAATCGGAAGGAAGTTGGATGATTCCCACATGAGCACCACTATCTATTGTACTTGTGAGTTCATCTTAATTGGCAGATTGGCCCCGTAGGTCATAGGCTTCACAGCTTCACCACTGATGCTTTCTGCCTTCCAACAGCCTGCACAGCATCTTGTAAAACCTTGAGCTAAGAAAGCTTGCTGTCAGGCAGCAAACTTCCCATGTCAGTTCCAGCTTCCTATAGGACCCATCCAAGGCATGTGGTGTCTTTAGCAACAGGGTCTTATCATCTAGTTCTGGTGGATAATCAAGAAAAATGGGAAGAGACTATACTGTTAGGGGCCTCTGGGGTCTTGCTGACTAACAACTCAAGAATTTTTTTGAGTATCTACTGTTGTGTATGTTATGAGCATTATGTTATTTAATTCTCATGATAAAGAAGGTTTTAGTGCTGAAGTAAAAAACAGGTCATAGAGATTAACTAGTCATCTGCTTCAGGTTAAAGAGCAAAGAAATGACAGAATTAGAAGTCAGTAATGACCTACTCCAGGGACAGAATTGCTGTCTGCATTTCTGTTATGTGAGTCAGGAATTCTCACTGAACCCAGATCTCTCCAGTTGGCTAGACTGCCTTGCAACAAGCCTTTGAGATCCTCCTATCTCTATCTCCCAGCATCTTCTGGGAATCCAAACTCAAATCCCCATGCTTACACAGCAAACACTTTATCCACAGAGACATCTTTTTAGTGCTGGGTTTTAACTTCCACACAATGTCAGTCTGGGAATAGAGTTGAATATAACCAAGAATTCATCTGACTTTAATATTAAATACTTTA
>CAJQZJ010032464.1:8211766-8234301 GCA_907164525.1 Lophiomys imhausi
ATAAATCTTTCCATAGAAAGCTTAGTTTGCTTTCTATTGCTGTGATAAACATTGTGACCAAAACAAACCAGAAGAAGAAAGGGTTTATTTCAGCTTACAGTCTACAGTTCCTTATGAGGAAGTCAGGATAGGAACTCAAGGCAGGAACTGAAATAGAGACCATGGAGGAATGCTGCTTCCTGGCTTGCTCCTCGTGGATTGCTCAGTTTGCTTTCTTATACACCTTAGGATGTCCTGGCCATGAATGGCAGCACCCACAGTAGACTGAACCCTTCCACATAATCATCCATAATCATCAATCAAGAAAATGCCCCACAGGGTTGCCCACAGCCAAATATTATGGATGTACTTTCTCAGTTGAGGTTCCTTCTTTACAGATGACCCTAGTTTGTATAAAGTTGACAAAAACCAAACCAAACCAAACAAAACACCAGGATAAATGCTTAGCCATGAGAACACACAAAGTTCACCTGTCAGTGAAAACTTAACAAGGCCCTGCATGTGCACAACGTATTGCAGGGCCTTGTACGTCATGTAGAGAAAAGTCCATCTACATCTTAGAGAATGACACTCTCACATTGGAGGACCATGGCTCTGAAAGGCTACATCCACAGTCACATGGCTAGTGAGTGAGACTCATGACCTGAATGCAGGATGTTTAATGCTCAAACTAGTATTCACAGTTTTTTAAGACAAATTTTCTCTTTTCTATGTAAGCTTTAGAAAGTAAAAACTTGTAAAACCAAATTTGCTCCAGGAAAAATATTACCTGACCCCCCCCCAAAAAAAAGGTAATTGTCCCAGAGTTAGGATTAGGGCAGGGCTCTGTTCTTATCTTTCCAGGAGATTTAAAGAATCCATTCAAGGAATCCAGGGACAACTGGACAACGGAAACCTCAGCAGAAAACAGATCAGACACCAAAGAAGACGAGTGGCCCAGATGATCCAGCCTTTCAGACTTCTTCAATAGCAGTTTCCTCAAAAGTCTACAACCACAACAACTCAAAATTGCTAAGATCATTCAGCTCCACAGACTGCTCCAGCCAGAACTTCAGTAAAGCTCTGAAGATCAACTTCTGTCTATGAACTTCGTAGGACATCTGAATAGCTGAGCACAAAGGGACTGAACATCAAATGATTCTATTAACATTTTAAAACATTTTTCCATTCTTATTTGGGCCCCAAACAGGTTTACTACGTCCCAAATCAGCAGGAAGTCATTTTAAGAGAGTGACATACCATGCCCAGAAGGTGGGGAGGGTGTTCCCCCCACTTTGGTTATTTGATGGATAATAGATAATTTTGTTATTTAGGGGAAAAGACTACAAGCTGTTAAATGGTCTTGTTAAATGGTTTTTGGAGGTTAGACCCAGGGACTTCTCTCTTTTTATTTTCTGTATCCTTCTTTCTCTCCTATGTAGGAGTGAACAGACTTGAGAAAAATGGGACATATACATAGTATAGGAAAGATCAAGAAAAAAGGACAGATTATTGAATATTGCCTTATACCTTTGTATATTGATACAAAATTAATATTATATTTGGCTAAATTGGTACTGATCATTGTATATTAATGCAAAATTAAGACTGTATTGGGCTACATTGGTATTGATCTTTGTATATTGATACAAAATTACCACAATGGTATTGGCCCTTGTATATCAATGTAAAATTAAGATTATATTGGGCTACACTGGTATTGATCTTTGTATATTGATACAAAATTAAGATTATATTTGGCCACATTGGTATTGATCTTTGTATACTGATACAAAATTAAGGGTAATGCTTCTTAAAGGTATTGTTCCTAGTAATGCTTAAAAATGAAATGTAAAGTTTTGACCTCTTGCTACCAACCATCATAAACTGTTTAGGATAATTAAGAAATGCAAACTAATAGTCATGCAAACGTGTCATTTTGTTAGTTACTATGACAGTCTATCACAGTTATTTTCTAAGCTACTCACAAATCAACTTGCTAAGAGACAAGCAATATTTGCTTATCTAAATATAAGAGATAGATAGGGCATCTTCAAAAACCTCAAGAGATCTGCAGAATATGGCATTCAAAGATGTTTTCTTAAGACTTTTTTGATATCGAGATATGTCAGCTCCTGACAGCAACCCCTATTCTACTCCAAGTAGAAGATGAGAATCAAAGAATCTCCAGTGGGAGATGATTAAATTGGTGGTAAGCCTTTCTCTTGACAAGAAAAACCCCTTGCTTCAACTGTAGACAGACTGCTGTCCAAAAAGGACAAAACTTGGAAGCAGGTAAGTCGACAGCCTAGCTCTGCCAAGACAGGGTAGGTAAATCCTTCATAATTCCTGCTCTACAATCAATGTCTGTCAGAGAAACAGGGCCAAACGACTGAAGATCGATGCTCTAATGTATGGAGAGAAAATGGGAACTGTCCAGGCAGCCACTGGTATGTCATTTCTTAGTTTTGGAAGCTGCAGGCCCTGCACTTCCTATATAACCAGATATATTTATCCCTCTCAGGTCTCTGAGGTGGTTGAAGAATAGATAGCTAGAGTCTCATAATTAAATTTTGAGTTGTTTAGGAATCAAGAGGGTGTTCTGGATCTAAGAAGATATTTTTAAAATTTTGAGGCAAGTTAGTATGAAAGCTGAGTTAGATATAGAACTTTAAACTCATGGAGATGGTTAGATAGTAGAATGTTAAAGTCAGGTGCCAAATTCATATGGACTGGACATTGGGAATGTATGCTAAGCCATATAACTCACATAATTGTGGCCTATTTGCTTCTGTTGTTTTGTATTGTATTTATTGTTATAGGAGAGAGAACCATTTGTTGGACTGAAAGGGAGAGCTGTTGGGGTGAAAAAGAAATACCTTGAACTAAAAAAAAAAAAGGAAGAGGATGGGGGGTTGAGGGGGAGGAGGGTGGAAAGGTGGGACTGGAGTGGGGAGTAGGGAGGGGATTGTGATTGAGATGTAACTTGAAGAAATAAAAAATAAATTATTAAAAAAAAACCAAGCACATACTTTGTACAACTTTTAAGTGAGTTTTATTCCATTTGGTTTCTGACATGTGAGACCTCTTCTCCCAAGGACCATAATAGTGATGATGCCAGAAAAACGGTGAATCAAATCAGGACTGGGGGATTTTTAAGTTCTCTTTTGTTGCAACTCTCTATTCTCTTTTCTATTCTTCACTTCTGATCCCCAACGTCTGATATCTCAAAAAAACCCACAACTCTTCTTCTCTTACCTTTAAATCTGTGTTGGTGTCTGTTCTTCCATAGTTGAACAGCAGCACACTTATGGAATGAGTGAGTTTCATATGGGAGTTTATTGAAAGAGCTGAAGACAATTTGCTTGTCAGCAGTTAATGGTATATTCCAAAACAGCTAGTAGAGAGTACTCAGACTTAAATAGGCTATGTGTACCACACCCCCTCCCCTAAAAGCTTAGGGATCTATGAAGAAGAGGAGGTGGAAAGATTGTAAGAGCCAGGGGTTGTGGAGGACTCCAAGAAAACAGTATTTTCCGGACAAAACAGGGCTGGTGCTCATATGAACTTCCAGAGACTGACAGCACACACTAGACCTGCACAAGTTCAAACTAAATAATATCTCAGCATGGAGGAAAGGAGTGGTCACAAAGTCTCACCCCTAACCAAGAAGCTATTTGCAATTGATAGTTGCTGGAAAGGGGAAACCAGTTTTCTTCAATGGAGTGATACTGGGTATATCAACAACACTCCAAGAAAGGCTTACATGATCAAGGATAGCTGGACAACACAAATAGTCCATATTTTGTTTTTTTTGCCAACCCCCACCCCTCTGTGTGTGTGTGTGTGTGTGTGTGTGTGTGTGTGTGTGTATACATGGTTTTTTGTGCTCTTTTAATTTTTAGTTTGTTTTTGGTTCTTTCTTTTAAGAGAGAGAAATAATGTGAAGTGGAGTAGGTGGGATGGGTTAAAAAATAAAAAAGAGTTGATATTGCATCTATATTCTGACTGTGGGAAGAAGAATTAATAACAGCCTTGGTCAAGAAAGGAATTTAAAACTAAAAGAGGTAAAGGGGAAAGCTGGATTAAAGAGCTATAAAAGGGGAGTGGTGTCATGTGATCTTCTGGAAGGCTTGTTGGGGCCATTTGATTCATGTGTTTAGCAATAAAATTTATGAGGTCTCATTCCACACTCACATCACAGCAACCTAATTAGGATTAACCAGGGTTGGAGTCATGACTGGGTGGCTGTGGCTGGAGGGACCTCAGAAAGCACCTCTGACTAGAACCTTTACTCTCTCAACACTGCTAGCAGAATCTTGTTCTGAGCTGAAAAAGCTTTTTAAGTTTGCTTTAAAATTTTTTTTAAATGACACGCGTTTATTGTCCTTTTATTTATGTGTATTTGAGCCCACTTGTGTGCTACAGCGTGAATGTGAAAGCCACAGAATAGGAGATGGTTCCCCCCTCCCATCATGTGGATCCCTGGGATTAAACATAGGGCACTGAGGAATCTCATGAGTTAAAAAACATAGTTGTTTTCTTTAAATATAATATTTTAAATTTATTCTTTAAAAATTTCACATACATATACAATGTATTCTGATCATATATATCCACCATTCCCTCACTGTAACTCTTCCTAGTGTTCTCTATCTAAAATCATTTTCCCAACGTCACGTCTTCCTTGTGTGTATGTTTGTGTGTCTGTGTGTGTTTCTCTCTGTGTGTGTTGTTACTAACCTGTGAGTTCATTTAGTGCTGCCTCTATGTGCATGGGGTTGTGGCCATCCAGTGGGGCTCGAACAACCTACCAGCTACAATGTCCCCAAAGAAGAGTGACTCTCCTTCTTTCAGAAGTCACATAGTTCATATAGCTTAAAGAAATAGTATAAAATGGATTCTCTATGCTACACTTTTATTTTTGTACTGTTAGAAACTGTGTAAAAGTCTTCCCTTGTTCACTAATTCATGTTTAATAATTCCTATAACTTTGGGCTGATAAATTTTATTTGGTTTATTTAGTGCTTTGAGAGATACTAGGGATTGAACCTAGAACCTTGTATATGCTAGGCAAGTGCTCTACCACTGAGCTATATCCCAACTGATAATGTGTCTTAAAACTAGTATATATAAAATTCCTCAGTGGGCTCCTTCTTGATCCTGTGAGGAATTGACCTGCAATCCCTTTCTGCATTTGCTTTCATGGCTTAGCATTTGAATACTATCTCTTTTTTTTTAATATCTCTACTTTTAAATTTTTCTTAGTGTTCCGAAGACAGAATTGGACAAAATTTGTTTTTTTCCCTTAATTTGAACATCTTCATAGGCAAATTTAGTACTTTTTAATTAATTGTGATTTATGATATATTTGAATTTATCACTTCCATCTTCATCTCTTTCTTCAGAGCATCCCTTCTTCCCTCCTTTTCCATCTACTCATTGTTTCTACCTCCTCTTTCTTCAGAGGTTGTGAGATATGTGGAAACTTTTTGCTTACTGCTTCTTGTTGAGGGTAGAAGAGTTGTGGTATATTTATAATTTTGGGCCCAAGATTTTCTTTATGTAATTTCTATGTTGGCCCATGGAATTCTGCAGTACATCTGTCAGAAGACCTTTGTCATCAATTCTTACAGAATATGCTTATGGAGATTTATGGTAACTCAGATCAGAGAACAACATGGTTACTCTGCAACTTTAGGGCAGTAGTTCTTTTGCGTGACTCATCACCAGAATTATTTAGAAGGACTATAAGATATATACTCCTGGTTTCATTTTTCATATTGTTTAAGATAATTTAAGAGGTATATCCAGGTTGAAATTTATTATCTACAATTCTAGTGGATATACATAACATCTGAGCAGATGTATTTAAATATGAATGTAGCCAGAATTTATCAGTATCAGTAGCCTTTATATAAGAAGAGGTACCATATAGTTTGCTTATCTCTTCCTAAATTAGCTTTACAGTGCTGTAACGATCTAAATTCCTCCAAGTCAGATGAATATCTTGTGTTCATTAACAGGGAGTCACATTTGTGTAACCATAAAAAGTACTCACTAATACTTTCCCACACTACAAGCCCATTACATTGCACCCGTGATGAAAGGTATAAAGTTGCTATTGAGGGAAGTAAACATAAAGAACCGAGATGTACTATGACCTATTGTATTTGGATACCCCAAACACCTGTCCATAAAATGCTCTTTATGGTTCTGCTTCATTTCATTCCACATAGTGCACATATTTGGGGGACTGTGAAACGAACTTCTCCTTTTATCCTCTGATTGTACTATCACTGTTAAAATATTACCCTTTAATTTTGTCTTAAACAAGGGTTTCTAGAAGACTTTAATTGATAAAGAAAAGAGGACAATCTATGTAGGGTGTATATTACACATGTGAGGTGGGAGTAGCCAGAGTCAAGTCAAAGTGACTGAAGAAACACATGGCATGGTGGGGACCATGTGGGTTCTGTGAAGGCCTTTGCAGAGAGGAGTGGTTTGATGGTGACTTGAACACAGGAAGATTTGTAGAAAATTGGAGTGGTGTAAAATGAGGAAAACTAGGGGCAGTGGGACTAGCTAGGATTTCAATGTGAGGATGAGATAGGATGACAGAGCAGTTATTCAGTGGTAGATGACTATTAGGAAGTAAGGGACTTGACTAGAATTGGATTAAGAAGAAAGTGAAATTAGAGGGAGGATAATGTCATTCTCTGGAGCATCCACCTTTGGAGAGGATCACTGTTCTTGTTGGGACTGGCTGTATGCCTCTCAGCCTTCCTGCCATCTGTAGGTATTCTTCTAGCACATGCATAGAATTTTCCATTTCATGGTTCATTTGAGCACTACAACTTGCTAAGGGGTTGACCATATAGCTATGTAGTCCTTTCTACTTGGATTTTGTTAATTGAATGTTGATTATGGAATATATTAAGACATTATTATTATTTTTTGGTTGAAACCCTTGTCACAGAAACCGTTCTTTACAGCACCTGTAATGAACAAAAGTTAAACCTTGTAATTGTCTAGAAACCAGATTTTCTACAGGTTATGAGGCCAGAGCAACCACAGAACAGCCACAGAGTTGTGGCTTTGTCTAGACCTCTTTGTCCATGAGAAGGCAGAAGCAGAATGAGCAGGCAGCCCCACCATTCTGGATCTGAAATGTGGAGGTGTGTGCTTGGGTCACTTGATTTAGGACAAATATCAGCTATGGTTTGAAGTATTTTGAGAACTGTTCAAATTTTCAAGTTATTAATAAACTGGCAGGTAATGGAATGCTTGGGTCTGTGTTCAAGATTGTTTTCCCAGAGAAGAGAATAATGAACACTCTAGGGCATAACTTGAGCGCACTGGTGGCCAGGAGTAAACTATAAACTAGAGTTGAAAGTATATGTACACAGCCTCTAAGCCCTCAGGAGGCAGAGGCAACTGGATCTCTGTGAGTTCAAGGAGAGCCTGGTCTACAGAGATAGTTCCAGGACAGCCAGAGTAACACAGAGAAGCCCTATCTCAACAAACAAACCAAAAACTAATGCCCCCCCCAAAATCTCTTTCCCAGATATGTCCAAGCTTATGTCAAGGTGAAAAAAACAAAACAAAACAAAAAAACAACTAACACAATGTTTATATAAATATTTGGAAGTTTTTTTAAACAAATATTTATTTTCTCTAATAGAAAACTTTATTAATCGATGAATTTGCCCAGTTCTGCTCTAAACATGCTAAATTTTCTCCTCTTCTAAATTCTGTTTATTTGTGTAGAACTTTCTACTTTATTTTCATCTCTCCATCCATCCCATTTTGGGTCCTGATTAGATTGCAGTATTGTTGGGAAGACATTTCAGAAATCTTAGGCCACAGTAACCATTATTCTGTCAGCTTCTGAATTCCTGTAATTTGTAGCTTTCATCCCTGGGACTGTCACACTTCAAGACTGTGCCTTGCTGTGCATTGCCTCCTTCTGGTCTAGGTCTAATCCTAATGCTGTGTTCTTTCAGTGCTAATGTTACACTCCTTAGATTTTAACCTAATTACTGCTGGCTGTCACACCATGAAAAAAAAATGAAGCAGATCCAACATAAGCCTTTAATAATATATTTATATGTGATGTAGAATATAAACTAATAAAAATTTTAACATCGTGGAAAGGTATAACATTTAAAAAATGTTTTTCCTAAACAACACAAAATTTAACTGTGAGACTACAACTATCTAGTCTTCAACTACATCAGGGACCTGAGAAGGATAAATATATCTGAATAAACAAGAAGTACAGAGTCAGCAGCTTCCAAAACTAAGAAATGACAGACATCTGACTGCCTGAACAGTCCCCAACTTCTCTCAATACACTGAAGCATCTATCTTCAATCTTCTGGGCCAGTGATTCCGATAGACACTAATTGTAAAGCAGGAATTATGAAGGACTTGCCCACCCTGTCTTGACAGAGCTAGGCTGTCGACTTACCTGCTTCCAAGTTTTGTCCTTTTCAGACAGCATTCTGTCTACAGTTGAAGCAAGGGCTTTCTCTTTCCTAGTAACAAGCTTGTCACTAATGCAGCCATCTCCAAATGGAGATTCTTTGATGCTCATCATCTACTTGGAGTAGAATGGGGGGTGCTGTCAGGAGCTGACATGTCTCAATTAAAAAAAAAGACTTAAGAAAACATCTTTGAATGCCATGTTCTATGGATCTCTTGAGGATTTTGAAGACCACCTATCTATCTCCATATATTTAGATGAGCAAATGTTACTTGTCTCTTAGCAACTTGATTTCTGATTAACTTAGAAAATATCTGTGATACACTACACTAGTAACTAACAAAATGACATATTTGAATGACTATTAGTTAGCATTTCTTAATTATTGAGGTGTTTTTCTCAAGTATTTGTCATATAGACATGAAATGACTACTCAGAGCAGGTGATCAAAATATGACCCATACAAAAATGGCCTCTAGTACATACATACCATGACTGTTTCCAATAGACTTCTCAAGAAGATGTACAATATAAATTGATACCTAGACTCTCTTGTTTTTGTAGCATTGTAGCTTAGGAACCCCAGTGTTCAAGTTAAAAAGTATGAAATCCAAGCCAGGTGTGATGGCACATGCCTTTAATCCCAGCACTCAGTAGGCAGAGGCAGGAGGATCTCTGAGAGTTTGAGGCCAGCCTGGTCTACAAAGCCAGTCCAGGACAGCCAGGGCTCTGTCACACAGAGAACCCCTGTCCCAAAAAACAACAAGAACAAAAAAAGTATGAAATCCATTCATTCAATGCCCCTTCCCCATGACATCAAAATTGCATCATTCTATGATTGAAATGATTTCAATTATAGTGAATCTGTAACAGATACTGTTTTTCCAAGAAGATAGTTTCTAGTGTTGCTTAAAAGTACATTTGAAAGGTGATGTTAAGTAGAGTTGACCCCCCCCAAACAAACAAACAAGCAAACAAAATAAAAGAAGCAGCCAAGTATCCAGTGATTGTACTTATAATATTTTATTTCAGATGGGTACATGAGGAATATAAGTTGGTTGGGATGTTTAATATGGGAAAAAATAAAATGAATAAGTATTGGTCATTGAAAACAAAAAACAAAAAAATATTTTTGTGTGATCCTACCTACATCATCTCAAAGAGTGCTAGGTATTTTATGAGCTTAACCAATGTGTCAAGTGACAGAAGAACTTTAAATATGGCATAAAATTGCATTATTAGAAGTGTCTTCACTAATAATTTATGATTTGACTGTCACATAGCTAATTAGAGGAGGCTCTGTGTTGAGGATAAACTAGGGTCCACACTCCCAGGTCAGATATATTTTTTTTCCTACATCTTTGTTTCATTGTCAGACAACACTGAGAACAAAAGTATCTTATTTACACATTATTTGGTTAACAAGAATGTATTAAATGTCTACAAGGATAATGATATCAGCAAAATAGAACATCTGATATGGAAATGCTTTGCGAACATTGGATGCTTCTTTTGGTTAGATTTAGAGGGATAAAAGATTCTCCTGGCCAAATGCTTCTAACCAAAGGTAAAATTCATTGTGGTCACTAGAGAAGAACTCTGCAGCCTCCAGTAACCAGCAGCTATTGCCAGAATCATGGTTTGGGATATCTGGAAATATTTTGTTGCCCCTAATTTGACTCTTTCTGGTCACAAATCCTGACTCATCCTATTTGTCCACATTTAGATAAGAGACATCCTTGGGAACTGAGAAACAGGACCTTCAGGAATCTCAGCTTCTTGACTCTTCTGCCTTATCTTCAGCCATGTTGTAGTTATTGTGGTAGCCAGCACAAGGATCTTGGTTGTTTTGATTTACATGCTCAGTCCCTTTATGAACCTAGGTTTTTCATTCTCCACAAGGTTAGGCAGACAAGCTATTATTTTTCTTTTTAAAAATTCTAAATAGTTTAGCAGTGGGCACATAAAAATTTGAACATCTGAGAACATGGGAGACTTTTTAAAAAAGTTGAGCTTGAAGTGTAGAAGTAGATTTCTCCGTGTTATGGTTTAAATGTTTGATGCTCTCTTAAACCAGGCACATGTGTTGGGACATTTGGTCTCTGGTGGTGGTGCTATTTTTGGCAGGGTATGGAAACTTACTCATTTTGACTGAAGTTTTGAGAATTTATTCCAATTTATTTTGAATATATCTACCCCACTCCCCTAAGTCCTCCTATTACCACTCTCTACACTCTTCTCCCACTCAACTTTGAGATTACTTCTTTCTCTTCTTCCTTCCTTTCTTCCTTCTTCCTCCTCCTCTTCTTTCCCAGTTAAGTACAGTTTGGGTGTTGCCCACCTAATCTTCAGAATTTGTTCTCTCCTGGTGTGAAGTCAGCTCACCAGAGGTCACATCATGAAAGAAAACTGATTCCCCCTATCTCGGCAGCAGTAAATGCCATTATTTCCTCAACTAGTGGTGGGATTTTGTGCCAGGAAAACAGTTTCCTTGATGTTTTCTACTGCCTTTGGTTATGGAATGTTTAGGAGGTCAAGCCTGGCTGGAGGAAGTGGGTCATGGAGTGGTGGAGGAGTCAGGTGGGTGGGTTAGTAGCCTGATTCCTCTTCTTTTTTTCTCTCTGCTTCTTGATCTGTGGAAAAGGGAGCACATGTCAGGCTCTGGCTTCCACAGCTGCAAGCCATTTCCACCATGTGGCCTTCCCACTAGGATTGAGAGTATCTTTGCAATCCAGGATCTCAGGTAAAACCTCCTTTTGTGCATTGCTTCTTGTAAGGTGTTTGGTCACAGCAGTAGGTGAAGTAACCTGTGTGTATGTCCACTAAAACTGACCAATTCTGGGTTCTAGGTAAGATGTAATACTTTCTCAATGCACTTAATTTTGAGGTGGGTTTTCAAGAGAATATTATGCATAGAAAACCAATGGAAGACAAAATATACTCAAGTATGAGTTCATACATAAAGTGTTGATGGAAGCTGAATGCTTATCATTAAACAGTAGAATTTAAAAATATAAACTGACCACAGAGTCTGGGAATCATAGTTGAACAGAGTTTCTCGGGATCCACTTGTAAGTCAGAGCCATGAAGTATCCTTTTTCCTTTTGTCTCATGGCTATCATATGCCATGTGACATGAAGAATGACTTCCATACAGTGATAGGACCTTGTCCAGTGCTAGTAGGGAAATTAGTAATGCTGATGTAAGAGAAGCAGTATTTTCCTCCTTTTATTCAGTTAGTATTCCTATTACTTAGGCAGTAGTCTGTGGGTTTTTCCTTCAGAGTCATCTTGTTGTTTTCCATGAATTATAACTCACCAAGGTCTCATGTTTTGAGAGAGTGCAGCTGTGGCAGAGACAGGAAACCAGCCAAGGCTGTAAGTATTGCAGTAGATTTGAGGGGCAGAGTGCTGTCTTGAAAGCACCGTTGATGTGGGGTTGTTTCTACCCTTGCCTCTGAGTTAGAATCCTCAGGCAAACTTCATCCTTTTGTCTTTGTCTTGTGCCATATTCTTCAGGAGGTTTCCTTTTTAGAAGAAGGGGACCTGGTCAAAAGGGCCAATCCACAATTGGAGTACTTAGTGATGGAGGTTAGATAGAGAGTGCTTCATAGATGGGAGATCTCAACCTCCACCATGGGACCAGCGGCAGATCTATAACCAGGTCCCACTTAAATTAAACAGTGACAATCCCATTTTAGTCATGGGACCATCTTTTCTTATTGTAATCTCCTAAGTGCTCAACAAGATGCCCTATAGGTATCATCAGTGATCTGTAAATTGGTTTTTTCCAGGAAAGCCTGAGGATGTTGGTTTTTACTGATGCATATGGTCTATAGAAGCATTCTAGTTTTTCATTATTGGATGATCTTGAACTGTTGGTGACCCAATAGCTCAGCAGAAACAGGCTGTCTTCATCTCAACTGATCTTTTGTGACAGATGTCTTTGTATCTTTCCTACACTATTAGAGTATATTGTTGAGTTGGAGAGCAAGACCATTATTGCAGTATATAGCTGGATTGGAGGATAGGAACATTTTAGACTACATAGTTGAGTTGGAGGGCAGGGAATGGACTATGCACTGGATACTGTTGACCTAGGAAAAGGAAGGAAGCAGGAAACCTTACCCTTATGGTACTTGATAAAACAGTAAATATTGTGGAATCAAGGCTATAAAAATGCTACCCTATAGCCTATTCCAAACATCTATTCTGGGTCTATGTCTCACCCACACAGTTTGAAAAAGGCAGAACTTCAATGTGGTATTCTCACTCATTCTAGTTGTTTCTCCTTACTCTTGTCAACATGTGGGGTTTTTGAATTGAAAGCAGGACTTATTTGAACCTGGGGTTCTGTTTCAACTGTATCTATCACATTCCCCCAAGGCAGATGCAAGTTCCTCCGTGGATTTTCCACCTGGATTCTTCTTAAGACTGAGAATGAGAGCCTAAGACTGAGAATGCTCCAGATTTGGCCAAAGAGTCTGGGTCTGCCTCTAGGGACCAGGGCTAATTCCTGTGAACATGTTGCTTCTCCAAGGTTGACAGGATTTATGAAGCTGAAAAAGAGGATGTTGTTAGTTTATAATGAATTGAAGTCACATTTTTTTTTTGCCCCTTGATAGTCTGTTCAACATTAAGATATATTTATTTTCTCTAGGGCAAGGTGGGTAAATTTCTCTAAGGGAGGCTGCAGGAGTGCAGGTTGGTGTATGCCTGTTGAAGAGGTGAAGGGAGGAGGACTATCTTAGCTGTCTTCAAGAAGAATGAATGTGAACTACGAACCTTCCCTGTTGTTTGTTTTTCCTTGCAGATACCTTGACTGTGAATAATAGTTTCAATAAGAAAGACAGGATGTGTTCTGACAGGAAGGCTGGGAGCTGTGACAAGCAGAAGAAAAATGAAGCCAAACAACATGGAGATGTGTCATTCCCGCTGAGTTTTGCCTTGATCTACATCCAGTCATCTATGTCTTTTCAAACTGCCGGGCACTCATTCAAGAAACAGCACATCTGCTCTGGCTTTGAAGCAAGGGATGAACTTTCAAGTGCAACACATGGACGCGAATCTCACTACTTTCTTCCCACAGCATGCGTTCACCAGCTCATCCGTTCATTCAATAGTCATATACTGAGAGCCCTCTCTCTGTTAGAATCAGTGATAGGAGCCGGGCGGTGGTGGCTCACGCCTTTAATCCCAGCACTTGGGAGGCAGAGGCAGGTGGATCTCTGTGAGTTCGAGGCCAGCCTGGTCTACAAAAGTGAGACCAGGACAGCCAGAGCTGTTACACAGAGAAACCCTGTCTCGAAAAACCAAAAAAAAAAAAAAAAAGAATCAGTGATAGGTACTGGGGGTTATCAATCGCACAGTTCCTAGAAATTGTATAATACTAAACATGAGCAGTTTGATTTTATCTTTAAAATTCACTTTGTGTTGCTGAAGAGATAGCTTAGTGGTTAAGAGTGCTTGCTGTTCTTCCAATAGACCTAAATTCAGTCCTCAGCACCCATGTTGGGAGGCTCATAGCACCCTGTAACCCCAGCTCCAGGGGGTCCAATGACCTATTCTGGCTTCTTTGGACACGCATAAATATACGGACACACATAAATATCAGAAACACATAAATATAAGAATTAAAAAAAGCCTTAAGTATTATAAGTCTAGGTAAAGTGTTCTAACCAGAAATCTTTGAATGGATGGAAAAGGCAGTGAGAATTATAATAAGTTAATAAATTTTTAATAATTTTAATATCCATATGTACTAACCCTGGTCTTATAAGAACACTTCCATATTCACTGTTTGAAATCTCAAGTATTTTGTGCATGTGTGTGATGTATGTGTTTGTGTGCATGTACATGCATGTGCCTCTCTGTGTGTGAATGAGAGAGAGAGAGAAGGAGAAAGAGTGAAAGGTTGGTGTCAGTGTCTTCATAGATTACTTTTTTTTGAGACATGGTCTTACTTTTACTGGAGTTTATCAATTTAGGTAGGCTGGATGTATAAATATGCTCTAGGGATCCACCTATCTCTGCATCTTCATACAGATCTAACATTACAGGCATGTGCAGGTGTCTATGTCTGGCTTTTGCATGAGTGCTGGGGTTGTAACCTCAAGCCTACCTGCTTGTGTGGATGGTTCTTAACCAATGGAAGGATAGTTCTTAACCATCCTTACAGTCCCTGAAGAATGTTATGTTATATGTTGTATATATTACAGGGCAGTTACGAGTCAGATTAAACAGGACTGAGCCTGGAGATACTCTATTTGTTGCTCAGGTGTAAAAGTGAACATCTTTCTGTGAGTTTTCCTTTCTGTATCACAAGCAGCATCTGAAGCAGTGAAGCCCTTCTGTTTCTCAGGATGGATTCCCTATCTAGCATTGTTAACAATGCAATACTATAGTAATTAATAGCCTTATAAGTTCATAGTCATTAATGTGGCAGATGAGATAGGAAAAAGAGAGAGTGGGTCAAACAAAAAGTCATTAGTCAAGGCAGAAACTCATTGGCTAAACCATAGAAGTATTTGTTTGGTGACATGGTGGAGGACAAAACCCAAACAAAACCAGTGGTGATTTGAAAGAAATTATGAGAAAGTCACCTGTGTAATGGTTACAGTGAAGGAGATATAGTTAATGAGTTCCTGCCATGGTAAAGAATCATGATAAACAAGAAAGTAAGACTAAGTAGGCCATTTGTGCATGCCTGTTGTTATCTAGTATGTTTCTTTCTTTCTTTTCTTTCTTTTTTTTTTTTTTTTTTCTAGTGTCAGTGTTAATAGTAAGGAAAGACTATGGTACAGTTGGTACTCGTAAAAGGTTTCTTAGGGGTTGATGATTGGTAGAATGGTTGCACACTTGAAACTCTGGGTTTCATTGGAAGCACCAGATAAATTGGTGTGGTGGTGCACGTTGGTAATCCCAGAACTAAGAAGATCAGAGGTTGCAGTCTATCTTTAGTACATAGAAAGATGGAGGCTAACCTAGGATACATGAGACCTTGTTAAAAGGGGGAGGAGGTGTGGCCTGAGGATTTGTGCAAAAAAAAAGACACCTTCTTGCTATGACATAGTCAATTTTACTCCTGCATTAAAACTTGAGGTTCCATGTCTCCCTGAAAGATTAATGGCAGTTGATGGGTGCTGGGAGTAGGGGTGTTATTTCCTTCAGTGATGTAGCTGCTCAGAAGTTTCCCTTGCTTCAGTAAGTAACCCCTCCACCCATGCTCATGCAAACAACCCTGATTACACTCAGTGGGTCACCCACAAAAGGAAGATATGAAAGTAACAAGAGGGGAACTAGCAAGGGAACTAGGAAGAAGAAGAGTGCTAGAGGTAAGAGGTAAGAGGGAGAATGACTAAAATTCATTAAATACATGTATGAAACTGTCAGAGAATTGAGAGAGAGAGAGAGAGAGAGAGAGAGAGATTAATGTTTGCTGTACAAGTGGGTGCTGTACAGAAAGGGCGAGTCAGCTATCCAGGGAAGATGAAGCTAAGACACATATGGGAGGAGATTGAAGATATTATTTGTGATGAAATTCTAGGAACTGGACTGCAAGAGTGTCCAGGTCCCACCTGTCTGCCAGGGAAAGGAGGAATGAATTACTGGTTGTAGCTAGGGAGAGTGGGTTTATGCACTTAAGTTGCTCAGGAAATGATAGCATCAATATACAGATTAATCACTTAAAGTTTGATTTATATGATAATTTTGAGTTTTAATTAAGCACTAAAAGACTTCCGTGGGATTGTCCCTTAATTTAAGTGTTTCTCAGTTTGTGGGAAACAGAAATTTCCAATCTTGCAGCATTTCATCATACTGACTATTTTTAAGGATCAGGATTGCTAATCTGGTGGTTTAATTTTTTTTTCTGGGTTTACAACTCTTTTACCCCATTTAACTGTGGCTCCTCAAGGATGGGGTTCACTGATGGTTGAACTGCAGCCAGCTTGTGTGTAGACATCATTTGGAAAAATTGATGTGACCTTTTTCTTTGCTGCTATATTCAAATGTCACATGGTTAGGAAAAGAACATCTGAGAGTATCTGTGGTTTGAGTGTCTTCTTGGGTTCATGTGATGGCAGCTTGGTCCTCAGTGTGGTGGTGTGGGAAGGTGGCTGAAGTGCTGAGTGGTGAAGCTTAGTTCAAGGTTATTAGGATGCTGCTATCAGAAGGATTAGCACTGAACTACGGAGACTCCAGTATTCCTCCAAAGAGGGGCTGTGAAGACTGTCAAGACTGGCTTCTCCTCACACAGGTGTCTTGTCACATCATGTGAGATATTTCTCTCACCTGCTCTCCTACTGTGATGCAATCTGCCATGTGACTCAGGCAATGAAGCCTTTGCCAGGACTGACCATATGGCCACACCATGATTTTTGAATCTTCAAGATTATGAGCTAAATACAACTATTTTCTTTATCTGTTACCCTGTTGCAGGCATTTTTGAATGGCTGGAATAAAGTATAAAGTCCTAACAGGCATTTGTAGGTACTTAGGAAGCACCCTGGCATACTTTCTCCAAGAAGCTCATGTGGACTAGAGCCATGGAGTCTTTCTTTTTTAATAATATTTTTATTTATTCTTTGAAAAATTCACACACATATACAATGTATTTTGATTATACCCACATCCTATTCTCCTCTCCAACTTCATATTCATCCCCACCCCCAAGTCCAGTTAGTACTCTATAAATGCACATGGGTGTGGGGCCAACCACTGGGGCATATAGATGGTAGAACAGCTGTAGGAACAGCTAGACTGTGCTTGTCTGAACACAATCCCTTGATAGCTGGAGCTGTAGATGTAAAGAAGCCATGGGAGATCCAGAAAGATCAGATTGAATTCAGCAGGAAGAGGAATTCACTTCCAGGGATGTGGGGGCTGGAGATTCACTCTTCACTAATGGTGAAGTTAGACCAAATGTGCTAGCAGCCTATTCTGAACTGTGTACAAACAAAAGCATAGTGTAGAAGTGAAAACAGTAACTGTCACTAGTGAGAAACAAATCTTTATAACAGAACTAGGCCGAGGAATGACCTTTAGCTGTGGGAAGATATCATACTGATGGAGCATGAAATGAAAGTTTCTTCTGAAGGCTAATTTACATGTTTTCAGTTCTTAGTATATTATAGTAGATGCATGCTATGTAATTAGTGATTTTTTTTTGTTTCGTTGATAAAGTAAAATGTCTCAACTTGACACATCTGGATAAAAGCATTTAGTTAGGTGACCCCCATGAAAAAACCATGACTAATGCTAGATTAGGTGTAGAAGTAATTAATTACTTCTACAATTAGGCTTTAGTTGGACAGGGGGCATTTGTGGTTTTGTCCAAAGGTAATATTTTGACAGTTTTGCAAGGATTTCTCTCCAAAGCACTGAATGACTGACCTAGAATTTGCAGTAGAGGAGAAAGATCTTCTAGTGGGCCAAGACTATATTTGCCTGATACCACAACATGGTGCTAGCTGACTGAGGGACATTTTTCATGGGCTGAGGAAAAAAAAAAAGTGGTTCATGTTCTAATCCCTGGAGTTTATTAACAAGTCAAAGGGGCTTTGAATGTGATTAATGTTAATGACCTAGGCATTATCAGAGTCCTTATAGTTATTATAGGATTTTTATTATAATATAAATATCATATATATCCTTATATAATTATTTTATATAATTACTCATTATCTAATGAGTCCTTTATGATGGCTGGAGAGGCATTGATGAGAACAAGAGACAGAAGCTGGTCAGGTAAGGCAGGGACCCCATAGTAGCAGTTTTAGGTTTTTCCTAAAACTTGTTGGAGACCAAGAATTTCAGGAGAGAGTTATGCTTTCTGGCTCCCCTTTATTGCTTCTCTTAAACAAATATCTCTGCCTGGAATTTGGGTGCAAAGATACAGGTGAAATTGAAATGAGCCACCTGGACATTGCATGGTTGGGAACTGAACTTACCAGCCCAACACCCTTGCCATGCCTCACACCAGATTTCTCCATAAGTCATATATAAATGCTCTAGACTAACAGCCCGATGGTGGCCCATTTCTCTCAGCCCTGTAGAGCTCTGCTTTCTTTTTCTTAAGTTCCCTATAATAAAATATTTATTTCTAAAATTCACTTCCTGTGGTCCATGAATTTATTATTGGAATTCAGGAAATAAGAACCTAGGGGCCACTGTTTCAGTGAAAGTTCTGTTGTGGCTATGAATATCTGGCATCCTAACTCCTAAAGTAAGGCCCACCCACAGTGAGAGGAAAGTCCCCCCAACTCAAAGATTCTCTGAGTTTCTTGTATTAACCTGACAGAAGAAGAGTCAGAGGGAAGCTAAGAAGCACTTGACCCATTGCTGCTGGATTTGAAGATGAGCACATGCTCTGGAGGTGGTGATGGCAGGGACACCAAACCAAGGAATTTGGGTGGTCACTGGATGCCAGAGAAGCAGAAAACAGATTCTCCATGACTCCAGAAAAGGATGCAGTGCTGTTTACATGCTGAATTTGAACTTCTAGCCTCCAAAACTATAAGATAAAATAAATTCTTGTTGTATTAAGAGATGCTACAATGCAGTCATTTGTTATGGTAGCAGAAGAAAACTTATCCTGCATCACCTTGCACCAGCATCTCTTGACTTGTCTATTGCTAGTTGGTCTTGTGAATTTCATTAGAATGTAAGGGTAGACAATGACCATCTAACAACAACAACAACAAAAACCCAACAGCAGGCATGAGAAACCTTCTTTTTAGTTGTTGGTCAGATTTCCCTAGAGACTCCCAAAACATTACAGGCTATTACTGTAGCCCTCAGTTGCCCCACCAAGGTGGAAGGTAAGTACCTATTGCTGAAGACACCAGAGAGCCCAGAGGCCCCTGAGCAGGAACTCACCTGAAAGCCTTCTCCCTGAGTTCTAGCTTTTGTGGTACCAAAATGTGGTATGCAAGCTACAAATGAAGGAAACAATCAACAGACCTATCCTTAAGTGTTAGTTATGATGTCTATGAGCCACAGTAATGGCCATCATGAAAACGCTAACAGTGTTATAGTGGCACATTTGCTTTGACAATAACCACCCACTCTCTAATTGGACTTAAAACTCATTCAACAAAGGGAAATCATACCGACTACTGGAAACCTGGTCATGGATCTTGAGAAATGGCATAATTATATTATAATCTCATAAATAAAAGAAACAACTCAGGAAAAGTAGAATAAGATTAGAATATTAGGTCAGTTTCCTAAAGAACATCTTGGGAGTAAAATATTGGGAGTAAAAAGTTTCACACGGGAATGGGGTAGGCAGAATGGGTGAGAGGAAATAGTGCAGTGAGGGAAAATATGGATGTATGAAAAAGCAGTGTGGAAACACCCACACTGTAAGATGATTAAAAATAGAATAAAAAAAGAGCTTGGACAGCGGTGATCTTCATGGGTAGATAATATTTCTCTTAGAAGTCACATGTAATTAAATTACAGTCACAATGCCAGATGTGGGATACCTCCCTACCTATTATTGTTCAGACAGTCCTCAGAGGCCTCACAAACAACACAACCTACTACTATTGCTCTTGGCTGCTTAGAACTAGATGGTAATGCCCTGTTGGTGAGGACATCTTATGTTTTGGTGGTAGGATTTTGAAAACTCAAATTGGAACTGAGCTGGAGCTCCCTCCCTACTAGATAGCTGTGGTAGTTCCAGAAGGTGACATGCAGGCTTCTGGAGAAGAAAAATAATCAGTGATCTTTCCCATCTGTGAACTCTGGAAGATACAACAGTGCCTTACTAGCTAAGATGTGCCCAATGATGTAATGGTGGCATGATTATACGGAAGTAATGAAAATATTTTTTAATTGGACTTGAAGTTCAATGTGGAGTGCCAAAGGAGGGAATTCATGTATAGTATTGTAAATCTGGTCAAAAGCCAATGGCTTTTGGTACATTGAAAGGGTTAGAAGAAAGAAGGAGAAGGAGGTGATGATGTAATTATAATTTATATATATATATATATACACACACACATACATATGAAGAAAACACCTCCACAGATACCTAAAATTTAATTATATATTTAATTTTATATATTATATAATTTCTTATATAATATATTATACATACACATATATGAAGAAAATATCCCCCACAGAGTTACCTGAAGCCAATCTGATGGCATTTTCTCAGTTGAGGTTTTCTCCACACAGAAAACTCTAATTGTGTCAAGTTGACAAAAAATAAAAAGATTAAACACCAAACACCATGTTCATTTAGCAAAACTACAGTAGTATGACTCAAGTACAATCACACAGCTGTTGGTAAACACCAAGATTTGCATCCCACTATTGCACCTTTAGGATATCTTGGCATGCTGGTCATTGTGTTATGCATCCCAGCTGGGTGGGGCTATTAATTGTTTTTCTCCCTTCCGGTACTGTGAAAGCTTTTCCTCAGGGAGGAGGCTTGGTCAGATCCAGATCACATCAATTAATGATCAATATGGGGGATCTTGGCCCACTGAAGGGGATTACTCCTCTGGGAAGGTGGTCCCGAGTTGTATGAAAAAGTAATCTGAGCAAGTCATGGGGAACAAGAGAGTAATCACCATCCATCCATCCATGGCCTCTGCTTCAGTTCCTGTCCTGTCTGTCCTTCATCATAGATTGGGGTCAGGGCATATAAGCCAAAAAAAAAAAACCCCAAACAAAACAAAAAACAAACAAAAACAAAAGAACAACAGCAACAACAACAAAACCCTTTCCTTCCAAGTCAGTTTTGGTCAGTATTTTATCATAGCAATAGAAAGCCAGACTAGATCAGAAATTGTCATCAGGAACATGGGGTATTGTTATGACATACATAGGAATCTGGTACAGAGGGACCTAAATTATTCTCTGGAAAAATAAATTATAATACATGCCATTTGCTGTGTTAATTTGCTATGGTAAGAGGCCAGAGAAATAAGCCAGTTCCCTGAGCTATATCATTCTTTCTAGGTGGTGACCTGTATATACTCAGGCTGTGCTGGTAATTTACATATTTTTATGCTGAGATAGTTCAGAATAAATTGAAGAAAATGAGTAGAAATGATGTAGTAAATAATTTATATGATAATTTTGTTGCTACCAATTACTTTTTATATATAAATCTTAAGGGTATAGCCAGACTATCTTCAATCATGTCTCAAGAAGCTATTTACTTCCTAATTATTAAATACTTCTGCTCAGGCAAGTGTCTGGACAAAGAAAAACTACAATAATTCCTTGAGAGTTTTTTCCATTTATTTTCTATTGTTAGCTAATCTAGAAATAGTACAACTTAGGCATACAGAGAAGCGTATTTACTAACAATAAAAAGAATTTGTGAGCTTGAAAACTGTAAAATTATCTGTGAAAAATCTAACCAAATATATTACTTGATATGATGTTTTTGAATATATTTGTGTTCTATGTGATTTTTTTTCCAAAACTTTGGCTACTCTTTGAAAGAATCACATAGCAGTTATTAAACCAAAACCTGTAGAAATGAGAAAAAAGACTGAAAATGTTTTGAGTCCATTCAGGGAGGTGATTGGTGACCAGTTAATGAGATGTACAGATGTTACTTGCTCTTTCTTTTCTCACTCATCATGGCCACATTGCTCTCACACCTGTCTGTATTGCCTGTGTCTGCCGAGAGCACATAATTGATGTCACAAAAAGGAGTTGTAGAGAGAGTGTTGTGTGAGAACAAAGATATTAGGAGGAGTAACTGATCACAGGAAGATACAGTGGCATGCCTGAGCAGAGAGTAGGAGACATAGTAAGGTTAGAAAGGCAGCAAGCACAGCCTGAGATACTGTGAACAAGATGTGGGGTGTCACTGCATTCTACTTCACTTGTGAAGAAATCATTGCACAAACACTGAGGTCTCAAGCGCATAATCAGGAATTTTATATGGCATGGAAAAAGTCAGAATTCTTCCCTTCTTTCTGCTTTGTTAATTGCAGTTTCCATGCAGAAGCAACATGACGATTTTGGCACAGATAGAATGAATCATCTATCTATCTATCTATCTATCTATCTATCTATCTATCTATCTATCTATC
>CAJQZJ010032464.1:8243961-8270115 GCA_907164525.1 Lophiomys imhausi
GCTGCTAGTGAGATCTCTCTGAGGAGCTCTCTCAGGGGCAGCAGGGCGGTGTAGAGGTGCCAGGGGGCTAGACCCCTGATTAAGTATCCCTGGCACTATTCGGTGATTGACCTGAGTTGCTGGAAGTGCCTGGAGGCCAAAGGCCAGGTAAGCACTCCTGTATCTGCTAGTGAGACCTCTCTGAGGCACCCTCCCAGAGGCAGCAGCACAGAGCAAAGGCACCTGGACGTCAGAAGCCTGACTGAGTGTCTCTGGAGCTATGCAGGGGTTAACCTGGGTCGCTGGAGGTGCCTAGAGGTCAGAGTCCAGGAAAGTGCTCCTGTGGCTGCTAGTGAGATCTCTCTGAGGAGCTCTCTCAGGGGCAGCAGGGCTGTGCAGAGGTGCCTGAAGGCCAGAAGCCTGGTTGGGTATCTCTGGTGCTACGCAGAGATTGAATGAGTCACTGGGAGTGCGTGGAGGCCTGAGGCCTGGGAAGCGCCCCTGTGTGCTAGTGAGATCTCTCTACTGGGTTCTCCGAGAGACAAGGGGGCAGAGAGGATGTCAGAAGCCTGGATGTCAGAAGCCTGACTGAATGACTCTGGTGTTACGTGGCACTTGACCTGAGTCACTGGAAGAGCTTGGAGACCAGAGACCAGGGAAGGGCCTCTGTGGCTGTTAATGAAACCTCTCTGAGGAGCTCTCCCACAGGCAGTGGGGCACAGCAGGGGCACCTGAAGGTCAGGAGTCTTACTGAGTGCTTCTGGCTCTATGCAGTGGTTGACCCAGTCTCTGAGAGTGCCTGGAGGCCATATACCATGGAAGGACCCATGTGGCTGCTAATGAGACCTCTCTGTGGGGCACTCCCAGGGGAAGCAGCACAGTATGGTGGCTTCTGGAGATCAGATGCCTGTCTGAGAGTCTCTGGCTGGAAGTAATGTGTTCTAGGGCAGCTTGCCTGTACAGGCCAGGGGTCTGTTAGTTCCTTGGCAGCCTATGTATAGTGTCTGTGGTCCTGGTCTTCCCCTGATCCTCCTAGTGGATCCCCAGAGTAGTTTGTGCCTCTAGAGCAAAGGCATTGTGATCTAGAGTAGTCTGTGTCACTCGGGAAGCTGTGCAATGGCCCAGAACTGTTTCCCAGCTCTATGCCTGGGACTCTTGATGTTGCAGACTGGGTGCACAGCTGAGGTGCATGGTCTGCTTTGCAGGGTGTTACGAAATGGCATCCGTGACCAGAAATGGAACTGCCACTAAGACTGCTCTGCCACCTCCTAGCTCAACCAGCTGCCTGTCAGCCAGACACTGCCATGTTTTAAATTCCAAGGAGAAACACCCCGAAATTACCGTTCCCACGGCTCCACTGGCCCTCTTTTGGGTGGACAAGCAGGACTGTGTGGAAGCTGGGGGCTCAGGAACCTAGTGAGAACCTCTGTCTGGAGATCAGAACCACCAGCTGGGGTCCCGAATGGTTCAGACCCACAGGCTCTTCTCCGTATGAAGCGCTCCTGCTCTGGAGTCTGGCTGTTCTGTTTTTCTGAGTGTCTGGAAGTCTAGCATAGGGACTTTTTAGGTCCCTGGGTTTGCCGGGTGAGCCCACCTGGGTTCGAGCTTCTCAGATTGTTGCTCAGCACAAGGATATCTCTGCAGTGATCTAGCCCATTTCCCCTCGCTCAGTCTGTGACGGTCACCGCCATCTTGCCCCCAAATTGAGAACCATGTCTTAAAAGCCAGATTTCCTCCTGCTGTGGAAAACACAGTGACTCCTAGCCTGCTGAGAGTTTGGAATTAATTGCTGAAGACCATAGGAAACAAGGTACTACAAAGATGAATAGGGCTTTTCCTGCATCTCCGTTTTGTAACAGTTTCCTAGAGATTGGAACATTTTACCCAGCAGGAAAGCGCCTCAAGACAGAGAGGAAACAGCTCAAAAGTGTTTCTGGAAGTCTCAGAAACTGACCAGATTCCCCGGACCCCTCCTTCTCTAAGAGTAAGCAGTAAAGACTGCTGAGAGTCACTTTCAGATGAGCCCAGCTGTGAAGAACACTCTCATACCAGCGCCTGGAAGAGACAGAGACCAGGTGAGCTGTCTCGAAGGGACTTAAGTCAACTGAACCACCTGGAAAGGACACTCTGCAACCTGTTGAGCTACCTGTAGCCTGTGCGCTGAGCTTCACGTTTCTAGCTTTTGTGAGCTGTCACTCATTCTGGGACAGGCTTTATGATACAGCAGTCTTTTGAGTAATTTCTGAGAACTCTTGTAAGTAACTCATTCATATTCCTTAAGCAATCCGAATAAAACTCATTTGTTCACCAAGCTGGATTTGTTGGTATTCATACTCTGATCTTTGACATGGGATCCTTACTTGGAGGGAGTAGATGTGTGTCTTTTGTCTCTCCAGAAGTCTGTCACACAATGGTCTACTGTGACAATGCTATTGCTTTGAGACTAAGATTGTTAACCCTCAATCCTTGAGTTTCTGCAACAGGAGGCTGATATTAAAAGGTGGGAGATGATGTAAGCAGGGCCGTACATTTTTCCACTTCCTGCTCCTTATCCTATGTGTTATGCCTTTTGAGTATCTAGTATCACATGAAGATAAATGATTTAAAGTGTTATATTCTCAAGCAGTGGTTTTCAACCAGTGAGTCACAACCTCTTTGGGGGTTGAACGACCCTTTCTCAGGGGTCGCATATCAGATATCCTGTATATCAAATATTTTCATTACAATTTTAACAGTATCAAAATTACAGGTATGAAGTAGCAATGAAAATAATTTTGTGGTTGGGGATCACCACAACATGAGGAACTATATTAAAGGGTCACAGGATTAGGAAGGTGGAGAACCACTGATGGCATTCAGATTCCTGTAAGGCATTTCAGTGGAGCTTGCTTTTAATAGTATGTGATTGACTAATAGAATCATCTGCCAATTCTTACATCTCTTTTGTTTTAGTTCCCTTAGCAATGAGGCAATATTACATAAGATGTAGGTCAGTCGGTCAATACTTTCTAAGCCTCAGACTTGCAAACCCAAGAGGCAAACTCATATATGGAATATTTGCATACTGTTCTCAAGATGAGTTGCTACAACGTGGACGGGATCCAATGCAATCAGTACCTAATAACTGGTAGGCTGGTTTTCATTTTTTGTGAAATAACCCACTATAATACTTGATGGCTTAAAATAAAATTAAAAAAAATCTTTACTTCATTTATGGGTTTGGGAAATACTCAGGGAGCTTGTCTTCATTTAATGTGGCATTGGCTGGGATGGGCCAGGAATAAAGGATTTCATTCTGAGATGATGACTTCTCCCATGTCCATTTCAGGGTGTGTTTGCTTCTGTTTCTCTGCACAAATAGCTCATACTTCAATGCACCTCCATATACCTCAGTCGATTGTCTCACAGCATGGTTGCTCCAAGATAGTCTGACCTCAAATTTGGTGGCTATTTTCTCTCTTGTAATACTTCCTAAAGAGAGCAGCTTAAGAAGTTTAGAGTGCACTTGTAGGTCTTCTGACTTAGCCTTCGAAGTCCCAAGCAGGTAAATGAGGCCACTGAAGTCCATCCCAGATTCAAGGGGAGATAGGTTCCACTTCTTGGTGGGAAAACCGCATGTGCCCATAGAGAAGGAAAAAATGATGGGGATAAGCTACCTCTGACAGTTTCATTGAGAGTTTTCTAATAGGGTCCCAGCAGGGATTGATATTGCTTATATATTTGACACTTGGCAAAAGGAAGGAGCTAGATTAAAGTAGGAAAATCAGATTTTGTTTGTAAGTGGGGAATCTATATTGTTAAATGTTTTCAGCTACTAACTTTAATATCATTTCTGTTTTGTATGTTGCAGACAGAGAAAGACAAGTGAAACAACTTATTGATGTCTGCCTGAATAGAGACTTTTTTGGGGGGTATAATTACTTTTGCTGGTAGGGAGCATATGTATGGGTACTTGAGACATTAGACCCGTTTCCATATGTGCATTCAAATGCTTTTATCATTGCTTCCTCTATTCAGGATCTTGACAAGGTATGCTAAGCTTGGATTCAATAGCATGTAGCTCTGTTTCTTGAATCCCATTGGCAGAGGTCACTACTGTATTGGAGGTTCTGTTACGTGAAAGCATGGTTGAACATTAGGGAAAGGACAAGATCATGTCTCCCTGGATGGTGAACCACACATACATAACACACACACACACACACACCAAATTGTGCTTGAAGTAATCATTACAGAAAAGGATGCTGTTTAAACCTTCGTGGGACCCTAAATATGAAGTACAATTCAAAGCAGAAAGAAAGCCGTCATGTTCTTGGTTAATGTATCGAAGGAGTGCCCTAGGTATGGCTAGGCTGCCACCAGTGCTTAGATAAGCCGAGTACGTTGCATTCCTTTTTGATATGAGGTACAGAGTGTGGTCATTAGCTTTTCATTTCATATGTGATATTCTATGTTGTTCTAGGTCACTAGATCTCTAAACTGAGGGTTTGTTTTTTGTTGTTGTTTTTGTTTTTTCAAGACAGGGTTTCTCTGTTTAGCCATGGTTGTCCTAGATCTTGCTCTGTAGAGCAGGCTGGCTTTAAATTCAGAGAACGGCCTACCTCTACCTCCTGAGTGCTGGCATTGAAGCTGTGTGCCACCACTGCCTGGTGATCTCTAAACTGAAAAGAAAAATAATTTTGTTTTTTGAGACAAAGTCTTGCGGTGTGTCTCAGGCTGGCCTTATATGTGTATCCTAGGTTGCCTTTATATTCTCAGTCTGCCTGTCTCAGCTGTTTGAGTGCTCTGGGCTTACAGGAGTATTCCACCATGCCAGGCTCATGGAATGATGTGACAGGTTTCTGGATAATCACAGGGTTTGTCATCTCCCATCTGATGTTCTGAGGAATGGTTAGGTGATCCAGGTAAGTATCTCTTTAGTCAATATCCACTGTTGGGCATTTCTAGGCAAATGGGAAGCCTTTGGCTCATTTCTTTCCCCTACATAGTAAGGAATAAATCTATTTGCCAGAAAAGTTTTCCAGATACTATTTAGAGATCATTCCTTCCTACTCAAAAATATTGTTTCCTACTTCTAAAGCATTGTTTCATGTGTTCATGAGTCTGATTTGGAATCTTGTTTACTTCACACATCAGTTTGTCTATTCTAGGTCCAGGACAATACTTCTCAAATTTCTCTATTATTATTTGCTCTTTGATACCTGGTAAGACATGTTTTAGCCACACTATTTATTTATTTTTTGTTGAAAACATTTTTTTGTCGTATTATTCCATAAATCCTTTGATATTAGTTTATAAAATTCCATAGAGTGAAGTCATGTTGAGATTTTTGAGACTGAACTTCATCTATAGATTTTTCACTGTTGAAGAAGAAAATGTTGAATGGAGAATAAAACTGATTGAAAGGGAAAAGTTTATTATTGCTGTTGCTGTTGTTGAGAGAGGGTTCCAAGTATCTCAAGCTGGCCTTGAACTTACTCTGTAGTTTAGGATGGCCTTGAATTGTTGATTCTTCTGCTTCGACTACCTAAGTGCTGGGATTACAAACATTCACCTCTATTCCTGGCTTAAAAGAAAAAAAATTGGATGAAGTTTGACTTATAGACACAGTGAAAAATAGAAATAAAGATAGAAATAAAGACAGTAAGAAAACATTAGTGGTAGATTTTCACACACACATGTTTTGCGGTTGCTCAGAGGGTTCTGTTCTCTTGGTAGTGAATGCCATTTGAGTTTTTGCTCATATTTTGCCTTTTCCTGATAACAAACAGTTTCTTCTTCAATGAGGTAGAGAAGTTGAACTCTATTGTACTGAGTTAAGTCTTTGTACTAATGCATGAGGTCAACTTTGGTTTTTTAGGGATGAATCCTACTTGAGCACGACACATTAAAAATACAATGCTGTGGAAGGGGAGATGGCTTGCTGTGCAGACGTGAGAGTCAAATACGCAGGATCCACATGTTATGGTGCTATGATGGCATGTGTCTGTAATCCCACTGTTCTCATGTGAGGTGAGATACGAAGACAGAGGAATTCCTGGAAGCTTGAGGGACTGTTAGCCTGGTGTGCACAACGATTTTCTTATTTTTCCTTCCCAGCCAAAACAAGGCACGTGGCTGTCAAATTAAACTCACTATATGAGGCTATCATAACCATGATCATATTTTCCTTATGTCAGAGATTTAGGTAAGGAAGAGACCCAAAGAAAGTAGATTGAGGCCTTAGATGAACCCTAGAGAACTGCTCTTGTGTCCTTCATTCCCAGATTAGATGTTTGACGTGTAATTACATGTTTCTATTTTATACTCCGACTTATGTGACATTTCTAAGGGCCCTTTGTAAAAAAAAAATTAATTAAACTACATTGGGTGCCACTTGTAGAAATAATTAATTAAATTTAGATTATTGTTAATTGGTTTGGCAGTTGTTAATCTTTAAGCAGCCATTACAAATGAGTACACAGACACCATGTGGATTTTAACAAGCCTTGGCCTGAATTGTGCAATCCTAGCCCATCTAAGCTAGCTCTTAATTCTATTGCCCAAATATGATCCCATATATACATACGTCCCCTTGGACTGCCACTTTCCATGCCATGCCTATGTTCCTGGCCATGTGGAATGAGATTCTTTTTCCTAACCCATAGCATGTGTCTTTCTTCCTGCTGCTCGTGGCTGGAATATCTTCTTGCTGCTGGCTGGAATCTATTAATCCTCTGTCTAAAGCACAGGCTTCCTGTTAGGAAGTCCCACCTTTTTCTGTCTTTGTCCAATCTCAGGCCTTGGCATTTTATTTAACCAATCAGAGTCAAGGTAAGTAACACACAGCAAATAAGACCAATTAACATTTAGAATGCTTAACACTACTCCAACAGCCCTTGGCTTATAGTCCATAAGTTGTAGGCTTATTTTATTATCTAAGTATTAAACAAGGATATGAATATCTCATTTCAATTCTGTTTTGCAGATAAGAACTTGTTTCCAGTTAATGTAATTGTTCTGTTTACTTGATTTCCACTTATCTTTCCCACAGGGATATTAGAAGGTCATGCTGACTTCCTTCCTAATTGTTTTCTATTATTTTCTTTTTTCCTTAGTAATATCCTCCTAGAAGGGACTGGATGAATCACAGGTCGACCACTATTTAACTACTTACAGAGGGACTTGTTCTTAAGCTTGTTCTTTTTTGGTTCTTCATTCTTTTTCAGTTTTTATCCTTAAATTTTGGGCAGATTTTAAAAGCTGTCATTCCCAGGGTACCCAGTTTCTTCCCATTGTTGGGCAGTAATGGCGCCTTTGGGCTTTACATTCTAAGTAGTGCTTCAGTATGACAGTTGATGTTTAGTGTGAGGGAATGTTCTTATATAATCGATTTCATCAAACTCTGCTTTCTCTTTCTAGATTGCTTTTGGTTAGCTATTCAGGTTCTTCACTTATGCCGCTATTTTTTTCTTTTAGTTTCTTTCTTACTGCCCATTCCTCTCTTTCTGTTCTTCTTCAGTTCGTCATTTAATTCTTCTACTGAATTGTATTATTATTTTAACTGTTTAATTTCACAAAGCCCTTCTTGTTCGCTGACTGTACCATTTTATAATACACCCTACATAGCCTCACATACCTTAGATCAGATCTATTCTTGAAAAACAACTGTGCTTCTCCTGATCCACATAAAATCTGTATTAGCGTGCTTCTAGCCTAGTACTTTTAATTTCTTTCATGATGAGATTTTTATTAAATGACTTATCATCCTCATTCCCACTCATATTTCAGAAGAAAGTGCTAAAAACTAGATTGGGCTGTCTTCTAATTTACAAGGGACCCATCCTCCATGGCCTCTATGTAGGATATGCAGATGAAAACGGCTTCTGGATAGGCTCCTAGCCTGTGTCTGTAGACTTTTTTTCTTCGTAGCCTGTTTTTGTATCCACTTTTCTGCCTGAGGGCGAGGCCCGGTTGTGGCACTGGCATACTAGCGACTGCCACTGGTATTGTGGAGAGTTTGAATCTATTATTAGTTCTTGGTCTCTCCTTCCTTTGTGCCTTATCCTTTAGATTGTTCAAATTAGTTCTTTCAGTTAAAAAAAGAACTCCCTACTGTGAGATGCAGAAAGGATATTTCCCTGGGTTATTCAATTTCATTAGAGGATGTGGGATTTAAATGATCTGAAATAGTTCAAGTGAACCCATTTGTTCAGCCCTGAGTTTTACACTTTAAGTTTTTTCTTTTACTGTTTTTCTTATTTCCCCCTCTACTTCTCCTGTTCTTCCTCCTGTCTATCCTTCTCCCTCTCCCTAGGTTAATCACATGTTAAGCAAGTACTGTGCTCTGACACCGAGGTAATCCTACAACCTCATATTTCACTTTCTGTGATTTCTGGTTCTGCTGTGTCCTAGATCTTGCAGCTGTGTGCTCAACTCATTGCCAAAAGATGAAATCGAAACAACCGTAATATGGGTCAGGTTGCTTATTCTTTATTTACCTTTCATTTTCCCATAAGTCATTGAGATCAAGTATTGTTGTTAAATTTGCTTTTGTAACTTAGTGACTAAATTTTCTCTTAAAAACCTTACAGCATGATCGACACTTTCTTCCTTAAAACTAAATGAACCGATAAAACCAACTTTTCTCTGCTTTGGTTCAGTTGACCCAGAAATTTACCATGTAAATTTAAACTTTATGTAATATAAGTTGGAGACATTTTGATAACAATACTTTTACTTTTCTGTATCCATAGAGTGTGGTAACCTTGGCTTCCGTTGCTAAATCTTATCCCTATGGGACTCAGACAGAAACCATTAATATGTTATTCTTCAATCTAATATTCTCTTTAAAAATGGAGGTGCCTCATGGCTGAGTCTTAATTTATAAGATTTCAGCTGCTGAGTATTCAAACTCCATGCCTGCCTGCGTGTTGCCATGCTCCCTGCCATGATGACCATGGGCTGTAACCTTCTAAGACTAAAATGTTACTCACCATTGTATAAGACACAATTCAGAAATTCAAAGAGACAAAAAGGCAAATCAAGAGGCAAACAACAAAATGCATAGAATGGCAGGCTGTAATAAATCATTAAGCAAAAGGGAAGAAGTAAATATTTCAGCACCTCCAACCCCCAAGGGGAGGTTTATCTATGGGATCACACAAGGGAAAGGGGGGAATTTCAGCTCTGGAGATTTTAGAAATACTTTGAGAGTGTATGCAGAAGACATTTGACTGCATCAAGTCCAGGATTTTTTTTCTGGCTCAAATTCTCAAAGCATCACCTTGTGCTATCTGAACAGTCCCACAATATTCAGAGGGGTGTCCCCTGAGCTCTGTGGTACTCCTTCATCACCTATTTCCCTCCTAGTACTCAACACACTTATGAGGCTGCTGTCCAGAGAAGTCTTTGTGTGTTCTTGTAGGAGACCTGGAACTGAATGGGAACGTTGTCCTGCTATGTAGCAGCCAGACTTCCCAGTTGTAGGTGATGGTTGTTCTTTGGGCAGGGTCATCTCATGCCACTTTCAAAAAGCACAACTATTAGGCAAATGACTTGCTATGAATAGGAAACAACTTCTAAAGAGGAAATGATGAAACAACAGAGGAAGTTGGTAGGAACAGAAAGAAAGATGTCAGCAGTTTCATTTGAGAATAATATAATTAAGGTTGCAAGTTTCTGAGGTCACAAAGAATCCAGGGGAGAAAAATCCCTTCTCCATTCTTCCTCTTTTACAGATGAACAAAAATAATCATTCGAGAGTATTACTTCGTCATTTATGGGTTAGAGGTGGGGCTGGGGGAACTCACTGACCATTTACTGTAGCTGTGTTCAAGAAACAATTCTAAACAGCGTTGCTGATCCTAAAACCACTAGAGTTTCTAGGCTAAACAATTCTGAGTCCTTCACGGTATTCCTCTAGTGGAAAATTGAAAACAATTGTGGTATTTTTCTGTGGGAAAAGATAGTAAGCAAATATGGGAATCATACATATTATTTTTCCCCCTACAAGTAGAAGGAAACTTGTTTGATGTTCCTTTGTTAATGCAAAAGTGCTGCCAAGCTCCGTGAGAAGATGAAGACTATTTTCTCCACCTACCTCTGTGAGTGTGAAGAGTCTAGGCAACAACAGACTTGGGGGCGTGGCTCAGTTGGTAAAGTGCTTGCCTCTTGTGCATGAAGTTCTGGGTTCGATCCCCAGCACCACCATACACTGGGCATAATCTCAGCATTCTGGAGGAAGAGGCAGGAGAAGAATAGGTTCAGGGTCATCCTCTGTTATATCCAGAGGTTGAGTATAGCCTGGGACACTTGGAACATATTTGTTCTCAATGAACAAAACTGTTGAGTCAGCACAAAGTTAACAGTTGATATTTCACTCTATGACTAGTGATGCTGAGCATTTTAAAATGTCCAGAAGGAGGAGAAACTGTGATTGGGATGTATTGTGTGAGAGAAGAATATTTTCTATAAAAATAAAAAAATGATAAAAAATAAAGATTTGCTGGTCATTTCTATGTATTTTTTGAGACATATCTATGTCCATTGTCCATTTTAAATAAGATACTATTACAATTGTTTTTTTCTATTTAGGAAGCAGAGACATCTCTCCATTTGGTAGCAAAAGAGAAGAGTGGAAAAGCCGAGGGCAGTAGAAGGAAATACATGGTCCTGGGTTTATACTTGAGTGAATTCAAAACCAAGACTGAAAGGTGGCTTCAAGGAGAATGACTCTTGGCAAATAATCAACTAGAAAATAAGGGCCCGAGTCCTAAAACCACATGGAAGTGAACTCTGTCATTGGCAGAAAGAGGCTCAGAAGATCTCATGCTCCATATGAGCGAGCTGACAGCTCCATGTCAGCTCTGTGAGCAGAAAATGCAGCCAGACCACCGCAAACCCTGGCACAAGCATTTTGAAATAATGGAGTAGGATTGTGTTAAGGCATTGAGTAGACGGTGATGTGTTATATGGAGAACCAATTAGAAAACTGATTGGATAGTCTGGCAAGATGGCCCAGTGGGTAAAGGCGATGGCTGCCAAGCCCCATGATGTGAGTTCAATCCCAGGGGCTCGACTGACGAAGGGACAGAAGTGACCCCAGAAATTGTACTCCGACTTTCCACATGCTTACAAAATAAAAGTATGCTGTTAAATACTTTTTAAAATGTTGTATATAAAGTGAGATATACAGCACTTTATGCTGTACATAAAGTGACATAATGTTATTTGTATGTAGACCATATATAGTAAAAAATGTACTTTACCTATAGTGTATATACAGCATAAGTACTACTAGCAGTTAAAGTTGCAGTTATTAAATAGTTGCAAGAGATTAAAATGAAATAATAAAAAGTGAATTTAATTCAGAAAAACCTGGAAAATATAAAAAGAAACAAAAATTATAGAGGGCAAGTATAAAAAAATTATTAAGATGATAAGTTTAAATTTAATTAGATCATTAGATATATAATCCTATCAATAGGAACATTAATTGAAAATGAACTAAACATTCTCATTAAAAGGAAAAAAATCACATTTGGTAAAAGGAAGATATGTGGTGGCCCTCTCAGTATGAAGATGCAAACAGAACAAGAATAAGGGGGTAAGGGCTGGAGTGATGGCTCAGTGTGTGTGTGTGTGGGGGGGCGCGGAGCCCTATGAGCATATTAGCCCAGATGCCCACCAATTATATACAAGTACATATCCCAGCATAGATCCTGAGTGCTCATGGACCAGCCAGTCTAGTCAAAATAATGAACTTCAAGTTGAGTGGATTCTACCTCAAGTGAATAAGGCAGAGAATCATAGAGGAAGCCGACATCCTCCTCTGGCCTCTGCATGAGCTTGTCTTAGCACATGCACCTGTACTCACACACATACATGCATACATGCACATACCACAAACTTACCTGTAGACCCAAACAGTACTATAATAATTAGGTATTCATTAGCAAATTAAAGAACTTTAGTTCATGTTTGACACTAATGTGCAAGGTTGACTCAAAATAGACTATATATATATATATATATATGTATATATATATGAACTAAAACTATAAAATAGCTAAAAGAAAATATGAAAACAAAGCATAGACAAGCTACAATACTGACCTTCCAGACAGATTGTGCCATCCAGTGCCATGGTGATACGATGGCTCTTAAGTGACTAACTTTCTGAATGGATTTGAGGCCTGTTCCACAGGAGGAATTTCATGCCTGGTGCTGTAATCTGGTCAAAGTCCATTACTGGGAGATCATAGATCCTAGGCAGGAGCCTACTGGTGTTTTGACATGGTTATGCTGTCAAACTACCTTCCAAACATTTATATTTACACCTATAGATTTATGCTGCTCTCAGCCCTAGATCAGAGAAGCTTATTTTTGCAGTAGGTGGTGGTTAGAGATACAACTCTAGAAGACTGAAGAATAAGTGGCTGTGAGTGTTCAGCTGTAGATGGGTCTTTATCTAGCTTCTCCCAACCATGGCTCAGGGGACATCGTGGACAAGTGGGCAGAAAGAATGTAAGAGCCAGAAGATGGGGAGGAGAGTAGCGAAAAGCTGATTTCTAAACAAGCATACATCAGCTCATAGCTGCTGTGGTTGTCTGCAGGCTACGTTCACATTATCAAGTCAGTCAGTGTTCCAACATGGTGGGTGAGGGGCTCCCAAACCCTACCCCTGACTGAGGAGTTATATTGGTAGATGATGGCTGCTGAAGAATGGAAAGTCATTTTTCTTTAGGGATTTGCCACTGGCATGTCACTGAAGCCACCGTGGATGGTACTCAGCTGTTCTGAATGGTTTTCAACAACCCTATATTCTTTGTTGTTGTTTTAAGTACAATTCACGTTCAGTAATGTACTCTTTTTGTTGTTGCTGTTTTGTTTTTGTTTTTGTTTTTTTGAGACAGGGTTTCTCTATGTAACAGCCTTGGATGTTCTGAAACTCTCTTTGTAAGGCCAAGCTGGCCTTGAATTCACAGAGATCTGCCTGTCTCTGTCTTCCAAGTGCTGGCATTAAAGGCATGTGCTACCACTCTCAACTCTCAATAATGTACATATTTTAAAAATACAATTTGGAATATTTTTATGATGTTTACATATTTAAAAGAATTGTTCTTATTGGTAAAATAGGCATATCTATCATGTCTACAAGTTCCCTTTTGAATTTTTATAATGCTGTCCTCCCACTCCTCTCTGGTCTTCCTCACTAACATCAGATAAACATGATCTGTCATTACAAATTAGCTTGTATTTCTATGAAAGTTCAAAAAATGAAGTCATACAGCACAAACTCTTTCTAGCATCTTTACTAAGGATAATTTTTGTGAGGATATCTATGAGTAGTTTTCTCTCTCCTTTCCCTCTTCCCCCCCACCTCTCCGGAACATTCCATGCTGAAGGGAAACTCCTTGAGACAGAAGGTAAACAACTTGAATAGCTTCAGGAAGTCCCTAAAACTGACCAGATTTACTAGGCTCCATTCCTCACACCAGTAAGCAATAAAGACTGCCGAGAATCACTCTCAGACAAGCCAACCTGCTAACAAGACTATAAGTGCAAAGCAGCTGTCTGGTAGAAGCAGAAATGCCTGGAAGAGGTTTAGAGCAACTGGGTCACTAGGGAAGGACACTCTCCAACCTGTTCAACTTCTCGCAGGCTGTGTAGCGTGTTCCAGGTTCCAAGTTTTTGGGAATTGTCACCTGTGCTGGCATGGACTTTGGTGATGCAGCTGTCTTTGAGTCATTTCTGCTCCTGTTAAGTAACCTCTCACCTATATTCCTGTCAGACACTCCAATAAAATTCATTAGTTCACCAAGTTGGACCTTGGTGGTATCCATACTTTGGTCTGTCATGGCTCCTATCTGGGGTGAAGAGATTTTTGTGCTAGATCTCCCCCAGATAAGTTTTGTCACACAATGTATGTGTATGTGTTTGCAAGTATGCAGGGGAATAGATGCTCACATATATAACTACATGCATGGCGAGGTCAGAGGTTGATGTCAGTTATCTGCTGTGATTGCTCCCCACTTTATATACTGAGCCACTATATATATGAATTGAAGAAGATATCAGAAGATGGAAAGATGGATGCTCATGGATAGATAAGATGAACATAGCAAAATGTCCATTTTACCAAAATCAGTCTACAGATTCAATGAAATCCCCATAAAAGTTCCAAGACAATTCTTTACAGACCTTGAAAGAGAAATTCTCAACTTCGTACAGAAAAACAAAAAACAGAGGATAGCTAAACAATCCTGTACAATAAGAGAATTTTTGGAAGTATCACCTCCAGCTGCACTACAGACATTTAGTAATAAAAACTGCATAGTATTGGCATAAAATAGACACATTGATCACTGGAATCAAATCGAAGACCCATACGTAAATCCATTTACCGTTTGACACCTGATTTTTGATAAAGAAGCCAGAAATATACAATGGATAAAGAAAGTACCTTCAACAAATGTTGATGGTCTAACTGGATGTCAGTATGTAGAAGAATGCAAAGAAATTGCATTTGGTGCATAGTATATGAGAGAAGAAAAAAAAGAGAAGATTGAAAAGAAAAAAATTTATTATTTAAAACATGGTTGTTGCAAAGCTTAAATAAGATACTATGTATATAATACATATTATAATTCCTACATTTAGTTAAGCATTCAAATTCTAGATGGTATTTGATAGTTCTAAGGAGACAATTTTTGAAAGAAATATCTAATTTTCTCACAGCAGGTGTAAGAGAAGAAAATGAGGATTAGATAAAGGCTGACCATAACATTTTATTAAATAAATATGCTATGCAAGTATATGATGCAATGAGGGTGGCTTGGCAGTGTTCTTTGTGTTTGAGAGTGGAAGCTTTGGCATTTTCTTCATGGTCTCAGTATATGAAGTTTGCTTATTAAGTGGTAAGATTTGTCATATTCCTAATGGGAATAGTTGCTTAACAAATATCTATCAGATTAAGCTGAATTAATCACCATTTTTCCCTCTTGAATACAAGAATATGAAATGTATGATCACATAAAGCAGCTAGTGTCAAATCAGTTTTGGAGATTCCTTGCCTCAAGACACATAGTGCTCTCTGATGCAAGGCGTCTGGTAATGATCAACAGACAGGAAACAGTGACTTATGGGCAACATATCTGGGGAACTCCAGAGACTGAAGTGGGAAGTGCCTGGGAGAGGTGGAGCTGGGCTGGGCTGGGTGTGAACTTTTAGTTCCTATGGTTTCCACATGTCTTTTCCTAAGTGATGGAGACTCTTCACAAACAACAGATATCTTGTGTTTTCTCTGTACATCTTGTTCTTGCTGTGCATGGGAGTTAGATGTCACTGTGTGCAATGAATACTCTTTCTTTTATACTAGGCATACCCTGAAGTCAGTCTGTCCCTGAGCACAGCACTGTATAACTCTGTGCTTGTTGTATCATAGGTCATGGTGAGTTTAATAGGCTATCATTGGTTTCATACTTGGGTAGGGTTACAAAACATTATCACTTTTGGGAATCTGTCACTTAAGTTCCAAAAGATAATTGTGTGGAATTGGTCACGTTCATTGTCCAACTGAGGGAAAGATAGTGAATCTTTACTGCTCTTCAAAGCTGTCTGCAAAACATTGCTATCCTGACAATAGATGCCTATGACATAGGTATCAATCAAAATAGTTTCTGATTACAAAGATTGCAAGATGATAATCTTCATAGATATGTGTCAATTATTCTTAATAATCAGAGAAAAGCAAATCAAATACATAGTGAAATACCATGATATCAACAGAGATGCCAATCTATGTAGAGAACTGCGATGTGCTGCGCCCTAAAGATGGCGCCGGTTTCCGCCTTCCACCAGCCCAACGGTGAGAGCTCTTGGTGGTAAACAAGTCCATATTTGGCAAAGACCGCTGATCTGGCTTGCTTCCGCATACGTGGGCCTCTAAGATAGCACCACGTGGCTTTACTTGATTGGCTGTTCATATAGTATTTAGCCTGTGGGTTGGGTCTGCCCGGGCATTCGGAAGACTGTTTTCAAGGGACCTGAATAAACTGCTGGAGAAGAGCTTTTGTGAGTTGCGTCATCCTTGCTGGTCGAGGGGGACACGACGAGTGGTGGCCTGTACGGGGACCCAAAAAAGACTCAGAACTCCTGCAGTCAGGGGCAGCGCTGGTAAGTTCCTGGGATAAATTAGGACAATAAAGTTTCACGGAGATAGCGAACACAAGGTAAAATTTCGCGGAGATAGCGAACAAAAGGTAAAGTTTTGCGGAGATAGTGAACATACAGTAAAGTTTCGCGGAGATAGCGAACAAAAGGTAAAGTTTCGCGGAGATAGCGAACAAAAGGTAAAGTTTCACGGAGATAGCGAACAAAAGGTAAAGTTTCGCGGAGATAGCAAACAAAAGGTAAAGTTTCGCGGAGATAGCGAACAAAAGGTAAAGTTTCGCGGAGATAGCGAACAAAGGGTAAAGTTTCGCGGGAAGTTGCGAACAAAAGGTAAAGTTTCGCGGGGAAACTGTGAAACGAAAGTAAATTTTTAATCATGGGATTGTCTGAGTCACATCCAATTTTTCTGGCTCTTCAGGAGCTACTTTTAGCTAGGAATTTGAAACTTAAGAAGTCTACCCTAGAGAGATTTTTGAATGAATGCGACTCCGTGGCTCCGTGGTTTGCGGTGTCCGGGAATCTTACGGTATCCTGCTGGGACAAATTAGGCAGGGACTTGGATTTTGCTTGGGAGCGAGTTACTCTGAAGCATGGAGTAAGACCGATTTGGAAGATGGTGAGGAGTTGTTTAGGAGATCAGAGATATTGCAAGGCAGTGGAAAAAGGACAAAAGGCATTAGAACAGTTAAAAGAGGAGCGCTTGGTCAAATCTGGGAAAGATACTTTGGAAGAGGATAGCTCAGAGTCTAAAGAGGAACTTAAAATGTTAACAAAGAAAATGGAGAAGTCATCTTTGAGAAAGAGTTCTGACTGCACCCGGATAGAGCCCTCAGGTCCAGGGCCGCCTGTGCTGTCCCCGCCTTCATATAATGAGACTTCCCCTCCGAGGGGTCCTAGTGGAGGTCATTGTGTCCAAATGTCTGGAGGGAAGTGAGACATGAGCTGTACTACCCTGTCTTTCAGGATGGAGGGGGAAATCGTTATCATGAACCTCTCGATTTTAAGGCAATTAAAGCACTTGCTGAGTCTGTCCGCACTTATGGGATTAATGCTGCTTTCACTGTAGCTCAGGTGGAAGCTCTTTGTCGTTATTGCATGACTCCTAGTGACTGGATGAGCTTGGCACGTGCCTGCCTGTCCTCTGGGCAGTATTTAGATTGGAAGGCTTTCTTGATTGAGTTTGCTAATGAAAAAGCTGCTGCTAATCGTGCAGCAGGAAACCCAGCCTGGGATGTGGTCATGCTTCTTGGGCAAGGTCGATTTGCTCAACAACAAACTGGGTATCCAGCTCAGGTGTTTGAACAAATCAATTTAATCGCAACCAGAGCTTGGAAATCATTGCCTAACAAAGGGGAAGTGAATGGCAATTTAACCAAGGCTATTCAGGATCCCCTGGAGCCTTTCTCAGACTTCGTGGCTATAATGGTTGAAGCAGCTGGAAGGGTATTTGGAGACCCTGATTTGGCAATGCCCTTAATTAAACAACTTGTGTATGAGCAATGTACAAAGGAATGTAAAGCAGCTATCACCCCTTATAAGAACAAGGGGTTGGAAGCCTGGATGCCTCAGTGCAGACTGCCGCTACCTTGAATAATTTGTCAGCCAATGTAGCCATGGCCTTGGATGTATTGTGGCAGGTGGCCCAGATTGGCTGTGAGTGGAAAATGACTGGTTTGTGTGTGACCTCTGTGCCATATCAAAATTATACTGTAGCTGCAAATTTGTCTAAGCAACTCTCTCAGTATCTTACAGGAAAATTGGTCTGGCGAGTTTGATAAGCTGATGCAGAATCTGAGAACTGCCATCGTGCATGTGACCAATGTGTCTCTGGCCTCCTTTTCTGTGGATTGTAAGTAATGGGAGTGCATCCTTGGGTGAAGAAAAGTTAGTATGCACTCCGGGCACATGTTTTTATGCCCTATGCTGGAATGCCACAGCCTTTCCTGTGGCTGTGGTGACTAGAATGCCTCGATATGTACCAGTTCCTGTAGAGGCCCCTAATACCATGATGCTATTCAGGTTTAAAAGAGATTTTGGCATCACTGCAGCTATTGTTACTGCCATCACTGTTGCTGCTGTGGGAGCTACTGCCTCAGCTATTGCCTTGTCTAGTTCTATACAGACTGCCAATGCCCTGAATAACATCTCAGCCACTGTATCACAGGCATTGGATACTCAGACCTCTATGAATTCTCATCTCAAAGGAGGCCTTATGATAGTTAATCAACGCATAGATTTAATACAAGAACAGATTGATTCTCTTTGGCAACTAGCACAATTGAGGTGTGAGTGGAAAATGCAAGGTTTGTGTGTTACTTCTGTGCAGTATCAAAATTTTACAAAGGCTGCTAATCTGTCTAGACAATTGTCAAAGTTCCTCTTACAGGATTGGTCGGCTGAATTTGAAAATTTGATGAGAGAGCTGAGAGCAACAATCGTACACATCAATTCCACTCGGGTGGATCTGAGCCTGGCTACTGGCTTGACTTCCTGGATACAGACGGCTATGGATCATCTTAAGGAGTGGGCGGGCGTAGGCTCTTTGGCGATACTAATGATACTAGCCTCTCTGTTTTGCCTATGGTGCATCTACAAAATGAGAGCCACACAAAAGCGTAATGCAGCCATGATTATACAGGCCCTTGTCGCCATTGAGGCGGGCCAGTCCCCTCAGGCATGGCTCGCTGCCGTGAAGTAAATCTTCACTAAGCATAGTCCCTGCCCACTGAGGTATTCGTTCCACGGATATTAGGGTCTGGCAAGTCAGTGACGGAGTTGACACGGGTAAGTCTCGGCCACCTAAGACAGGGCAGTCCCGAGTGGGGAGGCTGACCCAGAGACGGGTAAGAGTTTGAGCACTGCCCTCCTACAGGCTCAGGCCCACCGTGAGACCCCCAGATATGGGGATTACGAAGCCTTTCCAGGGACTTCTACCAACTTTAAAAAAAATAAAAAAGGGGGAACTGTAGAGAGCTGCGATGTGCCGCGCCCTAAAGATGGCGCCGGTTTCCACCTTCCACCAGTCCAACGGTGAGAGCTCTCGGTGGTAAACAAGTCCATATTTGGCAAAGACCGCTGATCTGGCTTGCTTCCGCATACGTGGGCCTCTAAGATAGCACCACGTGGCTTTACTTGATTGGCTGTTCATATAGTATTTAGCCTGTGGGTTGGGTCTGCCCGGGCATTCGGAAGACTGTTTTCAAGGGACCTGAATAAACTGCTGGAGAAGAGATTTTGTGAGTTGCGTCATCCTTGCTGGTCGAGGGGGACGTGACAAATCTGGCAGCATCATGCATTGGTAAGGACATTGAGCAACAGAGGTTTATGTAATGTGGGTGGGAGGGCAAACTGACGCAACCACTTTGAAATTGGTTTGGCTTTATTACTTACTAAAACAAACCCTAAGACACGGCTTCTTTTTTTTTTAATGTTTATTTATTACTTCAGGTTACATCTCCATCACACTGCCCTCTTTCCACCCCTCCCAGTCCCGCCTTCCCACACAGTAGCTACCAATGAACTTCTGAGTATGGTAAGTGGCATGATGCACAGGAAAGGAAAGGTGAGGGAGGAGGAGAAACAGGTGACACTATTGGAGAGAAGGGAAGAGTGAGGACCAGATACATAATTAACAGGCTCTACAGCAAGACGAAAATGGGAAGCCTTTTGTTAAACTCATTAAAAATGTCAGAATGGAAGAGGCGAGCTACAATGAAATGCAGAGTCTTTCTAAGCACAGGATCCTGTGTGTATGCATGGATACACACATGTATGTGTTGCTGGTCTTGGGAAGAATTTTGGAATCTTTCTAAGAACAGGATTCTGTGTGTATGCATGGATGCACACACGTGTTGCTGGTCTTGGGACGAATTTTGGGAAGTAAGAATCAACAGACTCGAGTCAGGGAGACTTCAAAAACAGGAACAAGGAGAAAATACTTAAATTCTTTTCACCTTTGTGATTATGTAAGTCATTTAAAAAGTTGGAGTTGGGTGGTGGTGTACACCTTTAAGCGCAGCACTTGGGAGGAAGAGGCAGGCTGACTCTTGAGTTTGAAGCCAGCCTGGTTTACAGAGTGAGTTCCAGGACAGTCAGGGCTACACAGAGAACCTTACTTTGAAAACAAAAAACAAAACAAAACAGTATGAAACAAAAAAGTTGGAGACCACAAAACCATATTTTTTAAAGCCACAGTTTGATTCTCTTAACTAACAAGCATTAACTTAATGCTTTTAAGATTTGGTGATTGTCCCCCATCTACTTATGCCTGTACATCAGCACTTCAATATAAACTCAGATCACAGTCTACTTACAATTCTGCTGCTTTTAGAATTTTTTTTCTGAGACAGGGTTTCTCTGTGTAACAGAACTGGCTGTCCTGGAACTCACTTTGTAGACCAGGCTGGCTTCAAATACTCAGAGATCTGTCTGTCTCTGCCTCCCGAATGCTGGGATTAAAGGCAGGCACAATCACTCCCTGCCGCTTTAAGACATTTAATGTTTTATAATAGGAATGTCTCCATATTCCTCCTATATCTCAGAACATAATCATTCGTGAAACAATTGATGACAAATTTGTCATTGATTACTTTGGAGTAGCTGACCTGGTGCTCAGATGCCAGGCAGATAAGTGAGAAGCAAATGACAGCTGAAGAACATATGTCAAGTATGGACGCTTTCAAAGAGTTTGATGAATGTGAAAGATTCAGGACAGTACTGAGCGAAGATACAAAGTTTGAAGGAAACATATGTGAGTGTTGGGGTCTAGAATGTTATTGTAGGTGAAGGCAGGACTTCAGAGAGGAGTTGATGAGTGTCATGACTGATGGGACACATTCCCAGAGGAGTTGCGAAGAGACATGCAGAGTCAACAGAGCAGGAATAGTATCCACTGGAACAGCAGTATAGTAGAAGATGGAATATATATGGTGCAATGTCAAAGTGCAGAGGAAAGGTTATTAAACTAGGAGCAATAGAAAATGAAGAAAGGGTATATATTGGGGCTGTTGATAGCACAGTCATTCAAAATGATGGATGCTGATTAAGGGATGAGTTTCAAATTTGTGAATAGCAGTAAAAGCCTGGAATGGAAATAAGACATGAAAACTTAAGAATACACAAGCAGAGAAAAATAAATTAGACACTTTGCCAGAGCTGGAGCTTGCTTATGCAAACATCTTGGAAAAAGGAGTACACAAGGGATTTGGGATATTAACTGAAGCAATATTAAAACTCTTTCCTCTCAGAACCAAGACTGGATAAAGAATAACATAGGTAGTTGAGTGGAGATGCAGAAATAGTTCTAGAAGTTTGAGTTGAGCGAAGCGCCAACCATGTGGGTATTGAAACTAACAAAACATTTCTGCAGACTGGGTTGGAAGAATACTTTAAGCCAAAGGCTAAACTATCAAGAGCTGTATGAAAGGGCTCAGAAATTGGTGGGAAACAGCAGTAATGAGGATCCAGGAAGCTAGAGAAGGGTGCTTCAAAGCCCAGGCCCTGATGAGAGTTGGTAAAGACAGACTTGCTGGGAAGAGGCAAGATAATGTTGCCTCCTAAGATCAGAGTCAGTGTACATACACGGCATTGGGAAATTTTGACTTGCTGCCTGCTCAAGGGTTGGAGGACTCATCTAAGAGAAGGCCAAGGATGCAAGTTTGCTTCTCCACAGTGGACTGGAGTTCCATAGGGTGCAGTATTAAATATTTGTCTACAAGCCAAGCATCTGCTAGGAGTCCACAGACCCAATGAAGCACACCCTAACTACACCACTATTTAATATGTTCTTCATTTAATATCTGCAAATCTTTAACATCTCCCAAATTTTCTCTGCCTTCCTGTACACTCAGTGAATGACATGAAAGATTCTTCAGAACGTCCCAGGCAGGTTAAATGAGTCAGTCAGTGTTAAGTCTGAGAAGGAAAGGACAGTAACAAGGGAAAACAACAAAAACAATGTCTGGAAGAGATCCAAAACTCTTCCACTTTGTGTTGTTTCTTCCTTTAATGTTTCTATGCAATGCAGCAAACTGAAAATAAGGTTTTCACAAGCATTTTCTAGGGTGTGTAGGTCTGTTGTGTTTGGTGTTCATGGGAATCAACCTTCCAGTCTAGCAATTAAAAGACAGATATAACAAAGATTTGAAAAAGATTTTTTTGTAACAGTTGTTAATTTTTACCTTGGTTTTATCTTTAGTACATGTATTACTCACCAGTTGTTTGAGTTGTAGGCTGTGTCTCTCTTTATATATTCTTGCCCTTTACTCTTCTGCTCCAGGGTACTTTTGAATATGCGCATGAAAAGGCCTTTCTAGTAATGCTACACAACCTAGACACAGGGAGGAGAAATTGGATGCAAGAGCTTCATGAGGCTGGGGGATTAATATTTCAAAGAACTTTATTCAGACTGTTTACATGAACTGTAAAATGTCAGCATATTAAATTATATACATTTTTATTAAGCTATGAAGTCTGCCTTAGGACACTAGGTACAGTATTGAAACAAGGAGTCAGTACAGAATATGTGGTACATGAAGAACAGACAAGCTACAGACTTCACAGGGTTGTCTGCTTTGTATAGGTGACTTGGTGACTTACCCAGTAAAAGAATACATCATGGAGAGTCTTTCTTTACACACCAAAAAGGTTCAAACTAGTCAATGTACTTCATGTGTGTGTGTGGGTGTGTGTGTGTATCACCTATCTATGATGCAGTGTTCTGTAATGCATACTGAATGCTAATTATTCTGTTCCTGGAGGCCTGCATACTGTGCCAGGATTCATTTAGTACACCAAGTGAAGCTGTGATACTGTGCTTGCTAACCATTGTCTCTAATTGGTTGAATAAATGCTGAGGCCTGAGATTAGGCAAAGAGAGTGGTAGGTGGGGCTAAGGTGCATAGACTTTTGGAACAAGGAGGTAGACAGGTGATGAGGTGGGGGAGAGGAAGGAAGAAGATGATGGGGTAGATGGAAGAAGATGATTCCACATGGCCTGGAATATCAGCATAGCATGGAGAATAACAACCCAAGGGGACATATGTATATATGGGGTTTTATTTGGGGGAATAGGATAAACTAGAGAAAATGTGCCAAGATTGCACAATCCAGGTTAAAGCATGTTGAAATCCTTCAGGTGTCTGTGTGTGCTCATTTATAATGGCAGATTAAGGATTTACACCACCTACCTACCAATTAACTATAATATAACTACTGATAATAATTTAAATAATTATTTATACATATTTATCTATTTATCTATCATCTATCTATGTACGTGCCCACCAATGGGCCACAGGGTTTCACTGTATAGCCCAAGTTGGCCTTGGACTTATGATTTTCTTATCTCTAGCTCTTGAGTTCCAGCTCAGTTTCATGTCCAGCTATTTTATTTATTTATTTTTACAGTGTAACAAACAGGACCCATATAATTCTGTCAATAAGAGGAAAAATTTTAGAATGCATATGATCAGTCACCAAGTATTTTTCAATGGATTTATAATGTACATATGAAAAGGCAGAAGGTCTAATGCCAGTGACTGTTCTCTTCAGCTTTCTGAATGGCTTCCTCAGAAGCTAACTTTGGGGAGAGATGGTTGGGAAACTCATATGGTCATCACTACTAATAAAAGTCCTATTGTAGGGTAAAAGATCTGAGCCCACTTCTGGGTTTGAAAATTTACCAAGTCCCACCAATCCCTGAGGTCAAAATCTCACTAGTTCCTGGGGTTGGCTTGAAATCTCACCAATCCTCATGCTGGAAATGTCCGCCTTGAAAAACTCCCCCACAAACAAACAAGCAAACAAATACCCAACCCTATATAAGCTGGTCTTCTACTCAGTTCCCTGCTGGTTCTGGCCTGAGCAGAGGCAGTCATTCTCTTGTCTCTCCCAATAAATCTCTTGTGTGAGGTTTGTTGTGCGGTGTGACTTTGTGGTATTCCTTGGCTCCCAACCTCCAGGATACCTTTCCATCCAAGCTGTAGCACTTGCATTTCCCCCCACTGAGGGAGAAACCTTTCCTCTCAGAACTGCAACACTTCCACTGGGGAAGTCTAAACCTTCAGAGCTGTAACACTTACACCTATTTCGTTACTTCATTCATGTGCTGTTGCATGTCCTTTGGAAAGAGTGAGGAGAGTGTGCTTGCTTTTTATTGTGTGCTTAGCCAAACACTGTCCATATATTGTTTCATTGAATTCTTATAAGAACATGGTGGCTGTCAACCCGAACTGCTATGTCCGTGAGTGTTGAGAGTCCGAGCTCTGAGCTTCAATAAACAACCCTCATGTATTTACATCGGAGTTGGCTACTGGGTGGTCTTTGGGGTCTGGAGAGCCGGGAAGAACATTTGGGGGCTCATCCGGGATCCCCAAGGTCACCAGGACTCCTGCCTGGAGGGTTCAAACCAGCTGGTAAGCTACGTCTCTATGTGTGTGTCTGTCTCTGTATATATGTCTCTCTATGTACTTGTGAAAACCAGGGTTCCATTCCTGAATTTCCAGTAGATTGGTATTGACCTTTACATTTGGAGGTTCCACCAAGATCTTGGGGACCCTGAGTCACCAGGAAAGACCCCAAAATGGAGGTATGAGCTCTTTTTTTTTTTTTGTCTAGTCTAACTCTCTGTCTATGCTGTCTGTGAGACTGCTTGTCTCTGTTTTCATTTTGTGGAAAGTTCAAGTTTGGCTTGTTTTCAGGACCTGCACGAAAATCAATCTGGACTGATTTATTGTTTGTGAGACTGTTTGTTTTTGTTTGTGTTCTGTGGTTTGGCTTCTGTTGTCTTACTTTTGGTTTTCTTCTTGGTTTGCCTGGGTTCAGAAATGCTCTGGTTTGTGCATGTCAGATAATGCACAATTGGAATGCATGTGGCGTGTGTTCTGGGTTTGTACGTGTCAGATAAGTACACAGTTTCTGGTTACTGCATGTTAGATAATGCAGGCAACTACTGAGCAGTAGGGCAGATGTGCCTGTTATCCTACCAGTTTCAGGAGCCTGGAGGACGCTCCAGCTCTCTCTAAGAATGAAGTGGGAAGAGGTTCTCCCCTTCTTGCCTGGATCCCCAATGGCAATGGGGGAATGGGAGCTAGTCTTGCCTAGCTGGCTGTTGGATCGAGCTTGGCACTGTCTCACTCTTGTGCTGTACATTGTATAATCTATGTGATGGTTTCCTTGTTTTAGTCTCAGACTGATTTGGGCTGATATTCCAGGCTTGTTTAGGATCTCCTTGGCCACTTGTTGCTTGCTGGTTTTATGTTTGTCTTCTTGTTTATATGTTTTTGTCTATGTCTTTCTCTGAATCCACACAAGAAAATGAGTTTACATGTGAGCTGAATGCACACCCATGTCTGATGGGAATAGCCTTAGACCTTGGCTGCCTTTCCCTTTGTGCCACACTGAGATTGATCTCCCTTCTCCCACTGTCTGCACCTGGGCCAAAATGGGGGAAGAAATGGGGATTCATTTATCTTCCCCCACCAAAATCATTATGAGGGGCCCTCCTCTCCACCAGGACAGCTCCAAAATTCCAATTGTCAGCTGGAACATCGTTGCAGAATGATGAAAGAAGAAAACAGGAACAAAAGAACAGGAAAGGCTCCCTAAAGTAAAAGTTGCCTTGAGCTGGGTGAGTTATGGAGTCACCCCTCCTCCCCAGAGGCACATATGAAAACTAGACAGGCTAAGGGAGGTTTGTTACCACCAGGAAAGATTAAAAGGGTCCCACAAAGACAAGTGCTGCAAAGTTGAATCCTACCCATTTGCCTGTTAAAAAATGCAACAAAGATAAAAAGAAAGTTTGCTGGAGGATATTGATACAATTAATGTCGCGTCCCCCCTTGTCCAGCAAGGAATGACGCAACTCACAAAACTCTTCTCCTGCAGTTTATTCAGGTCCCTTGAAAACAGTCTTCCGAATGCCCGGGCAGACCCAACCCACAGGCTAAATACTAAATGAACAGCCAATCAAGTAAAGCCACATAGTGCTATCTTAGAGGCCCACGTATGCGGAAGCAAGCC
>CAJQZJ010032464.1:8296139-8360577 GCA_907164525.1 Lophiomys imhausi
AATGGTTCTTTTTCTTATAACTATAAATACAATACAAAACAACAGAAATAAATAGGCCACGATTATAAGAGTTATATGGCTTAGCATACATTCCCAATGTCCAGTCCATATGTATTTGGCACCTGACTTTAACATTCTACTATCTAACCATCTCCATGAGTTTAAAGTTCTATATCTAACTCAGCTTTCATACTAACTTGCCTCATAATTTTAAAAATATCTTCTTAGATCCAGAACACCCTCTTGATTCCTAAACAACTCAAAATTTAACTATGAGACTCTAGCTATCTATTCTTCAACCACCTCAGAGACCTGAGAGGGATAAATATATCTGATTATATAGGAAGTGCAGGGCCTGCAGCTTCCAAAACTAAAAATTGACATACCAGTGGCTGCCTGGACAGTTCCCATTTTCTCTCCATACATTCCAGCATCAATCTTCAGCCATTTGGCTCCATTTCTCTGACAGACATTGGTTGTAGAGCAGGAATTATGAAGGACTTACCTACCCTGTCTTGGCAGAGCTAGGCTGTCGACTTATCTGCTTCCAAGTTTTGTCCTTTTTGGACAGAAGCCAAGACACCATCTTAACAACTTTATCATGTAGTTAAGAAGTGCTACACACAAGGACACAGTTTTTGCAGGCTCTTGGTCTTCTTGATAAAAGAACATAAATATTGGTGCAGAAGGGAATGAGAGAGAGAGAGAGAGAGAGAGAGAGAGAGAGAATGAGAGAGTGGGAGAGAGAAAGAAAGGGGGGAGAGAGAAAGAGATAGTGAGAGAAAGAGGATGAGAAAGAGAGAGGGAGAACAAGAAAGAGGGGGAACAGAGAAAGGGAGAGAGAAAAAGGGAGAGAGAATGAGAGGGAACCTTGAGCATTAGAGTAAAGGTGCCAGCAGATGGAAGAGGAGGAAACAGAAAGTTACATTTTCAGTAGAGTAAATGTAAAAAAGATGTCACTTAGAGAGAGGAGATGGACACACTGGAAGAACAGAACGAAAGTTTTTTGTGGTTTTCATTGAAGTGGACACAAAATGCCATCCTCCCAGGATGTTGTGGGCATTTGGTACAGAGGCAAGACATCCCTTTTCAGGACAGCTAAGCATGAAATATTCAATCTTAATATTATTTGCCTTAACTGTGAGCTCACCTAACAGTTGCTCCATGTGCACTAGAACTCAGGTTGTGTCTAGGATATGAAGGAATAATTATTAACTATTTATTGTCATCAGTTTGCCTTTTAGCTTTGGGGCTAGGGAGGAACAAGTAGCAGTATATAGTGCCACAGGCTTATCTTTTAGCTCTGTTAATTGGGGGCTAGGATAGTATTGCTAACTGTGCTTACTATCATCAATGTGCCCCTTTCCTTGTGGCCTGTTTCAGCCCCTGCCACTGGTTAATCTATAATTTTCTATTTAGCTACAAACAGCCTTCTGTTCTCCATTTCTCAGTGAAGGCCAGGATGGTTTATTTTTCTATCTAGCTGTGGAGGCCAGAAAATCCTTCCAGAGCAATTCAAGAGTTTTCATATTCCAGTTCTTGAAATCTGTCCTCTTTTCAGTTGCCTAACTCCCTACAGTGAAATCTGCAGGCCATTGTCCTTAGGGGTGGAGCTTCGGTGGAATTTAAGTACATCTCTTGTTAAAAGGACAGTTATTTTCCCCATCATATCTCATCTTCAGGAGTGTCATATTTCTCAGTATGTTGGACTTTAGGCTGGCCTTCCATAGGTTTTGAGACAGGATTTTTTTTTTTTTTTTAAATACAGGAACACCGGAGGGCTCTGGGAGGCCAGTTGTGTTCCTGTGACGTTTGTAAAGGGAGCTAATGACTCACCACCGTACTGTACTATTTGTCTCAGAGGAAGCTGACATATTGATATTCATAGGTCTCAGATGATACTTGGGAAGAAAATAGATGCAAAAGGGTACTTTGTCAGAATTCAAAAGAACCCACTCTCCTCTGGGTGGCAAGCTATAAATCAGGTCACCTTCCCTAAGGAGGAAGATGGAGAAGACAAAGGAAAAAATGTTATGTTAATTAAGCTGGCATTGAGGTCAGCCACATGGTAGACAAGTAGTCACATACTGGGGAGGGGTGCATTAGTGAAAGGAAGAACAAAGAAACACAAGGTACTACTGAAAATGCAGGTGGGCTCAAGCCAACATCTGAAAACAGAAGAGAGAAAAGACAAGATACGCTCTTTGAATCAGGCCTCAGTAAGATAAGCAGGCCCAGCAGAGCCCAGAAGGGCCTGTGTTGAATGCCCCTCTCACTCCTGTTCTCTCTGCATAGGGTCTCCTATCACTGTAAAGTGTATTCATGTTGTTACACAATCATTCTCCGGGACATTTTCATCTTGCAAAACTGAAACTCAACATTTATTAAATAACTTCCCATTTTCTCTGCCTTCTTGCCCCTATCATCACCATCCTACTTTCTGTTTCTGTGAGTGATGACTCTAGCTAGGTCACATAAATGAAATCAATCATACAGCCTTTTAAAAATAATATGTGTGTATATATATTGGTTTTTCAAGACAGGGTGTCTCTGTGTATCCTTGGCTGTCCTGGACTCACTTTGTAGACCAGGTTGGCCTTGAACTCACAGAGATCCACCTGCCTCTGCCTCCTGAGGGCTGGGATTAAAGGCGTGTGCTACCATGCCTGGCCATTACAGACAGCTGTGAACTGCCATATGGTGCTGGGATTTGAACCCGGGTCCTTTGGAAGAGCAGCCAGTGCTCTTAACCACTGAGCCATCTCTCCAGCCCTAAAAATAATATTTGAGAAGCTCATACAGTGTATCTTGAACATGTCCATTCCTTTCCCCAACCCCTACCATACCCAGCTGTTCTCCCTTCCCATCCAGAATCAAGAAAATTGATTCTCCCTTCCCATCCAGAATCAAGAAAATTGATTCTGCTTCTTACAGAGTCTATAAAATGCTAATAGGTCCTCAGATGGTGTTGAGATTTTGTGTCCACCTTTCCCTGTGTATGCTAGCTACCATTTTGTCTGGCTAGAGTTCACACTAGTCCTATGGATGCTGTCACAGTCACCGGGAGCCCATATGTGCAACCTCCCGGCTGTGTCTGGAATATACTTTTTCTCTGATGTTATTGACCATTTTTGGCTCTTACAATCTTTCTGTCCCCTCTTCTGTAAAGATTCCTGAGCCCTGTGGAAAGGATGTGAAGCACTTTATTTCACTTTATATAATGTCCTTAAAACTTTTTTTTATAGTACTATGTGTCAGAATTTACCTTCTTTTAAAGGCTATCTAACATACTGCTTTTTACATATACTACTTTTCTTTGACTACTTTGGGTGATAGGGAGTAACTCTACTGTGATCATAGGTGTGAAAATAAATTCAGGACTCTGGTTTTAATTCACACACACACACACACACACACACACACACACACACACACACATATACACACAAGAATTACTTGATCATTTTGTAATTCTATTTTTTAAGCTGCTAAGGAATACCATGCTGTTTAGCACACCATTGTTATCATTTTACCTTCTTGATGTGCAGTTCCTAATTTTTCTATATCATCTTTAGTACATATTAGTTTTATTTTTTCCATAATAGAAATCTGAATGTATACATTAGCTGTGTCTTGAATGAAGAAAAATGATTAGACAAGTTTTTTTGTATAATAGGTTTCTCTGACTTGTGTTATTACATATATTGATTTTTATATCCTCTGCTATTTTATACAAAAATGATGCTCATAGAAAAAGGATAACTGATTCAATAAAAAAGTTCAGGGCTAGGAAGATGGCTCAGTGGGGAAGAATGCTTGCCACCTTGTCTAATGATCTGAGTTTTATCCCTTGGAGCCCCATGATGGAAGGAAAGCATTGAGTTCCACCAGCCATCCTCTGATCATGTCCTGCTTCCACCCCTGCTCCCCTCCCTCAGTTGATTTTTCTTGAAGTAAAGCCTATGTAAAATCAGGTAGTTGATAACAAAACTATGTTTTGCCCATGAATTCCTGGAGGCTAAAGTGAATTCATAGTGCCTAAGATGACCACCCCAGCTTCTACAGTATTAGACTTCATGAGATCTGGTCATATAAACTACTAACAAGCATGCTATAATCAACTACCTGAAGAAAATTAATATAAGGGAGGGGAGATTTATTTTGTTTCATGGTTTGAGAGGACACATTCCAGTAAGATAGAGAAGGTATGGTGGCAGGGACCAGCTTGGTCCAGTGGGGCAATAGGAGGCAATGGTACAGCTTCCTCACATTTTTACAAGCCAAGATGCAGAAAGAGCAAGACTGGGGAAGGATGGGTATAACCTCCAAACCCACCACCCAGCAACCTACTTTTGCCAGCCAGACCTCACCTTTTAAAGTTTCCATAACTTTCCAAAAATAGTGCCATCAGTTGGGCAACAAGTATTCAAACACATGAATCTATGGGGCACCTTAAACATTCAAACATAACATTCTTTTCCTGGTCCCCGTAGGCTCATGACCATCTCACAGTGCAAAATTCAACTCAACTCCCAACATCCCCCAGAGTTCTAAAGTTTGAACCCTGTTCAAAAGTCCAATGTATTAAATTCTTTTGTAAGACTCAAGGCAATCTCCTAACTGTGAGCCATTGTGAAATAAAAAACCAAATCACATACTTCCAATTACAATGATATAAACATCCCCATTCAAAAAGGGAAAAAAGGACACACAGCATAGAAAGATGAGACCAAAGTAACCCCATGGGACAAATTGCAAACCCTGCAGCTCTATGATCCAGTCTCTGGGGATTGCAGTGGCATCAATCTGGGGTCCATTCCAGGCTTGGGTATCCATCCCTCCAGTGTAGCTGACTGCAGCATTCATGGCTTCTCTCTTGGCCCAATTAGTTACTTCGTATCTCCAGCTTTTTTTAGGTGGATGTATTCGTATCTTGGGGCCTCCATTGAAACTTAGATTTGACTTTCACAGATTCATGTAGCCTACTTGAGAGTCCAAGTAGGGAATCACACCCTATTACATACTTCCTGGCTTCAGTGAGTTTCTGAAACCTTGATTCACGCCTCTGTGACTTTGTAACTCTTATATTTTGCATGTCTGAAAAGCCAGTATCACATAAATGAAGATCAGTTTACTGCCAGCTTGAGGTGCAGCCTGGTCCCCTTGAACCAGAGTTGCAATTGCCCTTATGTGCTGAACCTGGACAAACTCTAAGCTGATGTTTTTCTAGTAGGGAAGCCAGGGGCTATATCTTTTCAACCACTCTCTTCTTAGAGACTTTTCTTTCAAATTAATATGCGTTTTCAATATCTTGGACTCTTTGATGGATAGGGTCTTATGTTCAAGTTATTACTCCTATTGTTATAGTGCAAAATGACCCTGTTTCCCCTTCATTGTGCTAATAATTTTAGCAATTTCTACCATTTTGTTTATACCTGTATTGTATACAACTTTAAACACATTCAAACATCTTTCCTTTCCTTGAAAAACCATACATTTTCCTGTCTTTTTGCTTCACTTTCTGTTCTTCTTGTAAATTTTTCAGAGATCACAGGATATATGAAGTTAAATGTGATCAGTAATCATGTCACTACAGCTTAGATGTTATGCTGTCTTGAAGTTAACTCCATTAATCAAATTAGCCTATTACTTTTGATTTCAGCCTTATTCAAAATAAATAAAAAAACATGTTAGAACATAGCTAGATATTCTTTGGGAATACAGTCTGAGTATCTTTGAGCCTGATATCCATTATAATCCTTGTTCCCTCTTGGCATCTTAAAAAGCACAGTCTTCCCTGACTATTTGCATTGTGATGTTTTACACCCTCACTAGAATGACCCATTAGACTCATCTTATAGCCTACGTGGGCTTGTCTGCTCCACAGCTCCAAACACTTCCACATTTCTCCTGCAAACCAGTTCCAAAGGCTTATAAACTATAGTAATGAATCAACTTCTCAGAATTCATTGTTTTATTAGTTACCTTTTTCTCACTGCTGTGACCAATCACCTTACCAAAAGCAATGTAAGAGAGGAGAGGCTTACTTTAGTCCATGATTTGCAGGGAGACAGTTCATCATAGTGGGGAAAGCAAGGAGGCCAGGGCTGTCTTTGCTAAGGTGGTAGGAGCTGGGGACACAGCTTCCTCATGACTCCATTGATCAGGAAGCAGGGAACTCATCCAGGACTAGGCTATGGCCTCAGGGCTGGATCCAATGTTCTAATTCCACCAGCCAGTCCTTATGTCTTAAAGGTTCCCAGACAACAGGACCACATGGAGAACAGGCATTCAAGCACACAAATGTCTGGTGGACATAGTGCTTTTCTGTTTTTTTTTTTTTTTTTTTTTTTTTTTTTTTTTTTTTTTTTTTTGCTTGCTGTCCTCTGGCCTGCGTATTGGCGTGGAGTCGTCAGGGAAGAGCCTATGTGTATTTTCCCAGTTAGTCCATCAGAGGAACCTAAGATCAGAGCAACATGGTAAGGCTAATAGAATGATCAACTTCCCCCAAGAGGTGATTTTTTTTTTTTTTTGAGTAGTTGGTCAGACACGTTTGAGGAATTTCTGCAGGGCCCAAGCCTGAAGGAGTTTGAGGAAAAGGTCAACGAGTTTCATCAGTGGCCAGCCATGGGCAACAGACCAGATCTGTGTGTGTTGCTCATCCTGCCTGAGAAATTTTAGTTCAAGTTTTCATTAGTGCTAATGAAACTCACTCTGGTAAAAGGAAATCACATGACGATACCACAGCTGTTTCACTGAAAGTGCTGCTAGCTTGAGCTGTAAAACTGTTTATAACCTTTAGCTTTGGGCGTTGGCCTCAAGGAGATAAGTCCCAATGAAAAAACCAAAAGAAGTAAACTGAATAGGTGTGTCTCAAATTTAAAACTAGAATTTGTAACTGAGAATGTCCCAAATGTTTAAGAAATAATGACTGAACAAAGTTTAAAAGTTCTTAGTGGGTTGAAGGCTATGAAGGCATTAGAAATAAATGCTCTGGGGGGTTCTTTTGGCCACAAGAAATTACTCAGATGAGTAATGCAGATAATTGTGTGAGCATACAGATACCATGAGTACTAACTGACAAAGGAACTTTGAGGAACAGAAACAATAGTTTGGAAATAAAGTCTGAGATGAAGACATTCAAACGAAGCTCATTGGCTTCTTTCACACAGTATGGTTGGATCATAGGGAAAATAAGAAGTAAAATGCCCAGAGAGTTTAGAGAAGGCTTTGACAGTGTATAATAAAGTGCTTGAAATTCTTCTACACACATTGCTAAGACTCTCTCACTCTTCAGAAACTTTGTCTCACATTTTTCTCTCATATGGCCCATTCACTCCCTGCTGGGAGACTGAGGAAGAACCAGGCAGGTGAGAATCCTCAATTATAGCCTTGGAAGCTCACTAAAGAAAGGGTGGAAATTCCCAAGTTGCCTGTGTGGTTGTCCATTGATGAGTCATTTGCAGCCCAAAGGCCATGTGTAGCTTGGCCAACTCTCAGGAGATCTCTGCCACTTGGTTTCAGAATGAGAAGTTAGAAAGCCTCTGTGTGTTTTGTTAATAAGCCCAAATATTTTCACCCTGGTGGCTAAGACTAGCAGCAAATTTTGTTAGTTAAGCTACAGTACTTAGTAAAGATAATGTATTATTAGGAACACTTTAGTGTATACACACATAACATACATACACATGAATGACCATCAAAGATGCTAAGGTTCATAGCTACTTTTACTTTCTTTTAATATAAAGTATACGTTTAATAGTGTACTTAAATTAAAAATATATTTTATTTCCACAGTATAAGGTAATTTTTTTTCTGTTTGGGAGAATAAAATAATCCAGTCAGTATTTTCGTTTTTTCCTAAATTGGCCCATATAAGTGATAACATACCATATTATATAAACTTCATTTTCTCTGTGGTAATCTTCCACATATGTAGCAAGAATTCGGGAATTTTGGTTTCTTAAAAAAAAAAACAGGAATATTATAGGAATATGTTTTCTTTTTAATCCCAGGTGTGGGGTTATGGGGCTACTTTGGACTGTCCACAGCAGCTGACTAGGATTTGCCTCAGGGCCTAGCAGAGGCTTAGTTTTGCCAGCTGCAGAGAGTTTTTTTGATTGTGATATTTGGATTCTGGGGACTTTTCAGAGGGTATATAAATGCTAGGGCTCTGAGAGATGAGTGGGTTTTTGGTTGTTGGTGGTGGTGGTCACAGTTTATAAACAATTAAGCACAAAGAAGAAACAAGAAGAAGAACTTAGGTATTCTGACAGTAAAGACCAAACTTGCCCCAAGGAACTTGATGCCCCTAATCAGCAGGAAGTATGCTAATGTCACCCCTTTCTGACCCCTGACATTATTCAGGGATCTCTTCCCTTTCCCCTCTATCCTTTTTTTCTCTCTTATCTAATGTTAGTGGGCTGAGAGGGTGGGAGAAAAGGGTCGGAGAAGGGAGAAAAGAAGAACCCACAAAGTAGTGAATGCTGGCTGCATACACACCCACCATAGACATTATTTAGAGACATGTAAAAATTGACTGTAAATTAAAATCTGTAATACATGAAAATATTTCTCTGAGCATAGTGCTGCTCACCAATCATTGAATCCTGTGGAATTTTGCTTATTTTGCTTCAGGGAGAACCACAGCCCAGAATCTTGTTTTCATTCCTTCTCTCTCAGAATATAGTCAGCAACTATATTGGTAAACTCGACATTGCTTAGTTCTTATTGGTTCAGTTTTTATCAGATATTAAAATGTAATACTTGCAACCATTGGCACCCCAAAGCCTCCTGAGGAAATCCATTGATATTGTTTTGTCTTTGAGACTCATGGGGTTCTTTATTTCTGCCTGACAAGTAAACATACCCTCATGTTTCCTTTTGCTGTCTGCCTACTCCGTTCCTGGAGGCAGGGAAGACTAAGTACTTGTCAGAGACAAGAGATGGTTTCTACTCACCCACCCTTTCAGGCATTGGGCCTCCAATTCCTCAGACATCCATTTTCCCAGACTGAAGTGTATAGGAAAAATGTGATATAGTGGGTGGGGCCAGAGGGATTTGACAAGTGAAGGCAGTCACTAGCTACTGTCTGGAAACACCACACATGCCAACAAACAGTGACCTGCAAGACCATATTGACACCATCTATCTGGTCACCAATACTCTTATTTATTTACTCTTGAAGAATTTTAGACACTTATTATGATTATATCATCTCAACTCCCTCTCCAGCTCTCCTTGGAGCTCCCTGGCACAACTTCACTGTCGCAACTTCCTTCTTGTCTTTCCAGATCCTGACGTTGGATCCATTTCCAAATCATACTGGTTTCCCCAAATATAGACTTGCATTTGTTTCCAATGCCTTTCCTTGCTGCCACCAACCTGAGCAGCATACCTTCAATTTTTTTTTTTTTTTTTTTAAGGAAGAGAGTTTATTTTAGCTTAAGGTTCCAAAGAGTCTCTCCAGACTGGAGGCATGTCAGCAAGCACCAGGCATGGTGACAGGTCAGGAAGCTGAGCAGTCACAACTTCAATTACAGACGCGAAACTGAGAGAGCGAATAGGAAGTGAGACGAGGCTGCAAAATCTCAAGGTCCACTCTCAGTGACATATTTCCCTCAGTGAGGCCACATCTCTTTAACACCAAAAGCATCACCTATGAGGGTCCGAGTGTTCAGTTACAAGAGCCTCTGGGAGACATCTCTCATAGGAACCACCAGTCTCCACAGTCACCAACATAACAGCTGTATGATTGTGTCCCCAGCAGCTGTTCCTGCCTGTTTTGTACTCGTTCTGTTTTCAGACATCGATTTGTACCTTAAATCTTAACACAAATCATTGTAATGCCACTATTGCTTGCAAGCCCCTCTCTTGGAGGTGGGGGAAGGGGCATACCTGACACATAGCAGTGAACAAAACTTGCAAGGTCCTTCAACACGCAGTGCCAGTTTTTATTGGCACAGCCTCCTGCATGGGCAGAAGACTATACCCATGTCCTGATTTCATCAGAACTCTCTGAGAGTGCTTCTGGCCAATAGAACGAAGTCTGGGTGCCACATCATGAACTTTACCCTGGTACTTGAACTGTCTCTCCTAGCTCCAGCCTGTAAGTTGGTCATTCACCTCACTAGTCTTCCTTCCTTTCCAGATGCTTCTGAGCTTTTTTAAAAAAGTGTTTATTTATTACTTCAAGTTATATCTCCATCACAGTGCCCTCTTTCCACCCCTCCCAGTCCCTCCCTCCCACCCTGTACCCCCTCTCCCTCTTCTATCCTGAGCTTTTTATATCCACTTGCCATCTTCTGTGGTCATTTTTGTACAAATTTAAACATTCCCAATTAGAGGGAAGAGCAACACTCATAAGATTCAGGATGTTAATGAAACTTACAAGACTCAGAACGTTCATGAAATCTACCAGACTCAAGAAGTTCAGAAAGTTATAATTCCCAAGGTTATCCAATCTGTAAGTAGTTGGGGGAAAAGCGTCTTCAGGGGCGTTGACGGCAAGTTGGGCAGCCGTACGTAGTAATACTTCTTTGCTTCTTTCATAAGTTATCACTCACCCCAAGGTGGGCTTTACAGTGATGTAGTTGCCTTTATACATGGTCCTACAAATAATCTAAATACACTCCTAACTGAGATGAACAGATCTTTTTTCATATTGCTCAAGGAAAAGTCATGAAATACTGGGATACTTTTATATCTCACTACAGATGCTAGGCAAGACCGACCCTTGTGGACCTTATCATCTCTGCTTCCTCATGATTGTTTCTCTCCAAGCTCTGAGGGACCTCTGTCTGGTTCAACTCCACAGTGGAGACATTGCATCTCTACACCACTCAGCACACCACCATATACCTGGGCACTTAAGGTACAGGTGCCTCTCTTCTGTACCCGATCACTCTGGATCTGTGCAGATCTGTGTGTGGATCTGCCCAAATGTGTGTCTTTAAGATTCATCTTGTTGTCATGTGTAGCTATAAACATTTTATTGTGTGACTATACTTCAAGTTATTTATTCATAGAGAGATAGATGTTTTCAGGTACAACCTAAGTAGTTAGATAACAAAGGTAGGCTCATTTCAGTTTGTTAGAAAGTAGAAAGCCTGTATATTTTATATGCACACTCACATATCTTCCTTAAGCAATGGTAAGATTAAGCGTGGCCTGGAATCTGATACTTGGGCCTCTAAGAAGTCATTTTCCCCACATAATTGCTAATGCTTTGGTGTTATTTGCTTATGTTTTTCTTTGTCTTCTGTTTCTATCTTTTAATGTGCTATCTCAATCATGTTTGATGCTGCAAAATTCATTAGTTCCTCTATAGACTATTTCTTTGTCTCATACAAAATGAATTTAACTTGCTTTAATTAACCTTAATTCAGGGCCTCTTAGTATTTTACATTCTGTCTTAAGAGCCACCATTTTATTGCCCTGTATAAAACTATTGAAAGTGTCTTTTTTTTTTTTTTTTTCCTGAGACAGGGCTTCTCTGTGTAGCCCTAGCTGTCCTGTCCTGGAACTTACTCTGTAAAACGTAATGGCCTCAAACTCACAGAGATCCACCCACGTCTGTCTCTCAAGTGCTGGGATTAAAGGTGTGCACCATCACTGCCCTTTAAAAGTGTCTATATGTTTAAGACAACAAAATAAGTAGTAAGAATACAGATGGTTTAAAAGACCTTTATTAAAAACTTCTGTAATGGAATGCTTTTATGTGTTTTAGGATTTGTTATTGGAAAAATAACATACATTTCAGGAAAAAAAAAGATTTTAAAACAGGCCTAAAGTTTGATAGCCTTAGCTTTCAAATTGTTGTGAATATCATTTCCAATATAATATGCATATTGGTACTTAGGAATTCAGATAGAATAAAGATGTCACAGAATATTATTTTATTTATCTAATTTCTGAAATTTTCTTATGTATATAATGTATTTTGATTATATCCACACACAACACTCCCCAACTTCTTTTTTACCTCTTTCAATAACACCCTTCTAATTTCCTATTTCCCCTCTCTTATTTTTCCTTTTCTTTCTAACTCACTGAGCCCAACTCACAATGCCTGCAGGTATTTGAGTATAGGACATCCCCTAGAGCTTGGACAACTATAAAAGGCTACACCCTTGAAGGAAAGTGACTTTCCATCCCCTAGCATCCATAAACTTCCAATAGCTTCCAGCTTGGAAGCTGGTTGTCTGGTGAGCCCATTGATCATCCATTGTGGAATGTTTACTGGTTTGATCTTATTCAGGCAACCACAACTGCTGTGAGTTCATAACTAGTGAAGACCCTGCCATCTGTTTGTCTGTTTGTACTGAGAGCCTCAGGCATACCAGACAAACACTCCTACAGTGGAGCTACATATATTCTCAGCCATGTTTGTTTATTATTATGTGACTCAGTAATTTGATTTTATAAACCACTAATAGATATTTACCTGCCTTTTGAAAATACTGGTCTATTTTACCAAATTTGATCTCTCCAAACTGTCAATATAATCCTGAGTATTAAAACTTAATTAGTCTAGGGTGGAGGGAGGGGTCTGCGATGGAGATGTAACTTGAAGTAATAAATAAACATTTAAAAAATGCAGAAAAAACTTAGTCTAATTATTTACTTCTCTTTCTTCACAGAAGAAAGATTGTATTTGTTAATCTCTTCTCTCCTTGCAATGGTTTCATAGATATTCAACCTCATAAGGAAATGAGGTCCAGTTGCCCATTGTTCTTTCTTCATTGACAGGTAATCAAAAATTCTCTGGTCTGAGTGTGTCTGTGGGATATAACAATAATGGAGTCCTTTAATTATTTTCAGTTTCTGGAAGAGGTTTTAGGTTTGGACAGAACTATTTGTGACAATCCCTTGGGTTCAAAAATAGTATTTCATTACCCAAAGTTGTTGATTTAAAAACTTGGATTTTCTTCAACCTTTAAAAATGCATTAATCATTATACAGGAATGCATCTGCCTTAGGCAAAATTTTATCTTTATTCTGATGAAAGAATTATTAAAAATCAAAGAAAAATTTGATTATGCTAATACTGTAGTACAGTAGGCAAGAGGTATAACACCAATCTCTGAAACAGTGTTAAAACTGATTTTAACATTGAGAGTACTATAATAGAAATCTAAAATGCAGTAGTTGAAAGTAATTTTTCTGTTTAGTGACAAAATCTACTGTTAGAGAATCAATAACTACTACTTAAGTGATTATTGTGTATGAGGGATAATATCTTCAAAAGTGGTTTGTTTTTTTTTTTTGGTGGCTATTGTATAGGGAGTTGTTTCCCCGATTTCTTTCTCAGCCCATTTATTTGTTGTATAAAGAAGGGCTTCTGATTTTTTTGAATTAATTTTGTATCCAGCCACCTTGCTGAAGGTGTTTATCAGCTGTAAGAGTTCTCTGGTGGAATTTTTGGAGTCACTTATGTATACTATCATATCGTCTGAAAATAGGGATAATTTGACTTCTTTGTTTCCAATTTGTACCCTCTTGATCTCCTTTAGCTGCCTTATTGCTCTAGCAAGAACTTCAAGAGATATGGCGAAAGTGGGCATCCTTGTCTTGTCCCTGAGTTTAGAGGAAATAATTCAAGTTTTTCTCCATTTAATTTGATGTTGGTTACTGGCTTTATGTATATTGCCTTTATTATTTCCAGGTATGGTCCTTGTATGCCCATTCTCTCCAGAACTTTTAGCATGAAGGGGTGTTGGATTTTGTCAAATGCTTTTTCCGCATCTAGCGAGATAATCATGTGGTTTTTTTCTTTCATCTTGTTTATATGGTGAATTACGTTGATTGGCTTTCGTATGTTGAACCATCCCTGCATTCCTGGGATGAAGCCTACTTGATCACGGTGTATGATACTTTTGACGTGTTCTTGAATTCAGTTTGCTAGTATTTTATTAAGTATTTTTGAATCTATGTTCATGAGGGAGATTGGTCTCAAGTTCCCTTTCTTTGTTGAGTCCTTGTGTGGTTTAGGAATCAGGGTGACTGTGGCCTCATAGAATGAGTATTCTTTCTGATTCTATTTTGTGAAAGAGTTTAAAGAGTATTGGTATTAGCTCTTCTTTGAAGGTCTGGTAGAATTCTGTGCTGAAACCATCTGGCCCTGGGCTTTTTTTTTGGTTGGGAGATTTTTTTAATGACTGTTTCTATTTCCCTAGGGGTTATAGGACTGTTTAATCTGTTAATCTGATCTTGATTTAGCTTTGGTAGGTGGAATCTATCAAGAAAATTGTCCATTTCACCACTTCACAATAGCCACAAACAATATAAAATACCTGGAGGTAACTCTAACCAAGCAAGTAAAGGACCTGTACAACAAGAACTTCAAGCCCTTGAAGAAAGAAATTGAAGAGGCCATCAGAAGATGGAAAGATCTCCCATGCTCATGGATAGGTAGGATCAACATAATAAAAATGGCCATCCTACGAAAAGCAATATACAGATTCAATGCAAATCCTATCAAAATACCAACACAATTCTTTTTAAACATTTATTTATTTATTCATTTATTATGTATACAGTATTTGCTCTACATATATGCCCGGGCAGATCTCAATGTAGATGGCTGTGAGCCACCATGTGGTTGCTGGGAATTGAACTCAGGACCTTGGGAAGTACAGCCAGTGCTCTTAACCTCTGAGCCACCTCTCCAGCCCCACAATTCTTTTTAGACCTGGAAAAAGCTATTCTTAATTTCATATGGAGCAACAAAAACCCCAGAATAGCTAAATCAATCCTGTACAATAAAAAAACATCTGTAGGCATCACCATCTCAGATTTCAAGCTGCACTACAGAGCAATTCTAATAAAAACAGCATGGTACTAGTATAGAAACAGACCAGTGGAACAACAGAATTGAATTGAAGACCCAGAAATGAACCCACACACCTATGGGCACCTAATTTTTGACAAAGAAGCCAAAACTGCACAATGGAAAAAGGACAGCATCTTCAACAAATGGTGATGGTCCAACTGGATGTTGATATGTTAAAGAATGAAATTAGACCCATACTTATCACCTTGTACAAAACTTAAATCCAAGTGGATCAAAGATCTTAACATAAGGCTGGACACATTAAATCTACTAGAAGAGAAAGTCGGAAAAACCCTTGAACTCATTGGCACAGGTGACAACTTCCTGAACAGAACACCAACAGCTCAGGACCTAAAACCAACAATCAATAAATGGAACCTCATGAAACTGAAAAGCTTCTGCAATGCAAAAGACACTGTCATTCGAACAAAACGGCAGCCTACAGATTGGGAAAAAATCTTCACCAACACCACATCTGACAGAGGGCTAATATCCATAATTTACAAAGAACTCAATAAATTAAATGCCAAGAAACCACATAATCTGATTTAAAAATGGGGAAAAGAGCTAAACAGAGAATTCATAAAGGAGGAATTTCTAAAGGCTGAGAGACACTTGAAGAAATGCTCAGTATCCTTAATCATCAGAGAAATGCAACTTAAGAGGACTCTGAGATTTCATCTCACACCTGTCAGAATGGCTAAGATCAAAAGCTCAAATGACAGCACATGCTGGCGAGAGTGTGGAGAAAGGGAAACTCTCCTCCATTGTTGGTGGGAGTGCAGGCTTGTGCAACCACTATGGAGGTCAGTCTGGCTATATCTTAGAAAACTTGGAATAGCTTTGCCTCGGGACCCAGCCATACCACTTCTGGGTATACATCCAAATGATTCCTCACCAATCACAAGGAAATTTCCTCATCTATGTTCATAGCAGCCTTATTTGTAATAGCTAGAAACTGGAAATAACCCAGATGTCCCTCAACTGAAGAATGGACTAAAAATCTATGGTAGATATACACAATGGAATACTACTCAGCTATCAGAAACAATGAAATTATGCAATTTGCAGCCAAATGGATGGAACTAGAAAAGCTCATCCTGAGTGAGTTAACCCAGACTCAGAAGGATGCACATGCCATCTATTCACTTATAATCGGATTTTAGTTATATAGTATAGGATATCTATACTACAACCAATGCACCAAAGGGAACATGGACATAGACTTTTTCTTTTTTTCCCTGTCAGTGAGACACTTTGCCCTAGTGGTGCTGCCTTGTAGGCCCCCAGTGTATGAGGAGGCCCTTGGCCCTCATATGACTGCTGAACTGGGGCAGGGGACTGTTATGTAGGGACACTCCAGAGGAGTGGGATGGAAAGGTTAGGGGGTAGAGGGTGTGAGGGCGGGACTTGGAGGGGTGGAAAGGACACTATGATAGAGATGTAACCTGAAGCAATAAAATAAATAAATTTTAAAAAGTTTTGTTTTTTTTCTCCTAAGATGAAAAACCTTCCGGTCTACCAGGATTTCTCCCTTCATGGTGTTGCAAGACATCATTAGGTTTTTTATGTTCCCTTTGACATCCTCACCCACATAACTTTGCAGGAAGGAAGTATGTTGAAGTGAACCTTTCATGTGCCATCAAAATTATTTCTGTTAAAGATAATTTTGATATGAAATGAATCTGAACATTCCCTTCTTTAGATGCTTTTAGCATGTAATGTTAAATTTTTTTTTCATAGACATTGACCTAAAGCCAAAGCTTCAGTAATGGTAGCTATAAAATATTCATTGGTATTATTGATTGTATCCTTCAAATTCAAATATGTATAACTCTTAACTCCTGGGGTGTCACAATGTGTCCTTATTTGGAAACAAGTTCCTTGCAGATGGGATTATTTAAGATGAGCTCCTATTAAAATCAAGTGGATCTTATCCAGTGTGAATGGTGTCCTCATGAAAAGATGCCATATGATGAAAATGACGTCCACAGAGGATAAGCGATATGAAGATGCAGGGGAAACAGAAACATGTCACCATGCCAACGAGTGAATGACTAAGGTCACCAGAAGCTGGGAGAGAGGAACAGAACAGGCTATTTCTCAGAGTCCTTGGAAGGAACCAACCTTCGATCTCTCAGATGAGACTCCAGATCTGCAAGACAATGAGTTTCTGTTGCTTAAGCCGTGGAACTTTTTTATGGCACTTCAGCAAATGATATAATTGGGAAGGTCATAGAGAAAGAAATGCGCTCTGAAAACAGAGTGGGCAGAAGAGAGCAGGCTGTAAAAAAGTGATGGCGGATAGATCTTAGCACCTTTAAACAGATTTAACAAGATCAATTTTCACTAAAAAGTGTCATAGTCTGAGACCCATTTGAGCCTTCACATTTTTTCTCTGGTGTCAAGTACCACTGATTTCCACACACAAGCTCTAGCTCAGTCTCTCCAGGTGTCTGTCCCTTCAATTCTTCTGAGTGTGCTTTCTACGTTCCATGCACACCACCAGCAAAAACACACACTCAGTTCCTACCGTGTGTCAGACACTGTGCTGAGAAGTACCGGTGGCTCCAGCCTTCAGAGGATGCTTTGGCCAGAGGTTAAGTCATGTGACCTGGCTTCATGAGAGTAGAAACAGGGAACTAGGAAACCTCTCAGGAGGGACACATAAACTGATTTTTGTTGGTCATGGAAAGCTTCCCAGACAAACTCAGCTTTGTTAAGAAAGGAGAAAGAATGGAAATGAGGAGCATCCATGGTTAGGAGAAAATACAAAATAATTCATTAAAAATAACATATGTAGCAACAACTGGAATAAATGTGGGTAAGTTAGTCATTCTATTAAATTTGCTTCACATTCTATTAAAGTAGGGATCTATATCATTGTCATCAATTTTTTCCATTCAAAGTTATTTAATTGTATGTATTTATGGCATATGAGTAGTAATTATATATATAAAATATACACACACATAAACACAGTATATACTTTTAAACAAAACAACACTTCTGTTTCCTTAAATATTTATCATTCCTTTGTGATAGGAATGTTCCGATTCCCTTCCTGGTACTTCTAAATACAATGTATCATAAAGAAAAGTCTCTGTAAGAGGGAAAAGAATAGAGTGGAAAGAGCCAACTAGAAAATTTTCTGTAAGAAGGAGATAATTGTAACTTTGATTCATGTAGTTTAATTGTGGCTGAAGCCAAAGGGAGGAGTTGAGAAATAGTCCAAGCTATGACTGGCTAGGTGCAAGGACAGGGAGAGATGGGCTACTTCTGGGGCTCCGTGTCAGAGTTATAGAACTGGGTGGGTGTTAGGGTCATTTACTAGGCAGGTCATGCAGAAGTGGAACAAGACTGGAATGGCAATGTGGTAAGGTGACCAAAACATGTGAGGGGTCCATGAGACATCAAAAGGACCAGCATCTCTCAGCCTCTTTCCCATCTCTATACTTTCAACATCATTATACATTCTTGTCTGTCATTCTGCATTTGCTTCACATAAAGAGAGGTTTGTGCACGTCAGGCCTTCTGCCTTATCACTATATCACGGAGCTCAGAGGTTAATCTTGGGATCGTCCATACATACACTCGTCTCTAACAGGATTAATTTCTCTATATTCAGCAAGAGCTTAAAGCAATAGAACAGCTTGTGTTTCTCATGGACATAAAAGCCCTAGATCAGAATACTCTTTACACAGGCAAAAGGCCAGGTTTTTATCTTTCTCCCTCACTGGAACACTGCTCTTCTAGACCATCTCTGATGGTGTAGACAGGGACACTCACAACTGGTTTCTTGTACTCTTTTCCTTCCCGTATAGACAGTGTTCCTTTGAAATCAACATGAAGGGTCTCTAATAGGGTTTGCTTATACTCAATGATAAATGGAGAGGCTGGCAGAGTTTATTTGGGACAAGGTACTTAATGATGAATGGTGCTGAATCAGTCACATGCTGACACCATCCATTTGGTAGCAATCCCCAGCAGAAGGTGTTTACCTATCCGTAGGTGCAAGTGTAATGATAAAAGCAAGGTCCCCGTGTTTGAATGAACTGGGTTCAATCCTGACTAGTTCTGTGACCCTGGGCGGGTGCTTTACCTCATTTTCTTCACTTTAATTGGCTGGCAAAAGCACCTGATCTACAGAATTGTAGAGATTCAAGAAAATATGTGTGAATTCATTTGTCAAAGTACCTAACACGCAGTAAGCATTTAACAAATATTAATTTCTCTTCTCTGGCTAACTGTTTTAGGTTTGCATACCGTGCTGGCAGCTGGGGCGTGGTGGTGGTGGTGGGCACAACAGCAGTGTGAATGCCTTTACTGGCTTAGGCAGGGCCTTACAAGTGCCCTTCAGTAAAAACCTCTCAGTCATTTAGAGCTTCCAAGAGAATGTCACACAGGCTAGCAGTCAGTGTTCCCAGGTGACGCAGGAGGTTTGCTGTGTTTTAATATGCCTTGGCTGCATATGATTATTTGCTCTGGGCATTGCTCATTCCAATATAAAGCAAATTAAAAAGGTACCAATAACCTTCTGGTGACTTTGAGACAATGACAGACAACCCTTTCCCACCATTGCCTGCTCCCACCTCTTGCTGGACATTATAGTACTGTTATCAACAACTGAGCCAAAAATTACCAAGACTGTTTATACACAGCTCTAGAACCACCTTGTTTTCTTCCCTGATGTGATGGGATCCTGTTTTCTGTTCCTATATTTATTCTTTTGGCTGCCATTTTCAATCCCTTCTTCCTGGGAGACTTAATCATGCCTCTGACATGGGATATAAGTCAGAGGAAAATGTGATTAACTATTGTCAACAGCAAAATCCTTACTTTCTCCTTCCCATTGAATCTTTATCTTCAAGCCAGTGCCTTTGTGTGAGGACTCTATTCTCAGATGGTAAGTTATTTTTTTATGAATTATTTTCAATTTCTCATAAAAATCAAATTTCCCCTCTCAGTTTTCTTGGGATTGTCTCAGTACCCTCTCAGAGGTCTGAAAATGAATACCTACCATGTCGTGGTTGAGGATCTTCACATGGAGGAGGATCTTCAGACGTTCTCTGTGAAGATAGGTGGGGAGAAGATGGAGAAAGAGCCTCATGAAACGATTGTGCTGTTTGAACATGAGATGGTGGGAACCTAGAAGTGTGGGGTTTTAAATGTTCATAGTCCTTGCTGGGAATACATGATGGAGGCTTGACAGAGGACCAGTCAGAAGTAACCAGTGGCTGTATGGAAGAAGAGACCATGAACATTGCCAGGATGATGGTGAGTTTTCTGGAATATCTGTGCCCACAAATTTATTTGTGCAGTAAAAAAATAAATACTTCCAACCTTAATGCAAGGCTTTGGAGTCCTTTGTCTTCTCCTTACTCCATTTTAAACCACCAGGTCTTTAAATTTCCTTTCAGCACTGGGATTTATTTTCTCTGGGTGCCTACCGAGCAAGAGAGTTACACTGAACACTGCTTCACCTCATGGAGGATGGGGACACAGACATGCTAATCCTCACAGAATCCACACACTCTGGGGCAATCTGCCTGAAGGAAGAAGGAAGAACTTTGCGATTCCTCAGCAGTAGGAGAGAAATGCTGTTCTCAGCATTCAGATTTGCTTTGAAGGTGAACTCTTCCCATGTCCGTGGTTAGCCTGCTGGCTAGCTTTTATGCCTGGGGGCATTTGGGAGGGAGAAATATTAATTGAGAAAAATGACTCCATAGGAATGACCTCGAGGCAAGACTGAAGGGCATTTTCTTGGATGATAAATTGATATGAGAGCTCACTGTGCATGGTGCCACCCCTGGCAGGTGTTTCTGGAAGGAATAAGAAAGCAGGCTGAGCAAACCATGAAGGAAGAAACAAGTAAGCAGAACTCTTCCATGGCCAGTGCATCAGCTACTGCCTCCAGGTTCTTGTCCTGTTTGAGTTCCTGGTCTGACTTCCCTCAATGATGGACTAGTCCAAGGCAATGTAAGCTGAAATAAATCCCTTTTTCCCGAAGGAGGTCATAGTGTTTTCTAACAGCAATAGAAAACCTGAGTAAGAGTGAGGAACAATGTGTGTTAGGGACTGAAAAGCCAGTTTTTCCTAAATCTTTTCACAGTTTACATTTAGGCTCTACAATAAAAAAATATTTTATTTGTGTGTGTGGTGTATTCCCATGTTTGTACACACATGTGTGTGGGGGTGCCTGTGAGCCTGACCCTCAGCACAGTTCTGGAAAGTAAACTTTGATCCTTTAGAAAAGCATCAAACACTTTTAGCTGCTGAGCTATGTAGGCTTTAAATATTTTGCAGTATATTAGGAGGCACATTTATGAGATGTGAAATTGAACACCAAAGTAAATGAACATCAGGGTAGCTTTGAGAAATACTACCAAGGTGATTCCACCACCTTTCCATTGCCCTCTCCTGTTTTTTGTTTTTGTTTGTTTGTTTGCCAATATCCTCTTTCTGGACTTTGGTTGCATAAATGGACTCATCACCAAGACAGACCTTCAAAATTCCATGGCTAGCAAGAATCAGATTGTCTCATTTCTAGGGGACTGGTCTGTTAAATAATAACAGACATGCATTAGTCAATGACTTGCATAATGATTTTCATACATGATCTCATGTGATGTTATGGAGAGATGAATAGATGTCTTGTTTCATAGAGGAGACGATGCTGAAGGCCTAAGTGTAAATACCGTGGGTAACATCATAGAGCTTGTGAGAGCTAGAGAAGTGGATTAGGACCTCAGACCTTGCTCATGGTATGCAACTGTGGTAATGCTGATTTCTTTCTTTTCTTTATTCTTCTCTCATACTATACATGTCTACCACAGCCTCTTCTCCTTCCACTTCTCCTAGTTCCTCCCGCACACCTCCTCTCTCTCCCAAATTCACTGTTCCTCCATTTCCCTTCAGAAAAGAGAAGGCCTCCCAGTGATATTAAGCAAACATGGCATAACAAGATTCAGTAAAACTAGGCACAAACTCTCATATCAAGGCTGGGCAAGGCAACCCAGTAGAAGAAAAGGGGTCCCAAGAACAGGTAAAAGAGTCAATGACACCCCCAGTTCCACTGCTAGGAGTCCCACAAAAACAAAAATAAATAAACAAACAAACAAAAAGCTAGACAATCACAGCACAGAGGACTTGAACAGACCCAAGCAGGCTCTAGATTGCTGCTACAGTCACTGTGAGCCTCAATGAGCCCTCCTTAGTTGATTCTGTGGTCTGTGTTCTCATGGTGTCCCCAAACCCTCTGGCTCCTACAATCCTTCCTCCTCCTCTTCTGCTGGGTTCCTCAAGCTCTGCCTAATGTTTGGCTGTGGGTCTCTGCATCTGTTCCCATCAGCTACTGGAGGAAGCTTCTCTGATTACCATTGCTAGCACCAAGGTAATGATGTTTCAATTGACTAACTCCAAGGGACAGTTTATAATGGCGTATCAGGACCCTAGGCAAACTTGCAGGGACTATGCTTTGGGTGAAGACTGTATTCCAGGGACTCTATTCTCATAAACTTGATTTTAAATGAAATTAAGTAAACTCTATGGAAATCTTTCTTCAGCAGAGAACAAACACACCCTGCTTCAACACATTCTTTGAAATCTCTCAATCTGTATCGCTTCCAGAATGCAGAGGTAGGTACCCTCCTCTTTCCCACAGCTCTCAACTGTCACTCAGTAAAAGTTATTTCATCATATTGTGTTAAAAAGACTGAAACAGAAGTGTGGTCTGTAACAACATTTTCTATCTTTGGCTTTTGGTTTCCTGATTCTGAAGAACTCTAAGTCGTTGTTTGTCATGCTCCTCAAACATGCCCGAGCACAAACCTCCTGTTTAGCTGTGGGTTCAGAGCAAAATGGGTGTGCTAAAATTTGAAAACACATACACTTTCACAGCTGCTCCTAGCACTCTCCTCTCCTGCTTTCTTCCCACCTTTTGAGTGTTTTATTCAAAACAAAACAAACAGAACAAAACACCTGAAAATAAAACAGGCTCCCCTGTCTTCTTTCAATTAAGAAGAAAACGTCAGACACAGTTTTTGAGCATTTAAAAGCAAATTTAAAGTAAGTTTGTTCATTCATCTCAAGGCGTCAGGGTTTTCAGCAGTGTCTTTACTCGTATAACCAAGGATTGTTTGCTAAGGAGGACTTTCTGGCTGAGAGTGCTTGGAGGTAAAGAGTGGGAGACACTGAGGAAACAGTTTGGATAGAATTTGTACTGAATCCTTTCTCTTTTCCCTAAAGAAAAAGTCTTTGTGAGAAAAGTCTTTGTTTACACCCCTTCTTTCTTCCTTACCTTTCTTCCCTCTCTCACCCACCTCAATCTCTAATATACTTTCTGTAGGAATGATGATACATTTTAGTATTAGAATATTCAACTGTGCAAAAAAGAAAATAATACACCTAGTCTAGGGCAGGTATATTTCTTTTGGCAACCTATATTAAGTGACCCTGACTACACAGTAATATAACCTAAGTCACTTGGAACATAGAACCATGAGTCCATTTTAGTTGCATGGATGTAGACGTCTCCGACTGAGCATACAGCATTCACTATACTAGATGCCCACCTTTCTTAGTTACGGTATTATTGCTGTGAAGAGACACCATGACCATGACAACTCTTATAAAGGAAAACATTTAGTTGGGGTTAGCTTGCAGTTTCAGAGGTTTAGTTCATTATCCTGATAGTGGGAAATATAGTGGCATGCAGGAAGACATGATACTAAAGAAAGAGTTGAGAGTTCTACATCTTGATTTGCAGGTGGCAGGAGACTGTTTTCCACACTGGGTGTAGCTTGAGCTTCGGACACTTCAAACCCTGCCCTCACAGTGACAAATTTCTTCCAACAATGCCACACCTCCTAACAGTGCCACTCCCTATGAGCCAAGCATTCAAACACATGAGTCTATGGGGCCATTCCTATTCAAACCACCACACCACCTAAAGCAATATCAGTGAAATCTACTGAGGAGCAAAACTTTGAAGTAGGAACTCTGTGGAAAACAGTGTAGTCAGTTGGGTCTCACGAGGTCAATACTTGAGCAGGGTTTCACTAGACAAGGCAACCTGGTTGTTCCTTCCCACATTTGACTTGTAGAGCAGCACGGAAAGCCATTTGAGAAACCACGCACACTGTTTCTTCAGTCTTCGTGAGACACTAAGGTATCCTCAAACACCAGTCCTGTCTGCCACCTCTCCACCTTCTTCAGGTCTACTGGCTCCTGCACTTATCATGGCTAGTATCTACTTTCTGTGGTCATTCTTTTGAAGAGTCTTCTCATTTCTGGTCAGGATGATGGGCCTATGGAGACAGAGGTGTTTGACTTTGGGAGACCGTTCTTCTCCCCTTGAGATGACTATGTAAATTACCAGGGCTGTGGGTGAAGAAACACATCAGTACAACTCCATTGTCTATATTGGAGGGGGCTCAGGCTGTTATAATCTTTCTGTCCAGCTGTGACCCATAGCACCACATCAACTTGTTTTCTTTCCACTTAGATACCACCACATAGTTCTCATACCATGAGCACATATACTTCTAGGTCTGGTCCTCCATGAGATGATGAGCAAATGTTTTGCCAGAAGCTTCATTGATAGCAATGGCCAGTTTTGTTTTGTTCTCTGGAGAGACTACTGCTTCAAATGTTCTACAGGCTTACAGTATCTGAAACGCTAACCAAAAAAGAAGAAAAAAGCTTAGACTTGACCTAGACCCCTTCTGTAGAAGTAGCACAATGAAGACCTTACAGTGAAGTCTCACACAATTTCTCTGATTCCCATCTCTTTGCACCAAAGTTGCTTGTCTACCAGTTACAAGTTTGGTGAAGAGGACCCACAGCTCAAAAGGAGACTGAAGGATGGAGAAATGGCTCAGTGGCACTTGTTTTTCTCCTGGAGGACCCGGGTTCAGTTACCAGCATATACGCAGCGACTCACAGCCATTTGTAACTCCAGTTCCAGGATATCAACACCTTCTTCTGACCTCTGTGGGCACCAAGCATACATATGGTACACATCCATACATGTATCATACACATGAAACAAATAAATAAATCTAACCTAAAAAAAAGAAGAGTCTGAACTGCTAAAAGAATTGACAAAAGGTGATGGATTCAACAGGACCAGGTTACTTCTGTCTCTTCCATTACTCCATGTGGTGGGGGTGAGTGGAGTTCCAAGGAGAGAGGACTGTCCTCTATTCTGGAGTGAGCTGATCTAACATTGTCATTAATTACCACCTGCCACAGTTCTGATAATCATCAGAGACCAAATCAGTATTTGCATAGCACATTAGTTGATTTCCTTTCTTCCTTTAAAAAGTATGCAACACTATTAAAACTGAGTGCATTGTGTGGAGGATCCTGGGTTTGACATGATATTCTCAACAATGAATTACGCTTTTCCTTCTGCTTATAGAAACACTCAGTTGCAATCAAATGAGCTTTATCCTCTGTGTCCTCCTAATCTCTTTGGTTAAGGGATGCATGTGATAGTTAGGATGATACCACAGAAAGCCTACTGCATGACCCTGCTCAATCCATGCTGGCTGCATTGAGAAGATCACTCTGTTCTCACCTAGTTAAGTATTCTCCCTCCCAATTCTTGCCTGAACCAAAGTCTTATGCTTGTTTAAAGTGTCTTGTCTCTTTAATCCATGAGGGAAAAAAAAAGTAATTCCCTACCTTTGCTATTGGACATTTCTTCACATGCATTGAATTCATTGACCCCAGGGGCCCTCATTACACAGAGGGCTTTTTCAAGTAAGTCTGCTATATTCTGTGTTCCATGGTCACAGCTCACTACCTGCCATTAATCTCCTTCATGTGAACATTTCCCTTGGCTCAACAAAATAGGCTAGTTTACAGCCTGATAATCATTCAAATGGAGTGAAGCACACTCTCACCTCTCACCTATTTTCCTAGAGCTTTGAATCAGTTTCTCAGAGTCTGAAATAAGATGGTTTTAAAAGTTCTAATGGATAGCCACACATGTCTGGATAGTGGGTAGAAAACAAAACAAAACACTTCAATGTGAAATTAACTCAGAAAAGGTAAAGACACTATGGAGTGGGGGACCAAACCACAACCCTCACAATGATTATAGAATAAACTCATCAAATGATATTAATAGTAAATGACTTAAAGAACTCCAAATATAAAAATGATGGCAAAACTTAAGCCAAAGTGTTGATTAAAAAGTTAAACAACTTTGGGAGCCCTATATAAGAGAGGGGGGAGAAATAGAAAGACCCAGAGGGGTCAAAATCAACACATGAAGATCAACAGAACCAACCAATCTAGGCCCTAGAGGCTTGCAGAGACTGAAACGCTAACCATAAAAGAGGAAAAATGCTTAGACTTGACCTAGACCCCTCTATTCAAATATAGATAATAGGCAACTTGTTCTTCATACAGATCCCTTAGCAAGTAGGGGAGGGGTGGTCTTAGTCATGGGCTTTGTTACCTGTTAGTGGGACACTTTACCTTGGCTGAGCTGCTATGTTGGGCCCCCAGAGCAAGAGGAAACTCTTAGCCCTCATGTGACTGATGAACTGAAGGGGACTGATATGTGGGGCTCCCCTCACCCAAGGAGAAGGAAAGGAGGAAGACGGGGTAGAGGGTGAGAGAGTGGAGCTGGGAGGGGAGGAAGGAGGGTGCTGTGGTTGAGATATAACTTAAATTAATAAATACATGTTAAAAAAGGAAAGTCAAACAAATGTTACAGACTGAATTGTAATCTCCTCAGTATGCCCGTTGAAGCTCTGATCCCCAGTACCTCAGAATGTAACTCTATCTGGAGAGGGGGCCTTAAAGAGTTATATAGCTTAAGGCCTTGTGGGCTTTTCTTCATTCAGTTTGGCATGTTTGTGGGTGTCATCCTTGTTCAGCTCATGCTTGGGCACTCGTGTTGGTGAGACTTCATGGGTGTAGCTTCTGATATTACTAGGAGACACAATCTCATGGAAAGCCCCCCTAACCCTTTGGCTCCTACAATCTTTTTGCCTTCCTTCCATACACCTTACGAAAAGAACTGTACACAACTGAGGAAAGCTGGGAGTGGGAGAGGCAACATTTCTCAGGAGAAGCACACCAACTGGTTGTTCAGTGTCAAACAGGCAGCCCTGAAACATGCCTCAGGTGTCATTATATATATGTCATTATATGTATGTCATTAAGTATAACCTGGAATATATATGCATATATATATAAGCAGATGTGCACACAATAACAATTAATGAATAAAGAGGCTATTAATTTAAAGGAGAGCAGGGAGGAGGGATATATGAGAGGGTTTTGAGAAAAAAGGAGCAGAGAAATGTGATTAGATTATTATCTCTCTAATTACCTAGGTTAAAATATAGCTTTTCAAATGGGCTTCAAGCCATTCTTACTGGTAGCCACTTAAGAAAAGGGAATTAGGCCAAACAGAGATGCCAGAGGCCATACAAGGAGGGACGAGTATGTGATAAGGCACTAAAACAGTGACCCTCTTCAGCTGAAGAGAGGTCTCAGCGGAAACCAGCTGCTGATACCTCAGTCTTAGACTGACAGACCTCCAGAACTCAAAAAAATAAAATAAAATAAGATTCTGTTGTTTAAGCCAGTCGCCTTTTGGCATTTTACTATGGTACCGTAACATAGTCAGTGATACAGTAAAAATTTTTCAGAAAACAAAGTACAACAAAAAGCAATGAAACAAATAAAATAAATAGGAAGTAGAGCAAAAGGAAGTTCATGTGGACCAAAATCCCTTAACATAGAAGTAGACAAATGAAAGAAAGAAATAGTACTAAGACATGGCGTTAAATATGTAGCACAACAGAGCCTTCCTGGTCAAATGGTATTGCCATGTGCTTTCAGAACTCAGGGAAGGAAGAACAGATCTTAGCAACTGTCCAGGGAGAACAAGAATGAGAGAGAATGAAGTTGGCCATGTATGTAAACAATCAGAAACTACAGTTTAATTTCTTGAGAAGACAAAGTATGTGTGAGTGCTTATGGATGAATAACTAACTGAAGGTTCATATTATTAGCTCCCAATGTTCCTGTGATCATAAACTTTTATACTAACAACAGGATGAGCTTATGCTGTGTCTAATCAAGCTAACAAACACTGTAACCTCTAGTTAGGTGTGATGCCTCCCGAGATGGTGGTCAGTTAAAGTTAAGGAGAAGATGGCCTAAATGCACACCATGTCAGCAGGCTTTACTGTCACCAAGGATTCTCACTATCACGCTGACACTTGGATAACAGAATTCTTTCCAAAACACAGACCAAAAGGGACTTTCAGTGGATAGTAAAGGGAAGAAGGCACGATTTTGCTATTCGGGGAAAAAAAAATGAAGGCTAGTGAAGTCAGAGTTATTGAAAGAGAATCCACAACCACTAGTTTACTACACTAGCATAATCCCTAACACTAATATGGAAACATTTGTCCTTATACCCACAGATAAGTGTAGTTTTCACCCCTCATCAAGAAAACTTCTATTAGCAACAGAAGGCCACTACAGAAAGTCACAGTCAATACATATGCAGAGCTGTGGAGCCCAGTCTAAATGAACACATCAACAAGACGCCTGCACCTAAAGCTCAGGGAGCATTGTGGAAGAAAGGGGCAGGAAGATTGTAAAAATGTGCATCTCCTAGTAACGTCAGAAGCTACACCCATAAAGTCTCACCAACATGACTGCCCAAAGGTGAGCTGAACAAATGAACATACCATACTGGTTGAAGAAAAATCCACAAAGCCTCAACTTTACGCAAAGATCTACAGGCATCTGAGGAAAGCTGGGAACAGAATAGATGGTCTTCCCCCGGGAAGAGCACACCAATTGATTGTCCAGTGCCAAATGGACAGCTCTGAAACCACGATTATAGGTAGTACTGTATGAACTTAACAGGTCATATATAGACACATACACATGTATATACATAAATATACATGCATGGAATAATTATTAAGGGAGGCATGAATTTGAAGGAGAGCAGGGAGAGGTGTATGGGAGGGGTTGGAGGGAGAAAAGGGAAGCGAGAAATGTTGCAATTATATTATAATCTCAAGAAAAAAATCTGGAGAACTGTGTTAGTGAGACTGAGATTTACATCTTGAAATTGATGAAGGACTCCCACAGGGAAAGAGACTAAACTGATTCAACTTGGACCAGAGATGAGGGACTGAAGACTTCAGGGAGAGCCTTTAGGTTCATATATTTCCTTTTTTTTGGTCATAGCTAATCACTAATAGCTTAGAGGAAGGTAGCCCAGATTTTCAAGCAGCCAAGATTTTCAAATCTTGATCTGGGGCCAAAGTTTGAGATGTTTGTAGATGTCGACAAGGGTGTATTCTTTTGGGAGGTGCCAGGGGAGAATCTGTTCTTTGGCTTTGTGGCCCAGAGTTCCCTTTCTCCACATTCAACACCAGCAGGGTAGCAGCTCAAGTCTCTGATTAATGTCCCATATCCCTCTTAAAATGGTTCACTGGGCTCCTCCAAATAACCTTCACATTTCAGGGTGTTTGGCTTAATCTGATCTGAAAAGTTCCCTTTTCACATAAGTTATAGTTTTTGGAGATTAGGTTGCTGAACCTTGAAGGGGCTATAACTCTACTTACTGGAGTAGGCAAGAGTTGATTCAGAGGTGGAGTATTTTGCCTGGGGAGTTAGTGACTCTCACCTTTCATGATGTCCCATCTGCTGCATTGCTAAGAAAGGAATTTATTGGTAATCATATGTCCCTTAAAGCCCAAATATTGAGATAGAAAAAGTCATGATTTTTAATTTTTAGAAAATTAAGTCAAAGAGTACATGGTATATAAAAAAAAAAGAGTACATGGTATTAGGGTAGCTGGGTGAAATAAAGAAAAAAATTCACCTGATATTATACTTAATGATATTTGTACTTTTCAATATTTTTAGAATTATGCATGCATAGCCTAAAAATTAAATGAAGAGGAAGTGTTGATGTTCTTCCACATAGATATTCACAAGTGGACTACAATAATTAGACCAGACAGTGTCTTCCATCAGCTACCCTCAGTAATCTCTTAGAATTCAGCAATTTTCAGTTGATTGTTCAGCGTATTTTAATTTCACAAGACAAACCTAGTTTCCAGCTTTTAGGAGTAAGCTGCACCAGCCAAGTAAGAAAAGTCTTAGTCAGAAGCCCGAAAGAGGTAGGAGTGTTACAAAAACTGAACTGGAAATTCCCGATATCCTCCCAGTTTGACTCTGTGCCCCATAGCACAACCAGAACTTTGAGCTTCCTGCCTCAGGAGGAATTTGAGCTTGGCATGTGGAGATGGTTGCTAAGAGGAGTTCTGACAGCCAAGAACAGAAAGTGAATTAGGCATTTGAAATACCAAAAGTTTTTAAACATAAAATATCTCAAGGTTAGCATTGCATTAGTCTTATAACCTAAACATATATGAAACTTTGAGGAAATGAGCAATGTAGTACAATTGAGTTACAGCAGGATATCTATAAAATTTAGATATAAATATTTACACATCTTTGCTTTTCTAAGACCTGCTGAGAAAGTAGGTCATCCCACATTACAGAGCTAATTCTGTTTCAGTAACCTGGTATTTATTCAGTAGATAGAAATGATAAATCTGGTTTGTTCTAGATATAATTCTTTTATAGACTTATCTTGCTTTTAAAAACATAGCCAACCTCACCAGACTCTACAACAATGTAACAAATAAGCATTGCATAACTTTTAGAAAATTTCCTAAAGATTCTCAGGGTCCTACAATCAAGGCCGATATGACAATAAATCATTTTGTATGTATGTTTCTCTTCATTTTTCATTTACTACTGCTACATCCTCACTTTGGAAGTTTGATGCCTATGAGAAGAATTGCTTTTGTTGGAAAATGAAGTCTGGAACTGATACTTATGTGCCTTAACATTGGGAAATGCTAAACCACTCCTGATTCTATATACCTTTCATCTTGCTGAAAAGTTTTATCACTATTACTAAGTTACTCAATGCCAGAGCCCATGAAGCTTTAAATCCATGAGTTAACTATGTATCCTCTAAAGCTGATCTTTTGATCTACATTTTTATGTAATCCATTAAAAAGAATGAACAATTTGGCTTGAATATTTGCATGCTAGTAGCATTGATCAATAAGTCTCATCAAGAAAAATTATTCCTGCATTCCTGGGATGAAGCCTACTTGATCATGGTGTATGTTACTTTTGGTGTGTTCTTGAATTCGGTTTGCTAGTATTTTATTAAGTATTTTTGCATCTATGTTCATGAGGGAGATTGGTCTGAAATTCTCTTTCTTTGTTGGGTCTTTGTATGGTTTAGTAATCAGGTAACTGCGGCCTCATAGAATGAGTTTGGCAGTGTTCTTTCTGATTCTATTTTGTGAAAGAGTTTGTAGAATATTGGTGTTAGCTCTTCTTTGAAGGTCTGGTAGAATTCTGTGCTGAAACCATCTGGCCCTGGGCTTTTTTTTTGGTTGGGAGATTTTTAATGACTGTTTCTATTACCCTAGGGGTTATAGGGCTGTTTAATCTGTTAACCTGATCTTTATTTAGCTTCGGTAGGTGGAATCTATCAAGAAAATTGTCCATTTTGCTTAAGTTTTCATATTTGGTAGAGTATAGATTTTTAAAGTAGGACCTAAATATTCTCTGGATTTCGTCAATGTCTGTTGTTATTTCTCCCTTTTCATTTCTGATTTTGTTGACTTGGGTTTTTTCCCTCTGTCTTTTAGTTAATTTGGCTAAGGGTTTCTCTATTTTGTTGATTTTCTCAAAGAACCAACTCTTGGTTTCATTGATTGTTTGTATTGTTCTTTTTGTTTCTAAGTTGTTGATTTGAGCCCTAAGTTTGATGATTTCCTGGTGTCTGCTCCTCTTGGGAGTGTTTGCTTATTTTTTTTCCAATTCATCCAGTTTGGCTGTTAATTTGCTAATATGCACTGTCACAATTTTCTTTTTGAAGGCACTTAGTGCTATAAACTTTCCTCGTAGCACAGCTTTCATTGTGTCCCATAGGTTTGGGTATGTTGTGCCTTCATTTCCATTGGTTTTTAAGAAGTCTTTGATTTCCTTCTTTATTTCTTCCCTGACCCAGTAGTCATCCAGTAAAGAGTTGTTCAATTTCTATGTGTGTGTAGGCTTTCTGTTGATTGTGTTTCTTTGAAGTCCAGCTTTATTCCATGGTGGTCTGATAAGATACAAAGGGTTATTTCAATTTTCTTGTATCTGTTGAGGCTATCTTTGTGTCTGACTATATGGTCGATTTTGGAGAAGGTACTGTGTGGTGCTGAGAAGGAGCTGTATTCTTTTGTGTTTGGGTGAAATGTTCTGTAGATATCTGTTAAGCCCATTTGGTTCAAGAATTCTGTTAGACTCATTATTTCTCTGTTTGGCTTCTATCTTGATGATCTGTCCATTGTTGTGAGTGGGGTGTTGAAGTCTCCCACTATTAATGTAATTGACCACATAAACAACATGAAAGAAAAAAAACACATGATAATCTCGCTAGATGCAGAAAAAGCATTTGACAAAATCCAACACCCCTTCATGCTAAAAGTTCTGGAGAGAATGGGCATACAAGGACCATATCTGGAAATAATAAAGACAATATACAGCAAGCCAGTAGCCAACTCCAAAGTAAATGGAGAGAAACTTGAAGCATTTCCTCTAAACTCAGAGACAAGACAAGGATGCCCACTTTTGCCATATCTCTTCAAAATAGTACTTAAAGTTCTTGCTAGAGCAATAAGACAGCTAACGGAGATCAAGGGGATACAAATTGGAAATGAAGAAGTCAAATTATTTGTATTTGTGGACGATATGATAGTATACATAAGCGACCCAAAAAAATTCACCAGAGAACTCTTACAGCTGATAAACACTTTCAGCAAGGTGGCTGGATACAAAATTAATTTAAAAAAAAATCAGAAGCCCTTCTTTATACAACAAATAAATGGACTGAAAAAAAAAATCAGGGAAACAGTTCCCTTCACAATAGCCACAAACAATATAAAATACCTGGGGGTAACTCTAACCAAGCAAGTAAAGGACCTGTACAGCAAGAACTATAAGCCCTTGAAGAAAGAAATTGAAGAGGCCATCATAAGATGGAAAGATCTCCCATGCTCATGGATAGGTAGGATCAACATAATAAAAATGGCTAGCCTACCATAAGCAATATACAGATTCAATGCAATTCCTATCAAAATACCAACACAATTCTTTTTAGACCTGAAAAGAGCTATTCTCAATTTCATATGGAACAACAAAAAACCCAGTATAGCTAAAGCAATCCTGTACAATAAAAAAATATCTGGAGGTATCACCATCCCAGATTTCAAGCTGTATTACAGAGCAATTATAATAAAAACAGCATGGTACTGGTATAGAAACAGACCAGTGGATCAATGGAATTGAATTAAAGACCCAGAAATGGACCAACACAACTATGGGTACCTAATCTTTGACAAATAAGCCAAAACTGCACAACGGAAAAAGGACAGCATCTTCAACAAATGGTGCTGGTCCAATTGGATGTCCACATGTAAAAGAATGAAATTAGACCCATACTTATCACCTTGTACAAAACTTAAGTCCAAGTGGATCAAAGACCTTAACATAAGGCTGGTCACACTAAATCTACTAGAAGAAAAAGTGGGAAAAACCCTCGAAGTCATTGGCACAGGTGACTACTTTCTGAACAGAACACCAACAGCTCAGGACCTAAGACCAACAATCAATAAATGGGACCTCATGAAACTGAAAAGTTTCTGTACGACAAAAGACACTGTCATTTGAACAAAACAGCAACCTACAGACTGGGAAAAAATCTTCACCAACCTCACAACTGACAGAGGGCTAATATCCATAAAAACTCAAGAAGTTACAAAGAACTCAAGAAATTAAATGCCAAGAAACCAAATAATCAAATCAAAAAATGGGGAAAAGAGCTAAATAGAGAATTCACAAAGGAGGAATTCCCAAAGGCTGAGAGACACTTGAAGAAATGCTCAGCATCCTTAATCATCAGAGAAATGCAACTCAAGATGACTCTAAGATTCCATCTCACACCTGTCAGAATGGCTAAGATCAAAAGCTCCAATGACAGCACATGCTGGTGAGGGTGTGGAGAAATGGGAACCTGCCTCCATTGCTGGTGGGAGTGCACGCTTGTGCAACCACTATGGAGGTCAGTCTGGCTATATCTTAGAAAACTTGGAATAGCTCTGCCTCAGGACTCAGCCATACCACTTCTGGGTATACATCCAAATGACTCCTCACTGAATCACAAGGAAGTTTCCTCATCTATGTTCATAGCAGCCTTATTTGTAATAGCTAGAAACTGGAAACAACCCAGATGTCCCTCAACTGAAGAATGGACTAAAAATCTATGGTAGATATACACAATGGAATACTACTCAGCTATCAGAAACAATGAAATTATGCAATTTGCAGCCAAATGGATAGAACTAGAAAAGCTCATCCTGTGTGAGCTAACCCAGACTCAGAAGGATGCACATGGCATCTAGTCACTTATAGTCGGATTTTAGCTATTTAGTACAGAATAACTATACTACAACCAACACACCAAAGGGAACATGGAAAGAGACTTTTTGTTTGTTTGTTTGTTTTCTTTCCCTGTATTGAGACACTTTTCCCTGGTGGTACTGCCTTGTAGGCCTCCAGTGTATGATGAGGCTCTTGGCCCTCATATGACTGCTGAACTGGGGCGGGGGACTGTTATGTAGGGACACTCCACTCCAGAGGAGTGGGATGGAAGGGATAGGGGGTAGAGGGTGGGAGGGCCGGACTGAGAAGGGTGGAAAGAGGACACTATGATGGAGATGTAACCTGAAGCAATAAATAAATAAATAAAAATATTTATTTTACTTTGAAAAAAAAAGAAAATCATAAGTTAAACCATAAAGGGGAAAATATATTATTTTTTATAGCAAAATCCCCATACAATGTGATATCATCTTTAAATTTGATTTTTATTACAATTTTTCTTTATTCTTGAGACTTTTCATACATGAATATACTAGAAATGATCATATTCACCCTCTCAGTTTCTTCCTACAGTTCTTCTCAAATTCTTTCCAACATGTCTACCTTCCAACTTCATGACTTCTTTTTCTTTTTCTTTCTTTTTTTGTTTGTTTTTTGAGACAGGGTTTCTCTGTGTATTGTTGGCTGTCCTGGACTCACTTTGTATACCAGATTGGCCTTGAACTCATAGGGATTCACCTGCCTCTGCCTCCTGAGTGCTAGGATAAAGGTGTGTGCCACCGTGTCCAGCTTCTTTTTCTTCTTTTTTATTATTAATTATTGTTATTTGATAAGCTATTAACTCTATTGAGTGCTTCCCATATGTCATGGGTAGGGGGAGTCTACTGGAGCATGGGGAAGCTACCAGTGGGAATACTTTCAAAGAAGAGTGATTCTCTTTCTCTTAGCAACCATTAATTGCCAAGAGCTCCCCAGTAAGGAGAGGGCCTGGATAACACCTTCCCCATATTGGAATTTTGGGAGGGAGATCTGTTCTTGTACAGATCTTGTTTACTTAACTACAGCTCCTATGGGTTCATGAGGGCAATAGCATGTCATGTCCAAAAAACAGCATTTCACAGCCCTCCTATCTTCCAACACTTACATTCTTTATCATTTCCCAATATGTTCTTTAATCCTTGGCATAGAGAAGGGATTATTGATCAAGATGTACTTGTGGGTCTGAGCCCTTGACTAATTGTGCATTTGTCCACTGACTGTGGTCCACTGCAAAAAGAAGCTTCTCTGACCAAGGTTGAGAGTATCGCAGGTCCATGGGCATGCACATAAATGATTAGAAGACAAATTAAAAGCATAACCATTTAGAAAACAAAAGTAGCAGGTTCTACTCTAGGGCCTATGACCTCACCAGGCTTGTGTCCAGGATTATAGTACCAAGCATTAAATATCCTTTTGTGGGGCTGGCTTCAAAGACAATCAGAGTGGTTAGCTACTCTGTAACAGTCATGCCACTATTGTACATATACAGTAGGTATACATTGCCTTGCTAGTAAATAAAGCAGCCTTGAGAATTCAGAGCTGGATAAGGCCATTGATGTCTTCCTCCCCATCCCCCAGAAGCCTGCAAAGCATCCTCTGACACTCTGAAAGCTAGACAGTAGGGAGGAAGTTTCCTAATCAGTTTGAGATTGATATCACTATGTCATACAGACAAAGTGTGATGTCTTCAGCAACAGGACTGGTCATACTGTGTAGTTATGATGACTAAGAAAACTTATGCTGTCTTGGATGTGGCCTTCTTGATCCATAACTCAAACATAGGTATCTGAGGTCTTGTATTCGATTTTCTTTTAACAACTGGTATTTTTCTATATTCTTTAGTTAATTAAAAGTTGAAGAATTAAGAGGACAAACAAGGAAAGGTGCGTGGTCTTAATGATTGAGCAAGGTTTGAGAATTATTAACCATTATTTCTTTTTAAAAAAGCTTTCTCTAAAGCCATTATTAGACCATCTCTATCCTTGCTAAAAATGAAATCTAACTTTACAGCTTCCAGTTAATCACCGATCTTATTTACTTCATGACCTCAGTAGTCTGACTTTTGTTATACATATCATGGAAACACACTGTTGTTCCAGACACCAATGGTCTCTCAGTCACTGAAGCCTGAAGCCTCTCTGTGCCACCGGCCTCCTAGGACACCTTTGTCCTGCACAGCACCTCCTCCCAGCTCCAAAAGCTCCAGTCAGCTGAGCAACTGCAGGTTTTTACTGAGTGCTTAGTGTGTGTCAGGTGCTTCCTGGGGTATGAAACTCAAATAACAGCTGGGAAATGACTGAAGCAGCTGATTATTCAACGTGTGAATTTGATAGGTTAAGATGAAATCAATTGATGTGAAGAAAACACAATGTTCTAGAGCAGCACTGATCAAGTGAGTAAAATACAAGCCACGTACATGATTTTGAACTCTTTAGCAGCCTCATTTAAAAGAGAAACCAGTCTTAATGCATTTTTTAAACATAGGTTCAATGTATCCAACATATCATTTTTAACATATAATTAGTGGACAATTATTGAGCTACTTACACCTTTTTGTACTAAACCTTCAAAATGTTTATCTTTAAAATTGTATCTATTTGACATTGAAACATACCTTAATTTGGACTAGCCACACCTCAAACACTTAATAGTCTGGTGGGCATATTGAACAATCTGGAATAATATAATATGCCACAAACAAGATAAGATGTTTTTAAGTTTTAAAAGTAGAATGAAGTTTCTAAGCAATTACCCCATTTAACAATGCTGCAAACTCCAAGAGGAAGTTCTTTAGTGGGAAAAAGGCTAAAACTAGGGATGATGTAGTTGCTTTCTTATTAGCCTCATCTAATTATTCCCTTTAAAAGCAAAAGCAATTCATATTGAGGCAACAATTTAGACAGGGCAGAATTGTATAAAGGAATGTTTAAGCTGGGGTAGTGGTGCAGGCTTGTAAACCCAGGAGGTTGAAGCTGGAGAACTGTGAATTGTTGCCCAGCCAGGCCTACAAAGCAAGACTCTGTCTCAAAAGCAAGCAAGGAAGCAATCAAGTAATAAACAAATGTTTAATCCCTTTTATTTTTTATTTTTTTTGCAGTTTTATAATCCTTTATTTATTTTTTTTAAATACTTTATTTTTTTTCCTTCAAGTTACATCTCAGTCACAAACCCTTCCCTATTCCCCCTTCCTATCCCGCCCTTCCACCCTCTTCCCCCCAGCAGTTTCCCCTTTCAGTCCAATATTTTATTTAAAAAATTAAAATTATGTACGTGTGTGTCTGTGTGTGCGCACTTGAGTACAGTGACTGAAGAAGCTAGAAGAGACAAATGTATTCCCTGAAGGCTGAATTACAAACATCTATAAGGAGCCCAGTGAGGGTGCTGGGAGTTGAACTCAGGTCTCTGGAGTACTGCTCTTAACTGCTGCGCCATCTTTCCAGTCCAATGTTAAATACCTTTCTCATCTCCATCTCTGAGTTAAGAAATGCTAACAGATTGAAATATATCCTTCCAGATCTACCTTTAGAAGAAGGATATTCAAACACATATGTGTACCCGGCAACACAGAGAGAAAGAGAGAAAGAGGAAGTGAAAGAGAGACAAGTGACAGACAGAGAGGAGATACTTATTTGCGATAACAAGGCTATAAAAGCTTTAAAACAGTTTGCTTTCTCTCCCTCCCTTCCTCCTTCTCTACCCCATCTCTGTGTGTGTGTGTATGCATGTGAGTGAGTGTGTTTGTGTGTGTGAGTGTGTATGTGTCTGGTGTGTGTGGTATATGTGTATGTGTGAGTGAGTGTTTGTGTGTGTGAGTGTATGTGTATGTGTGTGTGCATGTATGGGGGCTTAGTGTGAGGGTGTATGTTTGTATATGTGTGAGGTGTATGTGTGTGTGTCTGGTGTGTGTGGTCTATGTGTGTGTGTTTATGTGAGTGTGTGTGTGAGTGTGCATATGTGTCTGTTGTGTGTGGTCTATGTGTGTGTGAGTGTATGTGAATGTATGTGTGAGTGTGTGTATTTGTAAATATGCATGTGGATGTATATGAGCATGAGTATATGTGAGTGTGCGTGTATGTATGCATGAGGATATGTGTGAGTATATATTGTGTGAGCATATGTGAGTGTGTGTGTATATGTATATATGTGTGTGTGTTTGTATAGGATTATAGGATGGAGTTTGACATCTGGTGTTTTCCTTGGTCAGAAACATGCTGGTTTGGTTAGTCTACCTAGCCAGGCTCAGAGATCCCCTGCCTTTGCCTCTCAAGGAAGTGCTAAGATTATAGATGGGCTACCATACCCATTTAGCTTAAAAAAACATATTTATGTATGTATAAATGAATGTATGTATGCATGCATGTATATGTGTTGGTTATCTTCTTCTACCATATGGCTCTGAGGGATTCAATTTAGGTATCAGGCCTGGTGGCAAAAGCATCCTTACCTGTTATGCCATCTTAAGAGCAAACCCCAACCTGGCTTTTATATTGTTCTGGGGATGCAAACACCGGTCCTAATATTATTGTAGCAAGTGCTTTGTTCAGTGAGCTATCTCCCCAGTCTTTCCTGCTTTATTTACTAATATATTGCTAATGTCTTTTAAAGTCAATAAATGTATATCTCCTCATTTTTAAATGGGTGCATCCTTATCTATATCATTTGAATAAATGATAATTCATCATTTATTCAAAAATTTATCTGTTGAGATAACATGTCCTCTTAAGGTGTCTTTGAGTCAGCCAGGCTTGAGTTATTCGGACACAGTCAATTTCATCTGCAGCAGCTTGCATAGCAGCTTCTTTGAATGATTATTATTAAAATTTTGTTTTCTCTCAAGCTTTTCCAATGGATGAACTCTGATCTCTTGATTCTGGGGGAGGCGCTAGAGGGCAGGATCAAGGTCCCGTTTCCTTGAAGCATGATGACATCTCTTTTCCCCTTCAGCCTTTCCTGTCTCACTCTTGAGTCACTCGGGTGTCTGGAGTCACTTTCCAAAGAAATGGCCTGTGGTGGTAGTGTGGGGGTTGTTTTTCACATGAAAGACATACATACAGAGGCTGCCTTAAATGTGTTTATTTTATGTACCAGTGTTTGTAAAAATTAGAGCATTGCATTCTAAAATGAACCGTGCTGTCAGATTACATTTCCACAGGCTGTAGCAGATCCTGGGCCAAGCGGCAATGCACAGGAATATCTGCTCCTGGTCATGCTCATCCGCAGGGGTGGAGATTCTTGCTGCTCTGACTTTAATGAAATGCTGTGTCACTTTGCTGCGATTTTCCTTTCAGGAACGTTAGATTGATATGATCTGAAGAGGAACCAGAGTGTTTTTAGGTCACATTAGTGAGATGAGTATCTTTCTACATTTAAAAGATTTATGTAAATCCATGGCAAAAAATTTCCTAGATTCATAAGATGTAAATAGTGAAAACAGATAATTTAAAAGAAAATTTGTTTTTACCATGTGTGAGGGAAGGCTATCATAGACTCAAAGTGAAGATATTCTTCATAAAAGTAGATGGACAAGCTTGACATTACTAAAGTTGTGCATTAAAAAAAGGCCCTGGTGCTTAAAACTAAACAAAACAAATAAACAAACAAAAGCAAAAACCAAAACCAAAACTATACCATAAACAAACAAAACGATAAATAAAGCCAAAAGAGAAGATGGGGTGGAGAAAATACTCACAAAACATACAACTTGAGGAGGTCAGACTGTTCCAGTTAAATGGCTAAAGGATTAAAGCAGAGGAGAAAGAGCGACAGACCATCACCCCTGCTTTTAGTAGCATGATTCCCCATGTTATATTTTATGTTCCTACAAACAAAAAGAAGCCTAGGAGCTCACCCAATCTACTGAAGAGAATGCTCAGTCAACTGGAGAATGAGGTCAACTGTCCTGGGATGGGAAGGGCTTGTTTACGTAGCACAGCAGGAGTCAGAACTGACCTAGTAGCTTTTGCTTGGCTAGACCTGAGAATATCTTCCTTGTATTTTCTAGACTGTTTTTAAAGCACCTACCTTCCCTTAGCCTGCATTATTCATCGGATTGCCCCCAGATCATCCCATTTGGCAGTTTCTAAACCTGAAATATACACTTTATTGTGTGTAGAGTTTCCCCTATGATACCATTCATGAGGTTTTAAACCCCCAAGGTACTGCCAGTCTATACAATTTATTTTAATATCTTAAAAGCATTTTTTAGAGGGTAAAAAATAAAACTAAACCTAACCCACCTCACTGTACACAGTACATAAACTAGATGCAATGCAGCGATGCCAGATGGGTTAACATTTCTATTTCTTCTGCCCTCAGTGCACCATAGTGAAAGGAATGGTATTTCCTTGTCCCTGTTTATACTGGCTGAGTACCATGAATTATGGCTCTGCTCCAAAGCTGGTGACTTATTGAACTATAATTCTGTTCATACACAAAAAAATATTTTTCTACATTTGCCCTTTGGACGGGATGTCAGTGGGAGGAGGTACTGTGAGATTTCAGATCCATGAGCTGCAGCAGGCACCCTATAGGCTATGCTGATGTGAGTTTTCTCAGTTTGGATACTAACTAAAGATTTGAGCAGAGCAGTGAAGAACAAACACGGCTCTCCTGTGTTTTCCTTCTCTAGTGGATTAGTTAGTTTTTGCATACATCTACTTATTTTTAAATATATCTAGAGAAGTAGAAAAGGCCTCAGAGTTGTGTCTCTGGGAGGACCATAAGTAAGCTTTAAAAAAACAAGAGAGCTCAGAAACCTCTCTAGGGTGGAAGATATATAACTCTGATTCAGCTAAGTAGATATTTAGAACAATTGAATGAATTTCACTAAATTTTGTGACAGAAATTCTTAGCTTGAAAGTATTTTTGGTAGTTTAGGTCAACTTTAAATTTAATAAAAACTTAATGAGGTATAGAAAAGATAAATGAAGTGTCTCTCCAGGATTTTCTAGATAATTGGTTTTTAGATCATGAGGTTGTATGAGCCTCTGGATGGTGTCCTAGCCCAGTTTGTAAGGTTGAAGCATCTTGTTGCAGGTAACAGCAGCTCATGAACTCCACCAGGATGTTTGCACAATTCTTTTTGTTTGTTTTTTGAGACAGAGTCACACGTAGCCCAGTCCAGCCTTCAACTCATTATGTAGCTGAGGATGACCTTGAACTACTGATTCTCTTGTTTGCATCTCCCAAGTACTGGGAGGCTGGTACCATGCCCAGTTTTGTTTTTATGGTCTTGACATAAGAGATCACCGCACAAGTTTATCTGTGAGGCACTTATGAGAAGGTCAAACAATGATCACAACTGGTGACTGTCTTCCACTGACGTCAAGAGCATTTCATAGCTTGTAGCTTGATGTATTTTTAGATTTGAGAGGCACAGCTGGTGTATTTTGTAGTATAATCTTGACTCACAGATTTTTTTTAAACCCCTTATCACTTTTAGGTCAGAAAAACCTTATTTTCATCCAAGTGATCATTTTACTTAGAAAGGGGATCATAAAAATATTACACCCACATGCCCTCTCCCCCCACTCCCTCCTATCCTACTCCTCTGGAGTGGGATGTCCCTACATATCAGTGTCCCATCCCCAGTTCAGCAGTCATATGAGGGCTAAGAGCCTCCTCATACACTGGGGGCCTACAAGGCAGCACCACTAGGGCAAACAGGTAACAAAGTCTATGTTGCTGTTCCTTTTGGTGTGTTGGTTGTAGAATAGTTATCCTATATTATATGACTAAAATCCAATATAAGTGAATACATGCAATGTGCATCTTTCTGGGTCTGGGTTAGCTCACTCAGGATGAGCTTTTCTAGTTCCATCCATTTGGCTACAAACTGCATGATTTCGTTGTTTCTGATGGCTGAGTAGTATTTCATTGTGTAAATGTACCACAGTTTTATCCATTCTTCAGTTGAGGGACATCTGGGTTGTTTCCAGTTTCTAGCTATTACAAATAAGGCTGCTATGAACATAGATGAGGAGATGTCCTTGTTGTTTGGTAAGGAATCATTTGGATGTATACCCAGAAGCGGTATGGCTGGGTCTTAAGGTAGAGCTATCCCAAGTTTTCTAAGATATCACCAGACTGATTTCCATAGTGGTTGTACAAGCCTGCACTTCCACCAGCAATGGAGGAGTGTTCCCCTTTCTCCACAACCTCACCAGCATGTGCTGTCATTTGAGTTTTTGATCTTAGCCATTCTGACAGGTGTGAGATGGAATCTCAGAGTCATCTTGAGTTGCATTTCTCTGATGATTAAGGATGTTGAGCATTTCTTCAAGTGTCTCTCAGCCATTAGGAATTCCTCCTTTGTGAATTCTCAGTTTAGCCCTGTTCCCCATTTTTTGATTGAATTATTTGGTTTCTTGGCATTTAATTTCTTGAGTTCTTTGTAAATTATGGATATTAGCCCTCTGTCAGATGTAGGGTTGGTAAAGATCTTTCCCAATCTATAGGTTGCCATTTTGTTTGAATGATAGTGTCTTTTGCCTTACAGAAGCTTCTCAGTTTCATGAGGTCCAATTTATTGATGGTTGATCTTAGAGACTGAGCTATAGCCACAAACAACATAAAATACCTGGGGGTAACTCTAACCAAGCAAGTGAAAGACCTGTATGACAAGAACTTCAAGTCCTTTAAGAAAGAAATTGAAGAGGACATCAGAAGATGTAAAGATCTCCCATGATCATGGATAGGTAGGATCAACATAATAAAAATGGCATTCTACCAAAAGCAATATACAGATTCAATGCAATTCCAATAAAATACCAACACAATTCTTTACAGACCTGGAAAAAACCAATTCTCAACTTCATATGGAATAACAAAAAACCCAGAATAGCTAAATCAATCTTATACATTAAAAAAAAATCTGGAGATATCACCATCCCAGATTTCATGCTGTACTATATAATAATAGTAATAAAAACAACATGGTATTGGTATAGAAACAGACCAATTGATCAATGGAATCAAATAAAGACCCAGAAATAAACCCACACACCTATGGTCACCTAATTTTTGACAAAGAAGCCAAAACCATACAATGGAAAAAGGACAGCATCTTCAACAAATGGTGCTGGTCTAACTGGATGTCGATATGTTAAAGAATGAAATTAGACCCATACTTATCACCTTGCACAAAACTTAAGTCCAAGTGGATCAAAGACCTTAACAGGAAGCCTGACACACTAAATTACTAGAAGAGAAAGTGGGGAAAAGCCTCGAACTCATTGGCACAGGTGAAAACTTCCTGAACAGAACACCAATAGCTCAGGCTCTAAGACCAACAGAGAAATTTTTTGAATCTTTGAAAATCCTATCTTATACCTAAAGTGCTAAGCCCATAAACATTTCACACATTTATCACTCTTTACAGTAAAACTCAATCAAAAGAACATGAATGAGTCAGAACAAACCCATTATCACTGTGGAAAATAATTGAGGTGAACGACTTCTTAAAAATTGAAAATAGACTCTTTTCTCATACAGTACACCTCAATCACAATTTCCCTTTTCCTCTACTCCTCCTAGCTCACCCACACATATTCCCTCTCTCCCAGATCCACTCCCTCCTCTGTTTTCCTTCAGAAAAAAGCAGGCCTCCAAGAGATGACAGCCAAACAAGATAAAACAAGATACAATAAGATAAGGCCCTCCAATTGGACAAGACCACCCAATAAGAGGAAAAGAGTCCCAGGAGCAGACAAAAGAGTCAGAGATAAGACATTTATAAGAGCCAGGTGTGGTGGTGAATGCCTTTGGTTCCAGTACTCAGGAGGCAGAGGCAGGTGGATCTCTGAGTTTGAGGTCAGCCTGGACTACAAATAGAGTCCTGGACATCCAGGACTCTGTTACACAGAGGAACTCTTCCTCAAAAACAAAGCAAACAAAAAAAAATGTGTTCATAAGAAAAACTATGAGAAGACAGTCTTTCTTTCTGAGGTTCCTTGTTTGAATCAAGGACCTTGCATATGCCAGGCAAACACTCTACCACTGAATTATGCTGTTAGTACCCCCCAAAACAATTTTAAACAAATTTTATCCAGTGCAAATGTATTATTAAGATCAGTTTTGCATCTTCAGAACACATATTCAGTTCTCAACTTAATCTATACAATGAAATATGTTGATCCATGTGTTCAAATTATTCCATGAGAAAAAAAGTTATCAACAATTTATCAAGAACATGGAACAGCTGACTCTCCCAGTTATCATAATTTGAGAGTTTACTAAAAGGAATATTTATAAAATTAAGGCCACAGAGGAGAATAAGTTCAGAATATGCAGTAATCAACACATGAACATGGCCCACATAATCCAAGCAGGGTTCATAGGTTCATAGTGACTGAAGTAGCAATCAGGGAGCCTGTATGGGTCTGAGCTAGGGCCTCTGCATATATGTTATGGTACGTGTTCTTGTGAGACTCCTAATGGTGGGAGCAGAGGTGTCTCTTCTTCTCATTCTTTTGCCTGCTTCCCGCCCCCCATTTTATTTTTGCTGGGTTGCTGTGTCCAGCTCTGATATGAAGGTATGTGCCTAATCTTACTGCAATGTGATATGACATGTTTCGTTGATATCCCTGGGAGGTCTGATCTTTTCTGAAGGGAGGAGGAGTGGAACTGTGGGAGAGGGGAGGAGAGGAGGGAAGAGAAACTGCTGTTGGGATGTAATACATGAGAGTAAAAATTAAAAAAGGAAAAAACCAGTAAAGTTCAGAAGGGGAGAGCTACCTGCCCCCAGGCTCAAGTCCTTGCATCTATCAACTATGCATGCTTCACATTGGCCAAGACCTTGAGGAACTCTGTGGATTGGCAAGCCTGTCTCTGCAGAGGAGAGTCTCTGCAGCTCAGCTAAAGACAAGAGGCTGGACATTGGTTTGGAGATTTCAATAGATGATTTCAGCAGATCCACTATTTGGTATGATTTCAGCAAATCTACTATTCAGTGTACCAAGAAGACTTGTTACCATCTAGTCAAACTCTGGAACCTAGAGGCATGAGGCAGTTTTGGGGACCAGTTGGGAATTGGGATCTTTTGTCTTCTTGTGATTTTACTTAGCAAACAAGATAACACGTTTCCTCGTGGCATTTTCATACATGCTTAACTGGTTGACCCTCTCTTGCCTAATTTCTCACCCATATTTTCCAGCCTTGTCTCTCAGCTTGGGTCCTTGAGTTCCTAGTTCTTCCTTCCATTTTCACATGAATTCTACCTTACCACCACTCTTAAATATGCTTGGACTTCTGCTTTATTTGTGTCTTCATAGTCACTTGGAACCTGAATCAAAATATGAGGGTAATGAATATAAATTTCCCAGGAATGAATCCACATAAAAGTCCTTCTCTGGAAACTCATCGACTAAGCATATTCTCAATTTTGGATTATGTTCAGCCTTGAAAGTTTCAAAGTTATAGATGTAAATTTCTACTTTCATAAAGTTTGTTTTTACTTATTAGTGTGTATGGGGGTGTGTGAGAGTGTGGGTGTGCATGTCACCGCTCCTGTGTGGAGGTTAGAGGACAACTTTTGAGAGTGGGTGCTTGCCCTCCATCCTGTTGAGGCAGAAGTTCTATCATTGTTTATGTTTTCCTGGCTGCTCCATGCTGACTGGGCCACAAGCTTCTGACCATTTCTCTTCTCTTTACTTCCCATCTTTGCTTGGGGTGTTGGGATTACAGATTGTGCCATGATATGAGGATCAGGGTTGAGTGGTAAGCGCTTTCATCTGCTGAGCCAATAGTGTGGCTCTGGGTCAACATTTCTTAAGACAGCATTACGTGTCTGGAACTTTAGGAATAACTATGACATGGTGGACAGACTTTTGGATATTTAAGTAGATTCATTTTTCCTCTTTTAATATTTAACAATTCTTATTGTTTACGTCTCTTGCTATGCTGTTTTATATAGTACTGCCCCAGCATGCTCACTTAAATTCCTAATGCATGTGAGGTGACTAAAAACAGCAGACTTCAGTGTCTTCAGATAACTCAAGTGGTAATACAGTTTGGCAAACCATGGTTGCAATGACTTACCCCATCTGAGGTTGGTTTATTGTGAGTTTCAAGACACAAGACAACACTCACTTAAAACTACTAATGGGCATCTTGGCCTGTGGGTGGGTGGGGGAGTCGATCATAGGCCAGGGACATTTTTTTTTTTTTTACTAGGGTAAGGATGAGAAAAGTTATGTTGTGATTGAAATAGAATTCTTATTCACTGTAGGAGAGGCTAGACCTCGGTGTGTCATTTTTAATGTCTAATATATACAGGTTACCACCTGATTAAACCAGCACGGACTTCTGGTACAGCCTATCATGTTAGACAATTAGGCTTATGCAACAACTCCTTCACTGACTTGTGTAAATGGTATAGTTGTCAAAACAGACTGGCTATATTTTAATAGACTAATATATATTAGGGTAATCATTTACTTTCTCTGAGCTTTAGTTTCTCTATTAGAAAAGTGGCTTATATAGTATTTCCCAAACACACACACACACACACACACACACACACACACACACACACACACACACACATCCAATAACTTTTAAAGGCATAAAGAGAAAGATAAATATTTTTACATGCTAGAAATACTGATAGCTATCACTTATTAAGAGACATTGTTTATTAGGGTGTATGATGTCAATCTTAAGCATTTTATATATCATTTTATTTACTGTCTTCAACACATATATGAAGTATGTGCTATTATTTTCATCTCAAGTTTATAGGTGAAAAGATAGACTGAGAAAGGTTTCAAACTCACAGAAGATCACACAGTTGTGAATATCAGAATGAGATCAAAACCCAGGGAATGTGGCCATACACCAATCTGTAATGATGTGAGCATGCATTGAAAACAATTCAAAAATAGTAATTTTTAAATGTTGACTAAAGATCTGATTCTGTCATTTTATTACACTGAGTCAGATTTCCCCTAGACCTTGGTACCCAGTGAGCAGTAAGTGGGCTTCCCCTACCAATGTTCCACCCATAGTGGGCACTTGAGGAGTCTGGAGACAGACTTTATTTGATTGAAGTACATGAGAAGATGTACTTTAAACCATGGGATAAATTTATTATGGCATCCTTTCAACAGATCTTTTTTTTTTTTTTTTTAGGTTTTTTTTGAAACAGGGTTTCTCTGTGTAACAGCCCTGGCTGTCCTGGAACCCACTCTGTAGACCAGGCTGGCCTTGAACTCACGGAGATCTGCCTGCCTCTAGCTCCTGAGTGCTGGGATTAAAGGCATGTGTCACCATACCCAGCCTTTCAAGAGATCTTTAGGGAGCCAAAGAAGGATGTAATTAACAAGATACTATGATGGCATTTTGCAACTAGCAGATCTTTATTTTATGACTTAAAAAAAAGATAGTAAATACAAAGAAATCGAAAGTGATTTAGTGTGGTTTCTTTTTTAAAATACTTTAGAGAAAAAAGAACCTTTTCATATCTTGGTGTAAATGGAAAAACTTTGGTTCTTATTGTAGGAAAAGAACCATGCATGGGAAAACCCAAATGAAAAGGTCATTCTTAACTGAAAGTGAAGGAATAAAAGCAAGTTCAGAGTGCGCAACAGAGGGTGGGAAAAACAAACAGTGTGCTCCAAACTGCAGAGACATCTAATGTGTCTCCAAGACACAGAGACATTTGATCTTTAAGAAAGTTATAAAATCATGTGGCATTTCTCTTGACAGAAATTATTTGATAATCTGTGGAGACAACAAACTAAACACCATGTAAGCATTTTGGAGAGAAAGCATCCAACAGTGTAGAGAGGGAATCCTCTTGGTGTTTGGTCCTTTTATGGGAAACTTCTACTGGTGAAGGAATTGTTTTACAAGAAGTTTCCTTCTCCATGGATCTTAGTAGTGATAATTAGGCAGTGTTTTTAACAATGGCTTGAAGTATTTTCTTAGCCATTTCTTCTTGGGATTATTTCAGATTCTGGGGGACATGGAAGATCCAGGAAAATGATTTGTATCTACTTGAAAGAAGATGTGTCTAGTTCCATGTAACCTGAAGTAATAAATAAATATTTAAAAAAAAAGAAAGAAAATTTGTCATCTTAGAGTTGTATTAGTGACAAGAGATGTACTTTTTTGGGTTCTTTTGTGACAAGGATGGATCACAGGAGTTGTTTTCTTGCTGGAGTAATTTAAATGGCACTTGTGACCTTTCACTGCATGGGGGGGGGTCTCCCTAGTTCTTACTGTTGACAGATAATGAGAGCCAGTCTGATTTGTCACAGGCTGACAAGAGAGAGAGACCCAGATTTCTTCAGAGAGGAGACTGTCAAATGAGTAAAAAAGAACATGGTCCAACTGACAAGTCTGAGTAGCTTACAGCTCCTGCACCCTAATCCCCAGGGAGTTCTTATGTAATAAAGGCAGAAAGAGGTGAAGCAGACAAGAGTGAGTACTAGACACTGATACTAGTGTCCTTTATGCAAGTGTGGCTTTCAGAGAGAAACACTCGCATGGGGGGATCTTAACGACGCACAAAGTTTGTCACAGAGGAAGAAGACTTTTCAAAGAGATTGCAAACCAGAGTTCTGGTTCACACCTCCCCTTAGAGGGACCCAAGGGAGTCATACATCCCTTGTGGTCATACAACCCTTGTGGCTTTATGGCCTTCTGTATAAATTGCTTTTTTCAGAGGGGACTGAACAACTGACAGCTAGGTCTGTGATATAAAAGTTTGGTTGTTTAAGCTCTGCATTTCATTTCCAGCTTTCTCCCCCCAACATACGTGTTTAGAAACAGAGCATACATTTATTGTCTTTTTGCTGATTTAAGTAGGTTATATGATAAACTCTGCTTAATTTCTGAATTACCCAGATGCTAGTTTGGCATTCCAGCTTCTTCTTCTTCTTCTTCTTCTTCTTCTTCTTCTTCTTCTTCTTCGAAATAAAAGAAGAGGAGGAGGAGGAGCAGGAGGAGGAGGAGGAGGAGAAGAAGAAGAAGGAAAAGAAGGTAGGCAGGAAGGAAGAAAGGAAGGAGGGAAGAAAGGAAGGAAGGAAGGAAGGAAGGAAGGAAGGAAGAAAGGAAGGAAGGAAAGAAAAGTATCATTGATCTTGAAATGAAGCCAGGAAGCCATTGTCAATCAGATTTCAGTCATGTTCTCTAGCCATGCCTGTTTGTTGAACTAGGCTTCAGACATGGCCTCATTCCCCGGATATGAACTGACCTTCAGAATGGGCCAAACCCACAGTTTCCAGAAACTGTTAACCTCTATTAATCTTCTGTATGATGGACTCCTTCCCAAACTATCCAGAAACTAAAACACACCCTATCCTTTTTTACAAGACAGCTCAGTATTTGCCAGCACATATCACAATTCATGACTAATAAGTGATGTGGTTTCCAACCATCTGGAAGTTTATGTTATAAACATAGTCACCATTTTGCAAAACATTGGAGCATATCTTTAAGACTGCTTAGACTTATGTTTTCTTGGATTATAGTTCTAATTAACCTCCATTAAATGTATTTTTTAGGTGTGTGTGTTGACAATCTTGAGGTTATGTATCCGAAGAAATACATTGTCATCTTGACTGGGTCAGGTCATAGAGGAAACAGCTCTCTTATTGTTCTAGCCTTGACTATTAAACACAGTAATAACTGCAGAAAAGGAGTTACTAAAAGATTTTTCTGCTTAATTAGCAGTTAGCTCTACTGCCATCAATTCTTTCCTTTTTCCTCATCTAATGCAGAGAACTTTTGTTTTTTAATTTTTTTTATTATAATGTTTATTTCATCAAGTTACATCTCCATCATAGTGTCCTCTTTCCACCCCTCTTGGTTCCTCCCTCCCACTCTATTCTCCCTCTCCCACCCCTCCTATTCTTCCGATGTGGTGTGTCCCTATATATCAGCCCCTCTGAGTTCAACAGTCACATGAGGACTAAGAGCTTCCTCTTGCACTGGGGGCCTACATGGTAGCACGCCTAGGGCAAATTGTCCCATTGATAGGTAACAAAGTCTATGTTCCTGATCCTTTTGGTATGTTGGTTGTAGGATAAGCTATCCTGTACTATATGGCCAAAATCCAATTATAAGTGAGTAGATGCCACGTGCATCTTTCTGAGTCTGGGTTAGCTCACTCAGTATAAGCTTTTCTAGTTCCATCCATTTGGCTGCGAATTGCATGATTTCCTTGTTTCTGATAGTTGAGTAGTATTCCATTGTGTAAATGTACCACAATTTTTTTTTTATCCATTCATCAGTTGAGAGACATCTGGGTTGTTTCCAGTTTCTAGCAATTACAAATAAGGCTGCTATGAGCATAGATGAAGATATGTCCTGTGGTTTGGTGAGGAATCATTTGGGTGGATATCCAGAAGTGGTATGGCTGGGTCTCGAGGTAGGGGTATTCCAAGAGAACTTTTGTTTTATATCCTGTCAAGGACAACGATGAGACCCAGTGGAGGTGGAGAATCTGAGTCACCACATTTTAACTAAGGTTGAAGTTAACAAGCTGCATATTTAATAGAACCACTAATAGACTTCCAGACCATAATTTTAAATCTTGTATTCTGAAGTACAATTTAAATTTTACTAGAAGAGTCTTTTTCATATTATTTTATTCTTTACTTTAAATCTCATCACAGAAGTGTTTATACTTGGGAAAATTGAAAGAAAAATTTTGTAACACTATTAAATCACTTCTAGGTTTCTGGTATAAAGCACTTTTTCATTTTTCTTTCCTTCCTCCTTCCTTTCTTCCTCTTTTTTAAAATTTTATTTTAGTTTTTGTGGTGCTGGGCATTGAACCCATGTGGGCAAACATCATACCACTATGTTTTATCTCTAGCCCTAAAATATCTTTTAAGTTGTTTTTAAAGGGGAATGAACTTACTGTCTAGTTTGTTTCTGGTAAACATTTTGTTAAGATTTTAAAATTCTTTTCATGTGATTAGTTAAAACATTAACCAGAAAGAGAATTAAGACATCAACAAGAAAGCCTTCACTTCTTAGCTCTTGGGTGCAGAATAGCTCAAGCTCAGAATATGGAACTGTAACAGTATACTGATTATTTGGATTCCATGTGAATAATTGTTCAGATTAACAAGAGCTACATAGTTGAAAGAAGAGTCAGGGAAAATATATTCCACGAAGAAATGGAATATCATTGGAAGAAAGGCAGCACAAAGAAATTATAGGGAGTTCAGTCTGTGATCAAATAACTATGTGGTTAATAATGCTTGGGCAGGGGTGAGAACCCTGGGCAACCTTTTCATAGATGCTGGTCTAGATGTCTCCTCATCCAAGACACCTAATAGTCTGTTCCTCCCACAATTATTCCAGGTGAACTATTAATGTTTATTTTAAAACTTTTTTTCACTTTTGTTCAAATCTTTGTATGTATGTATGTGTGTGAGTGTTGTATGTGTATATGAGTGTGTATTCATGTGTGTGAGGGCAGGCATCCCAGCATGCCTGTGGAGTTCAGAGGACAATTCCAGGTGTCAGTCCTTTCCTTCCAACTTGTTTGAGTTAGGGTCTCTTGTTGATCACCAATGCATACACCAGACTGGTTGACCTGTGAGTTCAGGGATTTCTCTAATCTCTGCTTCTCATCTCATGGTAGGAATGTTGGGATTATAGAAACATGCTAGCTAACCTGTCCAGGTCTTGGAGGTCTGAACTCAGGTCTTTACACTTGTAAAGTAAATGATTTACCTTCTGAGCCATTTCCCTAATCTAAACTGTTAATATATAGCATTGTGTAAGAGGAAGAACTGAGTTAGTGTGTGAGTTCTCTCTGGTCATAATTTTGTAATGATAAGGGAGGGGTTGGGCAAAATATACAAAGGGATAATTTATTGGCAAAATATGGTAATGAAGGAGAAGATCTGAAAAATAAATCATGGAAGATAACAGAGATGGCTTTCCAGATGCAGTTGGTTTTTAAGTTAGGAGAATAGTGTGGCATGGTAGGCAGGTAATAGTGGGGATGTTGTTAGGTGAACAAGCCATGGCCCCTGAATCAGAGCGACAAGAAATGTTTTAGATTGAACACTGTCCGGTTTGTGAAGCCCAGTGGTATTATTTTAATTGTTCCAGCCAAATGTCATAGACGCTCTATAGACCAAATAATAGGAGCTGTGATGGGAAGCAGGGAATAATTAGAGCAAGCAATTGGACCAAGCAATTAATAGAATCAGCAGGAGCATGGATTCTTTCAGGACCTGTGAGGAATGGAGTCTTCTAAGCTAGAAGACAACAGATTCACCAATTTCTGATGGTGTAGTAGATCAAAAAGAGACAGGAAAAAAAGTGAATAAATTGTACAACACACCTTGTGTTACTTGGAACTTTTTCAGAATTTTCACTCTAATATCACCATGTTAACTAAAATAGGATAATTCCAAAATCTAAAGCATCTAAAATAAGGGAATTGTGAACTGCTGGGTGATGCTTTATAGACCTGAATAATCTAGTAAAAGATTTTTTCTGCACTATTTTTGTAACAGACATAAACTACAAATATTGCACTTATTTTTACACAGTCTAATAATCTCTGGTTCATACTAAATTCTTTTGAGAAAATATGATTGGGCATAGGGAAAAATCAGTATTTTCTTGAATATACTAGAAATACATTAACTCATATTGAATTCATTCTTTGAGCATAAGGGTGTTCTTATGGACAGTTTTTAGTTCTTGGAGAGGCAAAATTTTCATGCAAGATATGTAGCCATACTTTGGGGTAGAATATTCACTACCAATTCAATGAATATTCATTGGCTAAGCTAAAATTCTCCATGAAATTATCAAATATTCTCCACTTTTTAGGTAAGTCAGCATACAGTCACTAGAAATGGTCATATTTAGGAATAATTATGAGGACAGAAAACTATGATTATGGGCTATAACTTATACAGAAGACCCAAAGCCTAGACTATGGAGTTATAGTCATTTTATGGTCATGGTGGTACCCAAGGTCAGAAAGCAATGCATTAATTTACCTGTGACTATGGAGCATTTGTTATGAATTTGTATCATTGGTTTATTTCTTTGGCTACATCTTATTGACTCATTGCCCTCTTCTTATTTCTGTAATGTACAAAGTTACTTGTCACATGATCTACTGAAACACCTCAATACAGTGATGTCCTGCTCACCAGTGAGATTGGAACAATCTTTGTAGGGCACTGACCCACGGGAACATGATGGAACCATATAGGAAATTCAAACTTTTCTATGACCATCCACAAAGAGTAGAAGGAAATCAGTGTAATTAATTGAAATAGTACATTTTGTTTAAGGTATCAGGTTCCAAATGATACTATTTCAACAGATAATCAGTAAAAATATATTTATTGTACACTCCCCACACTGGCACAAGTCTTCGAGACATGGCATGTGTTTTTCACCTGCAGCAGACCTCAGCGTGGAGAAGACACAGTTTAGGTCCTCAGAAGCCACAGGAGACTAACTGCTTCCACACTGGATAGAGATAAACCCAGAACATATTTTCTATTTTCCCATTTCTGATGGAAAAACTAACACAGAATCAGGCAGCAAGATTGCCCATCAAATGGCTGGCCACGGTCATTTCCCACTGGGGTCTTACTCCTAGGGAAAGGAATGCTTGTTATAGCATTAACATGGTTCCCCACCCCGATTTTTCTGCATTTACCTCTATTTCACAAAAGTGTCAAAATGTCAACTCACATAGTTCAAGATCTCAGCACACTACTCAGGACACCATCACTGGCTCTTGCTCCCTGCTTTTCTGCTTTCTCAAGGATGGTCATTGAGTGACCAGTCTTCTTCACATATGGATTTCATACTCAGTTATGTAATTTTTTGTTGGATAGTCACCTCTTCACTTAGAACCTTCTGATTATTTTATGGCCTCTTCACAAGCAATTGATGTTGAAATAAGTGGTCACTGATTAGCTGATCAAGATTTAGTTTGTTAATATTTATAGAAGTATTTGTGAAAGTTGATTGAAGCACATTTATTATTCTATATGATTTCAATGGGTTTTTATTGGTATGAAATATTAATTGAACCTTTATGAAGGCTCAGATTGTAATAGTCAATAGCGATCTTTCAATATCGGTGAGTACTTTTCTTTGAATTTGAAATTTATATCACCTCATTACTTAATTCTCCACCTCTACCATTTTTTTAAAAAACATCTAGTATCTATGCCTTAACTTTTTCAAAAGTGAAAACTGAAGTTCAGTGAAGTTAAGTGATTTGTATAAGGTTGTTGAGTGAGCTCTCTGGTGATGGGGCTGGAATAGAAATAGGCCCTAACTTTCTGCAGTAATTTGCATTTTCTCCGTACGACTATCACTGGAACAATTACATAAGCGTATAAACTGCTGAACCATTTGTTTGTGCCTCAAATGGATTTTATGACAAACAACATTGACCCTGTTTCATTATGGTGCCAATTTTCCACTTGTACATCATCTTGTCTCAAGAATGATTCTTTTTCTTCACTGTGTCAGATTTTGAAAATTGCTGAACTTTTCATATGATAACTTTAAGTGGTGGATAAAAAGCATTCAGTAGGAGGATGACATGTACCCCGCGTTGATTACATATTTTGATTTTTCCATGACTTTGTGCTTTCAGGATTCTTATTCATCAGACACTGTGAGTTTAGATCTGCCTGTCAGCACATGAAAGTCTGTAAGGAAATTTGATGCATACTTCTTCTGAAGATACATTTTTGCTCAATTTAGGGGGACAAAGATCAAGTTTAACACATTGTTTCATCTCAAGAAGTGAAGAAACAGAGTTGGCAAGATGGAGAGATATAAGTTATGTATACAATACTGCTTAATATCAGAGTCTAAATATACAACAAGAACATTTCTTTCTTCTTTTTCTTCTCCTTCTTCTTCTTCTTCTTCTTCTTCTTCTTCTTCTTCTCCTCCTCCTCCTCCTCCTCCTCCTCCTCCTCCTCCTCCTTCTTCTTCTTTTGAGCTTTTGAGACAGGGTTTCTCTGTGTATCCTTGGCTGTCCTGGACTCACTTTGTAGACCAGTCTAGCCTTGAACTCAGAGAGATCCACCTGCCTCTGCCTCCTGAGTGCTGGGATTAAAGCCATGTGCCACCATGTCCAGCACAATAACATTTCTTAAGCAGGAAATACATTTAACATTTTTCTGTTTTAGTATTTTCTAGAAGTAGCTTCCTCAGTTGGTGTGTGATCTTTAAAGCTGTCACTACAGGTGACATACTCTGCATACAATGCTAATTAAATATTATTTTATTATTTAAGTTTTGAGGTTATATTAATTATATTATTTGACATTTCCCCTTTTCTTCCTTCAAGTCCTCCCATATAACTTCCCCTACTCTCCTTCCAAATTCAAGCTCTATTTTTTTCTCTAATTGTTATTGCATGAATATATACATATATTCATAAATATAACCTGTTCAGTCCATCTAATGTTTCTTTTATGTATGCTTTGGAGACTGGCTGTTTGGTAATGGACAATTGGTTTGCTTTTCCCTGGGGAATAACACCTTTCCTGCTCCCAGCTTTCCTCAGTTGCTCATAGTTCTTTGTGTAGCACCGAGGCCTCATAGACTTTTGTCTGTCCAGTTTGGCAGGTCTGTTGGTGCCTAAATCATTTAATGTTACATATTGGTAAGGTACAGTCTTTTTTGATTGTATAACTCAGACTAGCCCTAATTGGATTGGCATTTTAAATACATCTAACAAATTATCTTCATTCATATTAAAGTTTGAGAGCATCTAATTTGAAAGGAGAAATGAGTTTAAGTTAAAAAATATTTCATTCTCTCTACTGTTTTCCCTGCCAGCTATATTTTCCATGGTGTGTTAAACCCAGCGAAGTAAATTGTCATGTCATTAAGTTGATTAATGTGACCACATACCCTGAAGATTCTAGCTGAACCACTCTCTCAACTAAATAGATACATTCACTTAACTTGTCTAACTAGCTATCAATAAAATAACCAACTATTTTCTGAATAGCTACATAAACAAGAGTCTTCAGATAGCAGCCAAGAATAAAGCAGAACAGAACACCCAGAGCAGGGTATAAGGCTTCTGTTTCAAAGGCTCCAAGATTCAGCTAACTGATTCTGTAGAAGTGTCTGTTATGTTTCTCTGTCCTGTGTGCAGCCACCTTGCCTAGATTGTAAATTCCATGATGATTAGGACTGAATCTTCCTCATTTTCTGTCTTCCGATTCCAGGACTATGCTTAATAGGTAATTGTCTCCTACTATGTACTGATTTGAACTGAGGAATGAATAGATACGCCACTGAGATTTTCTCCAGGGAACAATATATAATGACCAAATGGTTGAGTTTCAAATGTAGGAGATCAAAGCAACTTTTGAGACCATTCAAGGAAGGACATGTAGGTGGATTTCAGTGTGAGCTTGTTATTTAAGTAAAATATAGAGAAAATATACAAAAATATTTGTGATTCTTTTGCATAAACCATTAATCAGCATTTTCCAATGCTTTAAAAAAACTAAGAAACATTAGTTTTACATAATATCAATTGAATAAATTTATGTATTTAGTGTTGTTTCTCTCAAGCTTTTTCCTATGTTCTAAAATTCCTCTTAACAAATTTTTGCTATTACTTGTATACTCACTCTACAGCAGTTAGGAGACACAAATATTCATTCACTTATATTTATCTAAAATCTACATGCTGAAATGCAATCCTCATCAAAACTACAGGACTGTTCTTAACAGAATAAGAAAAAAAAACCCTTAAAATTCTTAGGGAAGCGCAAAATATTCTAGATGGCCAAAGCAATTTTGAGCACAGTGAAAAATCCCAGTGTTATCACCTGATTTCAAGTTATACTACAGAGTCATGGTAACAAAAACCAGCTTGGTACTGTAGATGAACAGGATGAAAGTTCCAGATATAAACTCACAAAGCTCTAGCCACCTGACTTTTGACCAAGGTGCCAAAAAGCAAGCATTGGAAAAGACAGTCTCTTCCACAAATGGCCCAAGGAAAATTGTTTATACATAAGTAGAAGAATGAAGATGGATTTGTATCTTCTACCTTGCCTTCTTTTCTTTATGAATTTTTAAATTTAAAAAATATTTTTATTAACTTTTGCAAATTTTCATCCTCTCTAACTCCTCCCAGATCCACTCCCCATGCCATACTCACCCTATTTTGTGTCACCTTTTTTAACTTGTTTTTTAAATAAGTGCTCCCTACTTAATCTTGAGTACATGGCCACCCACTGAAGCCAGGTAGACCCACCAGGATTGCATTGGGCTAAGGATGCAGCTCAGTAAGATAGAGTGCTTCCAGACTATGCTTAAGACCCTGGGTTTAACTCTCAGTATTACAAACAAAAACAAAACAAAACAACAGCAACAACCTTGTCTTGAATGTCTTTTTACACAAAATTCTTATCCTGTATTTTGAAGCTTTTAAGAGGTTCCACCCGGTGTTGATGTATTAGTGGCATTCATTTTGGTCATAACAATCAGCACTTTAATTGGACATAAGGCTCACCCAACAAGAGGGAAATCATGTCTGTTAATGGAAATCTAGCCAACAACCTGAGGCCAGAAACGCCATCTATTTTAGAGGAGAACCTACTATCACCACTTTACTTAACCAGCATAATCCTTAACAGAATTCTAAATATTTATCTTTATACTTAGATCTAAGTGTAGTCCTCACCCCTCATCAAAGAAAGTTCTCTTTTAAACAGACAAAGAAAGTTCTCATTTAAATAAAAATGTAGAGGAGACACGATGTAATTTTTCAAAAATAAAAAAATATTTTAAAAAACCAAACTAATAAATAAAAAATTCCATCCTGTATTGAGTGTCTTTTCACACAAAATTGTTTCTGCATTTTGAAACTACTTAGCTATGAGATCCAATGATTAGAAAATGATTTATTATATGTATATGTATGTTTATGTGTATGTGTGAATGAAGCCTATAAGAAAATAAAATTTTTTCTTTTCTTTTGCCTTCTTTCTTTCATTTTTTTTTCAGCCAGAGTCTCACTCTGTATTCCAGGATGGCCCCAAATTCATGGTGATCTTCCTGTTTCAGCCTCCCAAATTCTGGGATAACAAATGTAAGCTACCAAGAGTGGTTCATGTGTTGATATTTCTTAAATTAATTTCTTAAAGTTTGGAGGTTTCACTCTTGGCTCTATGTGCAGCATCTTGCTCAGATTGTAAATTTCATGACAATTAGATACCAAATCTCTCTCATTTTTATGCCTTTAGCTTCCCAGACAATGCTTGATAGATATCTATTACCTATTATGTATTTATTTGAACTTGTGAATGAACAGGCATATCACTAAGTTCTGGGAGGCAGGACAGAATGGCCAAATGGTTGAATTTTAACTCTACAGAGTATTCTTGGAAAAAAAAATACCATTACATTTGCATTTTCTTTCTGAATTTTGTTTTACCCACAGAACTGGCTTAAGTATCACAGCCTCAAATCCTAATTCTCACACATTAAAATAATGATCCTGGATCCTGACTGCAGAGGTCACATAAATTATTCAGCTTCACAATCCTACAATCCTTTGATTTTTCACTTCCACTGGGTCCAAAAAGAGGAATGGAGATATGGTTGATGGGTGGATCCTCATAAGGTTGGGCAGTTCAATCTCCTGACAAGACAGACAGACAGAGACAGAAACAGAGAAAGATATATCTGGTGAGTAGTGGCAAATAGAAGGATGACAGTGTCTATGAAGAGTCCCTTATGTTGGTGACACCAAAGTAAAGTTGATTAATGAATTTCAGTATTACCCTCACAATCCATATTTTACTCTTTAGTACTGTTATAACTGTTTCCTTCTTCTTCTTCCTTCTTCTTCTTCTTCTTCTTCTTCTTCTTCTTCTTCTTCTTCTTCTTTTTCTGGAATTACAGGATAATTTTCTCTTTTTTGTTTTTTCTTTCTTCAAGTTACATCTCAATTGGAATCCCCTCCCAACTCCCCCCTCTGGTCCCACCCTCCCATCCTCTCCCCCCTCAACCCCCCATCCACTTCCTTCCTTTATTTTTTTAAGTTTAAGGTATATCACCCCCCCGAAATGGGGCCAAACGGCTGAAGATTGATGCTGTAACACATGGAAAGAAATTGGGAAGTGTCCAGGCAGCCACTGGTATGTCATTTCTTAGTTTTGGAAGCTGCTGGCCCTGCACTTCCTGTATAATCAGATATATTTATCCCTCTCAGGTCTCTGATGTGGTTGAGGACTAGATAGCTAGAGTCTCATAGTTAAATTTTGAGTTGTTTAGGAATTAAGAGGGTGTTCTTGATCTAAGAAGATGTTTTTAAAATTGTGATGCAAGTTAGGATGGAAGCTGAGTTGGATATAGAACTTTAAACTCATGGAGATGGTTAGATAGTAGAATGTTAAAGTTACTTGCAAAATACATATGGACTGGACACTGGGAATATATGCTAAGCTTTATAATTCTCATAATTGTGGCCTGATTCCTTCTGTTGTTTTGTATTGTATTTATTGTTGTGAGAGAAAGAGCCATTTGTTGAACTGTTTTCTTCTTATGGTATCAATTTATGGTTCAGACATCTGAATGAAATGGAATTAATTCAAAACTGAAAATCCACAATGCCTCCTCTAGTTACATTTTTTCTGGTCACCTTCCATCCTCTGCCACTTCTCTGCTTTCCCTCCCAATGCCTGCTCTATCAGTACTGGTGGACCCACTTAGCCACAGGCAGCAGGAGCCTGAAGTGCTTCACAGTTTCCCCTGCCATGCATTCCCTCAGGTAGCTGTTGGCTACAGACTGGCTGATGCCAGTCTAAGAAAGTCAGTGGCTTTGCCTGAGGAAGGGACACTATTAGGTGTAACTCACAGTTCAGAAACTGTTCTTTGAGACACTGATTAAAAAGTCATCCCCAGTTGGGGTCCTTCTCTATCCTTGGGTGTCTCTTCTACTTTTGCAAGGTCTGCTGAAAGCACTTCCTCAATAAGTTATTTGCATGAAGTCCTTGTTCTGTTATAGGGTCTGTTTGGGGGAAGTCTGGTCTAATATATTCTGTCCTCAAGTGACTTTGCGTTTTATTCTCTTTCTTATTTTTTAAATCTATAAACATCTTTACACAATTGAAATTCCACCCCCCGAAAAAAACCCACTCCTATCCTATTTGATATTAGTTTTAAACATACTATTAGTGAGCATATAATCTTTCATAAAGGTCTAGGTTTCATTAATAGCTTTGGATTGTGAAATATTTATGTTGTTTTAATTTATGAACAGTTGTATAATAACTCAGTTTTTTCTTCATTTTATTATTCTATGATGTATTCACAATACATATGCATTCCTATTTAAATTGACAAAATTTTTATATTTTTATTGTGTCCATGTCTTGAAACTTGTATACTTTCTGGAATAGCTAAGTCAAGATAATTAACATGTACATTATTACCTCACATAACTTTTTCTAAAAATGTTGTCTTAGCTAGTGTTTCATTTCTGCAATGAAATACCATGACCAAAAACCAAGTTGGGGAGTAAAGGGTTTATTCAGTTTATATTTACAGATTGTTCATCATCAAGGAAGTCAGGATAGGAACTGAAGCAGACCAGGAAGCTGGAGGCGGGAGACTCCATGGCAGAGGCCATGGAGCGGTGCTGCTTAATGCTTTCCCTGGCTTGCTCAGTCTGCTTTCTTTTAGAGCCCAGGACCACCAGTGCAGGGTTGGCACCACCCACAATGGGCTGGGTTCTCCCTCATTGCTCAGTAATTGAGAAATGCCTTACAGCTGGATCTCACGGAGGCATTTCCTCAACTGAGGCTCCTTCCTCTCTAACGCTGTGTCAAGTTGACGGAAAGCCAGTCAATACAGATATCTTAGCAATTTCAAGAATTATTATTAACCATATTTATCATGTTGTAAAATACATTTTTGAACTCATTCCTGCTTTTGAAAGTTTGTGCCTTTTGACCAACAACTTCCTAACATCCCCTAAGCCTGCAGCCCCGGGTAACCATCATTCTGTTCATTTCTTTTTTACTTTTCTAAGATCTCGACTTTGGATTCTTTATGCAGCCAAGACTAGCCTTGAGCTCCTAATTCTCCTGCCTCCACCTTTTAGGAGTTGAGATTTGTGGCTTAATTTGCATTTCTCAGATGATTAGTGAGGTTGACCATTTTTTTTTTGTTTACTTCTTGGTCATTTATGTGACTACTTTTGAGAAATATCAATTCATGTCCTTTGCCCATTTAAAAACCGTTATTTGTTCAACTCTTGAGTATTTTGATGCCTTATGTATTTCAGAAATTAACTTCTTATCTGATGTATAGGTTGCAAATATTTTCTCCTATTATGTAAAATTTTTTTATATCTTTGAATAACTTCAAAAGACATTACTGAATAGACACACTAAGTTTATCAACAACCTCGGAAATGCTGAAAAAGATTTAAAAGATTTAAGTCATAGATACCATACAACAATAATGATGGTGGTAGCAATAACCATTATGATAACAACCACCTATTTATTGTCACTTAGTATTTTCTGTTAGGTATTGTGTCAGATGCTTAATCAAAATTATCTACCTGATACACATGAAAGCCCACACAGTGGTTTCAGTATGTTGGCTATTTTAGAAGCAAAAAGAGTGAGCTGAAGTGGTGCTGATTTTGAAAAAAAAAGTGGAAGTTAGATGAGGCTGTGTGAAGGAAGAAATGAATGTGAATGGAGTATGTACTGCGTGCTCAACAGTTGTCCATAAAAGGCATGGAATCTGATTAGAGACAATCTTCTGACATGTCAATGGTCTAAAGTAGGTACTTAAACAAGGAGGAAAAAAAAAGAAGACAGGCAATAAGACAGGATCAGGTGGTCCTCAGCCCTCCTTTACTGTGTGCTGCATGTGCAGTTTCTAACCCTATATATCAGATGAAAAGATCTAGATGAATTCCTAGTAATTTGGGGTTTTACATAGAAAGAAAGTTATTTTCTATCCAAATAACCCTAAACCAAACAAAACAAAAACTATGTGAATAGTCTAAATAAAAGAAAATTTATATTTGAACCAAATTGTGGAACTATAGAATTGATTTTCTCAAAACAAACCACTCATCAGTAGATTACTGACTACTCAGGTAGAGGGACCTCATTTGCCTCATGCACTGTGAGCATTTTCTCATTGATAATGCCACAGGATGGAAGGCACCTCTGCTTTCAGCTGCCCATGTTAACATCTATGTTCTGCTTCCTATGACATATTCTAAGGGCAATTTTTTGGGGGTGTGTTATAAAAAAGATAGGAGAACAGAGTACAACTTGCAACTGGTCTTACTTTAAACGGGACAAACTAGTTAACCCAGTAGCTTTTAGTTTGAGTGACACAGTTTTATAATATTTAAGGAATATAAGGAAATAGTAAATATGACAATGGTTGGCATTTGTCTAGAAACTTACTGTTTATGTGGACTTCCACAATATGTTATTTAATTTTATGACAACCAAAGATAGAATAATCTTGAGCCCAAACTCTGACTTTAGTTTCTATGTACTATGAAATGCTAGAATGGGCACAGAAGAAATCTTAAAGTTGCCCCAAAACAAACATGATATAAAGGATTGTGATGCAGACTCACACTATCTTGATTTAAGGAAACAAAGCACAAACTCGGATGAAGGAAACTCAGTTATCTTCACTTTCAAACAAAGGGAAATGCAGCACAGAGAAGCCATTGCCAGGCAATGATCATGAGTCTTGACTGGGTATCAGAACCACGAGTCCAACAATGTCAGATTTAATGATTATCTTTGACTACAGAACAAATACTATAGACACCCAACAGAGATATCTGCATAAAAACATTGCTATTTAGTAGTACATTCTAGCTAGGTGAACTGCTTAGGCAAAGTCCCCACAAGTTACTAGGCTTTCAAGTTAGTAGACTTTCTTAAGCAGTCTGGAAAATTCCTAGTGTACCGGTCACTGGACAGAGCACATGTCTGCAGTAGAATGCTGAGGGAATGACTGGCACCTCTCTCGGGCAATGGCACCCAGATGTGGAAAGGAAGTATAGCCACTCAGCCACAGATGTCAGTTGAATGTTTGCCTCTTCATCTGTTTGTTGCCAGTCATGCTTTTAAAAAAAAATCACTGTATTTTATTTATTTGTTTTCTTGTTTATTTTATGTGTTTGGTGTGTGTGTGGGGGGGGGGGAGGACAACTTTTGAGAGTCAGTTGTCTCTTTCTACCATGTGGGTCCCAGGGAAGCAGAAAATGCCTTTACCTAACAAGCTATCTGGGTAGTCCTGATTATAATTTTTAATGTACTAAAAATCCTGAAGTTGGAGCTGAGAGATAGCTAAGTCTGTAAAGTGCTTGCTGCACAAGCATGACCGCCTAGTTTAGATTTACAAAGCTAGGTGTGAGGATGCATCAACTGGACCTAGGCTCCCTAACACGTATGTAACCGATGGGCAGCCTGGTCATCATGAGGGTCCCCTAGCAAGTGGAGCCCGGGCTGTCTCTGACATGGACTCTGATGCCTGCTTTTTGATTACTTATCCCTAATGAGGCAGCCATGCCTGGGCTCAGTGGAAGAGGATGTGCTCAGTCCTGATGTGCTGGGGTAGGATAGGTGAGGCTCCCCTTTTCTGAGAAGAAGGGGATAGGGTATAGGAGGAAGAGGGAGGGAGGGTGGGAGCTGGAAGAGATTAGAGAGGGAGCTGTGATGGTGATGTAAATTGAATATATATATGTGTGTGTGCATGTGTGTGTGTGAACTGGGTGCGCTTGTACACATCTCTAATCCCAGCCATGACATGGTAGAGGAAAATCTTAGACTTTATGGACCACTAGCCAATCCATGAACTCTAGGGTCAGCGAAAGATCTTGCTTTAAAAAAATTAAACTGTGCATAGATATAGGGAGACACTCTCTCTAACTCCATATCTCACTTCTACATATGTACCAGTGTGCAGACATGCAGACACTCAGATACATTCTCTCTCTCTCTTTCACACACACACACACACACACACACACACACACACACACACACACACACACACACACAC